>OZ008353.1:14587339-14597456 GCA_963931975.1 Cataclysta lemnata | reverse complement strand
AAACAATTTGTTTTTTTAATATATTGTTTAAGGTACCAAATACAACATACAATCCTGAATTACACAAGTTTAGAGAGAAGTTGCCCGTTTATGAACAAAGACAGGAACTACTTAATGCTATCACTCATAACCAGGTACCATATTCCATTAAAACTTTATTATAATTACTTGATTAATAGCACATGTTGTGATAAGCTAAATAGATAATATTCGTTAACTTATGAAGCTGAATGTGCTCCAACAATGCTCCAGCAAACAGGGTATTTTTAAAGTAAGTAATCTGTTCCATGAGTAAGCACATGAAACTCAGGGTAATAAAATATAAGTTTTACATTTTGCTGTATGTTACGTTCGAATCATAATTTGGCGATAGTTCATGGTGACATCTATTTAATGCGAAGTATCTACTGGCATTTCACAATTTTTTGCAGTAGTTAATTGACAACTTTAACAATCTGCAATTTTAGACACTAACTGCCGCACTCAGAGACGTCATTTAACTTTAATGAGTATTTAATGTCACAAATTTTCATTCAAATCTAGAACATAGACCCGGCAATATAGCGACTAGTTTTGGATTGTCATTTTTTGACGTAAAGTACTCATTAACGTTACTTGACGTCTCTGAGTGCGGCAGTAAAACTTACGCGAGCGGTTACACTTTGGAAGTCGCTTGCGCAAGTCAACTTCCTCAAATTTTTTTGCTAGTGCACACTTAGCTTGAGAATATATTCTATGTCACTTCATTGCACACAAGAGAATACAAATACAGAAAACCATCTAATTAAAGAAATACGGCAATAGGCGCCCTTGGTATATAATCTACTATTGTCATTGGTGACGTAGTTTTTGTTGATCTAGGTTATAATAGTGGCTGGTGCCACTGGCTGCGGCAAGACCACACAGCTGCCGCAAATAGTACTGGACTACTGTCAGGAAAACAAGATGACCGCCCGCATATACTGCACGCAGCCGAGGCGGATATCCGCTGTGTCCGTAGCCGAAAGGGTAAGACGGACATGAAAAAGGCATGTCAAGCTAGCACAAAGGTCAAATTTGTTGAATTAAAAATCACATGTTATCAGATTATACTTGTGATTGATATATATTTTATACATACATACATAAATCACGCCTATATCTCCGAACGGGTAGGTAGAGGTGAACTAGCACCCACGTTTCGCCAAATATGTCAAGTCCCATGTAATAGGTGGCGAGCCTATTGCCATTTATCTGGCGCAAAAGTCGCAGTACATTGCTAGCCTAGGTGGTATAAGAGGAACGCTGCTGCCCACTTAATCATATTCAGATTTATCCTTAGTCGCCTTGTATGACACCCACGGGAAAGATTTGGGGTGGTGACAATTGTATTCTACTCTGCCGTTACCACGCGGCTGCTATATTTTATAAAAATACAAAATTTACCAGTCCGCCATATTTCGTCAAACGCCATATTGTTTGACATTTTATTCGCCAATTAAAATCACTCTATTAAAGAAACTGACATGTTTGACGCTATAGCGACGACACAAAGACGCCATTGCACTTTTGGCGTTTTGGTGGAAATTTTAATTTGCATTAACCTCCAAAACATGTTTTTGTCTATGAAAATCTAAATTTTTAACAAAAATATAATAATTTATTTAGCTAAAGTGGATACATCAGATAGACTGAGTACAGTAGGCTTATTCCCTAACTTTTTCTGACAGTTGAAAGTGATGATCACCGAACTATTTACGTATCCATTACTTCTTTACTATAATGCTATTGTGACACTTGTCCTGTGATAACAGCAATGTATTAGTAAATAGTTCGGTGATAATCATTTTCAACCGCTCAAAAAAAGTTAAGGAATAGGCCTACAGGGCAGGGAGAAGAAGAAAGTGGAAACGTTAAAAGAACGTTGCGTAGTTTGCCAAAATGAGTCATCGCGCCTTCATGACGGCCGCCTTGGTCGAATGCTCAGATCGCTAAGTATTGGCCAAGAGGTCCCGGGTTCGAATCCTGGTAGGGGCAAACATTGTGATGACCACAAATGTTTGTTCCCGAGTCATGGTTGTGTCTATGTTTATGTAGTATATTTTCAACATATATATACATAATTATTATTATAATGGCCGTGTGGTGACGGCAGAGTAGAATACAGTTGTCACCACCCCAAATCTCTCCCGTGGGTGTCGTACAAGGCGACTAAGGATAAATCAGTGATGAGGAATGGGCAGCTGCGTTCCTCTTATACCTACCACCTAGCAAAGTACTGCGACTTTTGTGCCCGATAAATGGCAATAGGCTCGCCACCTATTACATGGGACCTAGCATAATTGGCGAAGAGTGGGTGCTCGTTCACCTCTGCCTACCCCTTCGGGGATATAGGCGTGAATTATGTATGTATGTATGTATATACATAATTATATCAAAGAAATTAAATCTTACTTTGGGCTAGATGATAGGTGTGAGTGTAATAATATATATTTATTATTATATGATATTGCGCGCAGGTGGCGTACGAGAGGATGGAGAAGATCGGCCAGTCGGTGGGCTACCAGATCCGGCTGGAGTCCCGCGTGAGCCCGCGCACCGTGCTCACCTACTGCACCAACGGCGTGCTGCTGCGCACGCTCATGGCCGGGGACTCCGCCCTCACAGGTGCCACACGCAACACCACTGACCTCTAGTATACTCCACTACAAACTTATAACAAGTACTTCGATTCAATTGATATCTTCAATAGCAGTAAGAATTAATTTAAGACATGCTTATAAGCCTTAAATATACATGAAGGAAAAATAACACACACAGACACACACGCGCGCGCGCACTCAAAATTAAATTATTTGTATTCAAAGATCCGGGGATATACATGTACGCTGGACTGAAGGTTGTCATCCCAAAAAAGATGCCAATTTGATTATCGCTATCTTGGCGCTGATCGTACAGGTGTGCGAAGGTGAACGCCCACGGAACTAACATTAGAGATGCATTTTTTGTAATGTCAAATTTAAGCAACAAAGTCAAACTTGGTACCGTTGCCGCTCGATGGGGCGCGTCAAACTGGCACAAGAAACATTTGTCATTTTAGTAGATGTATTCAGTCCAGCGTACTTGTATAATAGAGGTCAGTGCACAACACATACGCACGCACAAACGGACACAAACATACAGATAGTGCGCGGTTTGAATGCAGCCGGGGCCTGAGGTGAAGAGGGATCAGCACCTCCCCCGCCTCGTAAGTATATCTCGCCCTCACACGCCTGCATGCGTGCCGTGTGGTGACGGCAGAGCAGAATACAACTGTCACCACCCCAAATCTCTCCCTTGGGTGTCGTACAAGGCGACTAAGGATAAATCTGTGATGAGGAATGGGCAGCAGCGTTCCTCTTATACCACCTACCAATGTACTGACTTTTGTGCCCGATAAATGGCAATAGGCTCGCCACCTATTACATGGGTCCTAACATAATTGGCGAAACGTGGGTGCTAGTTCACCTCTGCCTACCCCTTCGGGGATATATGCATATATGTATTTAGAGACATTCCCGGAAATGGGCGGTCGTGCCACGTTACCGTGTTAGATCATCCATGGATGATTTTGGCCCGCAGGCGTGTCGCACGTGTTCGTGGACGAGGTGCACGAGCGGGACAAGTTCAGCGACTTCCTGCTCATCGCGCTGCGGGACGCGCTGCCTCGCTTCAAGGAGCTCAAGCTCATCCTCATGTCGGCCACCATGGACACGCAGATATTTTCCAGGTACCCTTCATTCTATTTTTCCCACCGAAAACGTAACAGAACAGTCCCCCTAGCCTAGCGGAACGTAACGTTTTACAGACAAAACAATACGTCAGTTTCATACTTTTGTTTTCTATGTGTTCGAATAGATTGGGGCACTTGGGGGCTAGGCCCTCAGATAATTTCAAAGTAAAAGTCGAAATTCGTTTATTAATATCTGGTATGATAACAATATGCTTATGAATCTTATAGACATGGAAAACCCGTGTGTCCAAGGGATAGGAAAGTGCGCAGCATGCCTCAGTCTATAATAATAGGTCTCCAAATCCCAGCCACGCCCAAGAGCTCTCGCCTCATCTTGTAAAGTCCTCATCAGATTGCTTGTGTAAATTAAAACGTATACCATAGACTTTTTAAGGGAACCATAGAATGGTACCATAGACTTACGAAAGAAGAGTCAGTGAGAAGGAAGAGGTGGAGCTTTTCCCTTCTCTCCCTAACTCTTCTCTTCTCTTGTAACCCCTTAGGTACTTCAACAACTGCCCGGTGGTGACGATCCCGGGCCGCCTGCATGAAGTCCAACGGTTCTACCTGGAGGACATCCTTCGCATCACGCAGTACCGCACCAAGAAGATGGTACAGGTGGAGAAGGAGCTTAAGGCCAAGCTGAAGACCGGGCAGAGCTACTGGGCGCATTTGGAAGGTACTATAAATATTACTAGCTGACCCGGCATACGTTGTTATGAAATATAAATTAACCCGAAGCCATGGACGATTTGGTGCTGTCATGCCCAAACACGACAATAGAACAAATAGACGAACGTCAAATGTTTGACAGGAAAGCAGTTTATTTAAGAAAATTAAATTGTTGTTTTCACTATATTTTCGTCCAATTTTTCAATATTTTCTCACCTTTCCTGCTTTGCCTGGCCAAAGACGATCATTTCAAAACCAAAATCAGCTAAATCAGCCCAGCCGTTCTCGGGTTTTATCGAGACAAACGCACAGCAATTATTTTTTATTAAAATAGAAGAATTTCAAATGAATTTAAATAAATTCTCAAACGATTCAGGTCAAAAGCAAAACGCAACCGAGAGTCCAGCAGCGAACAGCAGCAAAGAGAACGATGAAAAAGAAAGTACAGTCGACGCCGCACTGCAGGCGGACATGGAGGAGTTCCTCGATGAATGCTTCAACGAGGGCAGCATGGTGAGTCCAGGATCCATGTTTACACATCTCAAACGTATGGTATAATGCTGGGGCTACATTAGTGGGCTACGGCGAATATTCGTGATTGCACGATTAGTGTGACCGGGTAGATTGTTGCAACGCGTAGTGTTCGGGCGAAGACGATGTGCTATGGGGGCACTGTCGGTAAACTGGCGCGCATCAAAGGGATTTGTGACAACATTCGCTTTACACCTACCCCACTTTAGTGTCGTCCATACTTTGATGCGGGCACGATGTTTCGCGTCACAAATCTTCGCCCGCCAATCTAGACGAGAACATCGCGTATGCCCGTATATTTTTAGCGCGCCAACGCGACACGAATCTTTGTCCGCTAATGTAGCCCCAGCATAAGACGCTTACTGCCGCGCTCAGAGACGTCAATTAACGTTTGTTCTTCTTCTTCTCCCTGCCCTTATCTACTCTAAGTACTCATAAACGTCAATTAACGTTTATGAGTACTTAATACAAAAAAATTACATTCAAAACTAGTAGCATATGGCAATAGGCTCGTCTGTATTACATGGGACCGTGATTTATGTATGCATGTAAGTATTCATTAAAGTTAATTGACGTCGTTAGTGAAATGAGTGTGGCGTTAGTCTGTTGTTTAAAATATTATCGAGATTCGCAATATTTTTAGTGAATTTTGTATACTTTTTATTAGAGTTTAAGCTATAGGTGACTTTGCTCATCTGACAGATAATTGATTAACCTTTGACACCGAAGCTGTTATAGTCCGACAAGTTCATGCGCGCCTTTTTTTTTTTTTACTTTATTAGACACAATACAGAGTACAGCTAGGAAAGAACAAAGATAATATACAAATATGTGAGTACTAAACTGCACTCCAAAAGCATGCATCCTTAATGAATTAATTTTCTAGGTGATGCGGGGAGGAGGGACAAGTCGCTCCTCCCCGCATCACCCGCCCTCCCCGCCACCGTCTCATACCGCCGGAAGGTCGCGCACGAACTTGTCGGACTGTAGGAATATTGATTATCGTGCAAGCGGTCGTGGTGCGTTCTCCTTCCTCATATTGTGCGTTCCGCCGCCAGGACTCGTTCTGCCAGATCCTGTACATGTACCTGTCGGAGGGCGCGCCCGCCGACGCGGCCGGCGCCAGGGGCCGCACCGGGCTCATGGCGGCCGCCAGGCACGGGCTCGGCGACACCGCCGCGCACCTGCTGCAGATCGGTGAGCCAGGGACGCAGGCAGGGGTACGGTGCTGCAGATCGGTGAGCCAGGGACGCAGGCAGGGGTACGGTGCTGCAGATCGGTGAGCCAGGGACGCAGGCAGGGGTACGGTGGTGTGGGCGGCAGTCGCCGTGCGCTAGCCAGTATGGCAGTGCTCATGGCGGGCGCCAGGCACGGGCTCGGCGACACCGCCGCGCACCTGCTGCAGATCGGTGAGCCAGGGACGCAGGCAGGGGTACGGTGCTGCAGATCGGTGAGCCAGGGACGCAGGCAGGGGTACGGTGCTGCAGATCGGTGAGCCAGGGACGCAGGCAGGGGTACGGTGGTGTGGGCGGCAGTCGCCGTGCGCTAGCCAGTATGGCAGTGCTCATGGCGGCCGCCAGGCACGGGCTCGGCGACACCGCCGCGCACCTGCTGCAGATCGGTGAGCCAGGGACGCAGGCAGGGGTACGGTGCTGCAGATCGGTGAGCCAGGGACGCAGGCAGGGGTACGGTGCTGCAGATCGGTGAGCCAGGGACGCAGGCAGGGGTACGGTGGTGTGGGCGGCAGTCGCCGTGCGCTAGCCAGTATGGCAGTGCTCATGGCGGGCGCCAGGCACGGGCTCGGCGACACCGCCGCGCACCTGCTGCAGATCGGTGAGCCAGGGACGCAGGCAGGGGTACGGTGCTGCAGATCGGTGAGCCAGGGACGCAGGCAGGGGTACGGTGCTGCAGATCGGTGAGCCAGGGACGCAGGCAGGGGTACGGTGGTGTGGGCGGCAGTCGCCGTGCGCTAGCCAGTATGGCAGTGCTCATGGCGGGCGCCAGGCACGGGCTCGGCGACACCGCCGCGCACCTGCTGCAGATCGGTGAGCCAGGGACGCAGGCAGGGGTACGGTGCTGCAGATCGGTGAGCCAGGGACGCAGGCAGGGGTACGGTGCTGCAGATCGGTGAGCCAGGGACGCAGGCAGGGGTACGGTGGTGTGGGCGGCAGTCGCCGTGCGCTAGCCAGTATGGCAGTGCTCATGGCGGGCGCCAGGCACGGGCTCGGCGACACCGCCGCGCACCTGCTGCAGATCGGTGAGCCAGGGACGCAGGCAGGGGTGCGGTGGTGTGGGCGGCAGTCGCCGTGCGCTAGCCAGTATGGCAGTGCTCATGGCGGCCGCCAGGCACGGGCTCGGCGACACCGCCGCGCACCTGCTGCAGATCGGTGAGCCAGGGACGCAGGCAGGGGTGCGGTGGTGTGGGCGGCAGTCGCCGTGCGCTAGCCAGTATGGCAGTGCTCATGGCGGCCGCCAGGCACGGGCTCGGCGACACCGCCGCGCACCTGCTGCAGATCGGTGAGCCAGGGACGCAGGCAGGGGTGCGGTGGTGTGGGCGGCAGTCGCCGTGCGCTAGCCAGTATGGCAGTGCTCATGGCGGCCGCCAGGCACGGGCTCGGCGACACCGCCGCGCACCTGCTGCAGATCGGTGAGCCAGGGACGCAGGCAGGGGTGCGGTGGTGTGGGCGGCAGTCGCCGTGCGCTAGCCAGTATGGCAGTGCTCATGGCGGCCGCCAGGCACGGGCTCGGCGACACCGCCGCGCACCTGCTGCAGATCGGTGAGCCAGGGACGCAGGCAGGGGTGCGGTGGTGTGGGCGGCAGTCGCCGTGCGCTAGCCAGTATGGCAGTGCTCATGGCGGCCGCCAGGCACGGGCTCGGCGACACCAATCGAGTTAGGCGGTAGGCCCCCTGGGCGGTAGTCACTGTGCTCTAGACAGCAGTAATCGCCCTGGGCGGTAATCACAGTGACCTAATCTAAAATAGTCAGTAGTAATAGTGTCATTGCCTGTAGTCATAGAGCCAGAAGTCTTAGTGTCTGGGCCAGTACTGTTAGTGCCCTTGGCGGTAGTCGTAGTGCCTCGAGCCAGCTTATGTATATTGCTTATCTATCCTATACTAGTAGTGCCCTATAGCCAGTAGTAATAATAGTAAAAGTGCCATAGCCAGTAGACGTAGTGCCCTAGCCTATATTCGTAGTGCTCTAGCCAGTAGTATTAGTAATAGTGCCATAGCTAGAAGTCGTAGAGCCTCGCCTGTGTGTCTGTGTTCGTAGTAGGAACCCTGAGTCAGTACTTGTAGTAAGCTAGTAGTCGCAGTCAGGACCTTTTTGTATTGCTACAATTCTTTATCTGTATCAATCAATAATGCAGTGCAACGCTTGTCCAGGCGCCGACCCGTCCGTCCGCGACGCCGACGGCAAGACCGCGTACGATCACGCGGTCGCGAACGGTCACGCCGAGTGCGCGAACCTGCTCGCGACGTACGACCGCGCGGGCGAGCCGCGGGCGGCGGACGACGACGAGTTCCTCGTGGACGTGTACCACCAGTCGGTGAGCGAGGAGCTGGTCGATCACCAGCTGCTACTGGCGCTGGTGCGGCATATCCATCTGACGATGCCCAGGGGAGCGCTGCTCGTCTTCCTGCCCGGGTACGTATAGATACATAAGAAAAAAAGATCCGGATCAAGTATTGTTACCAGCCCAACTAGCATGACCACCGAAACATGATATGATAAAGCCATTTTTCGTAGTGGAACTGTCAAAAATCAATGGATTTTAACACTTGAATAAACCTAATTTGAATAAGTCTCTATGGTTAAACGGTAAAGAGACAGTAATTTATCGCTTTGTACTGTCAAAAATCCGATGATTTTTGTGACTTCAACGCGATAAATGGCTATATCATGTCGAGTTCCTGGTGGATGTGTACAGTCGGTGAGCGAGGAGCTAGTCGATCACCAGAAAAATGAGACTGTTCTCGTGCGCCGCACGAGCGAACCGAAGATTACCGAGAGGCACCGAGAGCACCCGAGTCCCGATTGTTCGGTAAAATTCGCGAGCGTTAAGGGGTGACCGATGACCTCTCGTTATTAGTATAGTTTCAGTGATGCGTTAATAATTGTTTGTTTTTGTTTACATTACGTTATTGTTTTTTGTGTTGGTTTTATTTTATATTGTGTGTGTGGTGTGAGTGAAAATGAGCATAAACATTATTTTAGTGATCAAGTAAAGTACACCACCAGTTCTATGACCCACCAGCCGCCACTGCCTGGGCGTACTCGATGCTTTTGCTGCGATACCTACCGAGTATTTTGGGTATCGATACTTTTGAAGCCGTGTAGTGGCAGCAGAGCAGAATACAATTACAAAAATTATAACGCCCCAATTTTAAAATACCGTTTCTTTAATTATTTCCAGTCCTGACTTCTAAAATGTTTTTTATATTATAATTTATAACTTAATTACAGAGAAAAAAAAAAAATTTAAAAACATGCGATGTCGTCACCGTCACGGAGTGACCACAAAAAAAGTTATCATGTTTATCAGTCATGAATCATCCATTGTCATTAATTATCAGCGTCGTAAATAACATTAATAAAGTCACAATAAGGGACATGTTCTGTTTTGGGCCATAGTTTCAAACAGCATAAGTTAATATTATTTAGATAGAGATCTTATAACCTTAGACTTTTAAGGAAAAACTAGATTTTAAGCCCTGCAAAGCGGAGAAAAAAAAATCTCAAAAGATAATGTTACGTGAAACGGAACAGAGTTTTAATGCAAAATAGTGTTTAAAGGAACACCTATTAAAAAAAATGTTTGATAGAATGCTATGAAAGTGACACTGACAGCTCATGTAATATTTTCTTTTGTCGAATTAAAAGGCTGGTAAGATGATGATAATAATTATTTTGAAATAAAAGAATAGTTTTATTGTAAATTTTATTTTATTATACAACATGTACCAAACAGATCTGTACACCACAAAACAATAATTATGTCTCATAATGCAATCATTACAAAACACTTCTTCATTATAAAATCAAATACTGATTAAAAACTATTAAAATCCTCATTTGAAAATGAAAATATCAGCTTTTCTACAAGAAATTATGAAAAAGTAACTAAAAGCCCAGCTCAGTAGGCCTATTCCCTAACTTTTTT
>OZ008353.1:14565866-14587139 GCA_963931975.1 Cataclysta lemnata | reverse complement strand
CGCTGCCCGCTTGTATGCCATCAATCTAACTGCAATTAGTAGGATCTGCTGCGACGTCGCGACAGCGCCCTCACCTGCGGCGAGAGCGCTCGGCCGTCCTTGGTCCAGCGCAGCGCTGGAGGCGCCGGCGCCGGCGCAGACGAGCGCGCCTCGCAGGCCAGCGAAGCCGAGCCGCCCGCCGCCGCCCACACCGCCGCCCCCCCCTCGGGCGCCTGCTCGCGCGCCGCGTCGGCGGCGGGGATGGCGCGCACGCGCACCAAGGCCGCGCCCTCGGCCAGCACGGCGAGGTCGTACAGCTGGCTCATCTTGGGCTCGGTGTTGAGCTGGCACTCGTACTGGCCCGCGTCGGACGCGCGCAGGCGCCGCAGCCGCAGCGAGTGCCTCGAGACGGCGTCCGCCCCGGCCTCGGCGTCCGCCCCCGCGGCCACCCCGGACGGCCCAGAGGCCTCCCTCGCCGCGTCCACCGCGACGCGCGCGTCCGCCGTGAACACGGCGCCCGCGTGCGCCAGGATCTGCAGGTCGCGCGACCGCACCCACGACACCTGTGACAAAGGCATCTCGACTATATTGCGCTGTAACCCAGGTATCTGGCAAATGCGGCACTTGCTGCCGAACTCAGAGACGCCGATAATGAGTACTAACTGCCGCACTCAGAGACGTCAAAAACGTTAATGAGTACTTAACGTCAAAAAATGACAATTCAAAACCAGTCGCTATTCTTGCCGCGTCTATGGTCTAGATTTGAATGAAAATTTTGACATTAAATACTCATTAAAGTTAATTGATGTCTCTGAGTGCGGCAGTTAATGTCACAAAAATTAAGTACCTACACTCATTATTGTTAATTGATGTCTCTGAGTGCGACTTACCGAATTGGTGAGTATCAATGACTGCCAATGCAGCCGGGACCGACGATTTAACGTGACTTCCGAAGCACAGAGGAACCCGAGATAAATGGTCACACCCATCAAATGACCAACCTTAGAGAACATTGCATTTACGCAATCGCAGGCCGAGCGCACTATGCCTTCTCCTCTCGCCTTCTTAAAGTGACAAATAACGCAACGTAAACAATATTATAACTGGGGATATGTCACAGCTTTACGGCTGTCATAAATTTATTTTCCATACGCCCAACAGGACTCCACTAGCATTTGGCAATCGCAGCTTCCGGCAGCTCGCGCTGCGGTGGACGCGTGCCGCTATATCGGGCGCGGTGACGACCGCCGGCTGCCATCCCAGCGGCCGGCTGCCATCTATCGGTATTTGGGAACGCCGAACTCACACTTCACATAAGATCGCGCTGAGTAACCGTTTTATTTGCGTCGTAAAGCCTAAATGAAACGAGCAGGGAGCTCGTAGACAATAGTTCCTCCCTCGTGCTGTACATCCTCGCTTGAGATGAGAAGTGCTGACCTTGCGGTCGCGCAGGTTGGCGACGCGGCAGACGAGCGCCGCGTCCGCGCCCTCCGCCGCCGCCACGCGCCGCGTCGTCGTAAAGCCTAAATGAAACGAGCAGGGAGCTCGTAGACAATAGTTCCTCCCTCGTGCTGTACATCCTCGCTTGAGATGAGAAGTGCTGACCTTGCGGTCGCGCAGGTTGGCGACGCGGCAGACGAGCGCCGCGTCCGCGCCCTCCGCCGCCGCCACGCGCCGCGTCGTCGTAAAGCCTAAATGAAACGAGCAGGGAGCTCGTAGACAATAGTTCCTCCCTCGTGCTGTACATCCTCGCTTGAGATGAGAAGTGCTGACCTTGCGGTCGCGCAGGTTGGCGACGCGGCAGACGAGCGCCGCGTCCGCGCCCTCCGCCGCCGCCACGCGCCGCGTCGTCGTAAAGCCTAAATGAAACGAGCAGGGAGCTCGTAGACAATAGTTCCTCCCTCGTGCTGTACATCCTCGCTTGAGATGAGAAGTGCTGACCTTGCGGTCGCGCAGGTTGGCGACGCGGCAGACGAGCGCCGCGTCCGCGCCCTCCGCCGCCGCCACGCGCCGCGTCGTCGTAAAGCCTAAATGAAACGAGCAGGGAGCTCGTAGACAATAGTTCCTCCCTCGTGCTGTACATCCTCGCTTGAGATGAGAAGTGCTGACCTTGCGGTCGCGCAGGTTGGCGACGCGGCAGACGAGCGCCGCGTCCGCGCCCTCCGCCGCCGCCACGCGCCGCGTCGTCGTAAAGCCTAAATGAAACGAGCAGGGAGCTCGTAGACAATAGTTCCTCCCTCGTGCTGTACATCCTCGCTTGAGATGAGAAGTGCTGACCTTGCGGTCGCGCAGGTTGGCGACGCGGCAGACGAGCGCCGCGTCCGCGCCCTCCGCCGCCGCCACGCGCCGCGTCGTCGTAAAGCCTAAATGAAACGAGCAGGGAGCTCGTAGACAATAGTTCCTCCCTCGTGCTGTACATCCTCGCTTGAGATGAGAAGTGCTGACCTTGCGGTCGCGCAGGTTGGCGACGCGGCAGACGAGCGCCGCGTCCGCGCCCTCCGCCGCCGCCACGCGCCGCGTCGTCGTAAAGCCTAAATGAAACGAGCAGGGAGCTCGTAGACAATAGTTCCTCCCTCGTGCTGTACATCCTCGCTTGAGATGAGAAGTGCTGACCTTGCGGTCGCGCAGGTTGGCGACGCGGCAGACGAGCGCCGCGTCCGCGCCCTCCGCCGCCGCCACGCGCCGCGTCGTCGTAAAGCCTAAATGAAACGAGCAGGGAGCTCGTAGACAATAGTTCCTCCCTCGTGCTGTACATCCTCGCTTGAGATGAGAAGTGCTGACCTTGCGGTCGCGCAGGTTGGCGACGCGGCAGACGAGCGCCGCGTCCGCGCCCTCCGCCGCCGCCACGCGCCGCGTCGTCGTAAAGCCTAAATGAAACGAGCAGGGAGCTCGTAGACAATAGTTCCTCCCTCGTGCTGTACATCCTCGCTTGAGATGAGAAGTGCTGACCTTGCGGTCGCGCAGGTTGGCGACGCGGCAGACGAGCGCCGCGTCCGCGCCCTCCGCCGCCGCCACGCGCCGCGTCGTCGTAAAGCCTAAATGAAACGAGCAGGGAGCTCGTAGACAATAGTTCCTCCCTCGTGCTGTACATCCTCGCTTGAGATGAGAAGTGCTGACCTTGCGGTCGCGCAGGTTGGCGACGCGGCAGACGAGCGCCGCGTCCGCGCCCTCCGCCGCCGCCACGCGCCGCGCCGTGCGCAGGAAGCGAGGGCCCTCCGCCGCCGCCCCTGCCACTGCATAAACAAATCATTATATCAGCTGGGTAAATAAAAAGCTCCTGAATAGGCTTCGAAATCCCGTGTGTCCAACTGAGAACAGCAGAGCGTGCCTCGGTCTATAAAGATGGACTTTTACAATGCCATAACTCGTTGACAGTGGCGGGTTTCTCTGCAGACCACTTGTGTGCCGTTCTGCGGGCGGGCGTTGGGCTCTGGCGCTTCTGGCATCAACTGATAGTAAACGCGTCGGGGTCGGCGCTTCGTTGCGGATCGGGGCGGGAGAGGGTTGTGGAGAGTTGGACACCTATCGTTATAGACCGAGGCATGCTGCGTACTCCCCTATCCTACCTTGGACACGCGGGTTTTCGATATTTATCGTCTTGACGATTCATAAGTGTACTGTAATCATACATGAATAAATGAATTTTGACTTTAACTTTAACCTGAGGGACTACTCTTTAAATTAATTGGAATCGGTTTTGTGTTGCCATCTCTCTTAAACGTTGCTATCTTATACCTAATGAGTGAGAGTGACTGGTAGACTAAGGGCCTGTTTCACAATCGACAAGTTAGTTTGAAGTAGCTTACTTTGCAGTTCAATTGACATATATTTCATATTACAACTGTCAAATGATCTGCGAAGTAAGCTACTTAGAACTTACTTATCGATTGTGAAACAGGCCCTAAGACTATTGCAATCTGCTTGCAAAGTTAGGTCGCTGATCCGCCAACGAAGCGCTGACTCCGACGGACCCGAAACGGAAACAAATTGAATTAATTCATAGATCGTAACCTCATCGTACCTAACAGTTTAGGACTGTAGATGGAACTCGTTCATGAAATCAGTCTTCACCTGGGATCTTGTTTAGAGAGCTGTTTATGTATTTCAGTGATCCAGCCTTCACATGGTTGTAACTCTACATATTTTCTGTGGTGTTTATCAATTTACTAACTTTACAGAATTCTAGAAAATCAATAAAATATGCAAAAATTACAAGCAATTGTTTTCATTATGCCGTGTATTAGGGGAAGCCATAAAATATTTGATACAACTTATAAATTTCATGTCCTTGTTCATTGTAATTAAATATCCCAACTATTGAGTTATAAGTTCAATGATCCCAACACATCTGGCGATGGCCTGCAATGACAAGTATGTGTAGGCTGTTTTTCCTCCGATATCTTCAATATAATGGACAATATTTCGAAATCCGAAAATCTAATTTTACTACAGTACTTTTGTGAGCAGCAAGAGCGTGTCCAGAATGACTCGTATGGCTGTTCATAATAGAGTGCTGGTCCCGATGCATTAAAATGTATGGAAGTCAAAGTTGGGTATAGGAGAAGAAGCATGAAAGTAGACTAAATGCTGTAGAAATGAGCGTTGAGAAGCATGGCTGGACTTATTCCAGCCATGCTTCTCGATGGATTATGCAACAGTGTGATGAGAAGAGAAAGGTGTGGTTTGAAAGAAGATGTAATTTATTTATTTAAACTTTATTGTACACAAAAGTTACAAATGGCGGACTTAATGCCATGAGGCATTCTCTACCAGTCAACTGGAAAGCTGGGTACAGAAATATTAGTCGGCGGTGCAGAAAGTCAATACTGCTAAGTAAATGAACTAAAAACAAAGCTATCTTACAGAAATTATGATTACTTATACTTACATAAAAGTTAATATACATAGATTACCTAATAAATACTTATACACTTATAATAAACATATAGTTAAAATAATAAATACGAACTATATTTTATAGTAAATATATACATAATATATATAAATATTAATGTCAGAGTATTGTCAGTTTATTTTTTGCTCTTTGAATGTGAGGTGGGAGTGCGTTCCAGAGTCCTATTGCTTGAAGAGTGAAGGAGTTGGAAATAAAACTAGTGCGCTGGAAAGGCGTTGAGAGTGTAAGTTTGCTGTCTGATCGAAGGTTACGGTTATGAGAACCACCCAGATATTGAAACTTACATTTCAGGTAACCGGGCGCATATGGATCATTAATAATGGAATAAAGTGTGGATAAGAGTTTGGATAAAGTACGAGAGCTACCCACTATGATTCCTTGGCATTTGCCCGGTTGACACAGGTACCGAACTTATGAGACCAATCAGCAATTTTTATGAGATCATCGTTAATAGCTTGTACATTCAGATCATTCAACTCAGATTGCGAATAAATCTGTAGATCGTCTGAGAGTTACGGAGAATAGGACAAATGAGGTTGATAAAAACTGAAAAGAGAAGAGGAGATAGTATACCGCCTTGGGGAACGCCAGCCGCTAAATCGTGCCACTCAGACAACGAGTCGTTAGAACGAACCGCTTACTTGCGCCCCCGAAGATAAGAGGAGAACCAATCCAGTTCCGGAGATTTGACTCGCAAATGTGAGAGGATAGCAAGAAGAATATCATGATCAACGGCGTTGAAAGCATTAGAGAAGTCAAATAGTACCAATACCGTTAATCGCGAATCCTCCATGTCTTCAGTGACTTTCAACAATGCCGTCGTCGTACTATGTCCAGGCCGGAAACCAGACTGGTACTGAGAGAGGACATTGTGTTGAAAGAAAAAGGCAGATAGTTGGCGATGAACAACCGCTTCAAGAATTTTAGATAGGAAGGGTAGGATGGAAATGGGTCTTAAGTGATTGGGCAACGTAGGGTTATTTCGCTTTGGAAGAAGCAGTACATGCGCCCCACGCCATGCAGAAGGGAAAGAGCCGGTTGCAAGAGATGTGTTGATGATATGGGTTATTATAGGGAGAAAAACATCTAAGCAGGGTGATGCATGTAATGACGAGAATTGAGAAAGGGATGCTCGCATGGTTTGGTCACTTCGAAAGAATTAATGAAAGGAGAATGACAAAAAGGATTTATAATTGGAGATATGGGACGGGGAAGGCCTAGGGGGATCTTTCATAATCAAGTTGAAAGTCTATTAAAGAAGGGCCAGGTCAAGAGTACCCGAAACCGACGGTCATCAATGAGGACATTAATGAGATTTGATAAAGCAAAAGAAGTATGTAAGGATCGTAGCAAGTGTGGAAAGATGTGATCTCTGCCTACCTGTACGGTTACGTACCTGCGGGAGAAAGGCGTTACCTATGTATGTAGGTATAACAATTATGTTCCTGCTTAATTTCAAGTTTGTTTAAACTGACTTTTTAAGCAGCTCCATTAGTTGGACCGCTGATATCGCTTTGTTTACTAAAAGCAGTCACGCGGCGGTCAATGGATAGATTCATATTATTCACGCGCTTAAAGCGAGCTCCCATCCTCCAGAAAAATATTCTGTACTGAAATAAGAAGGCATGAATGATGGTATTTAATATATCTCTCCGCGGACACCGAAACGAATAAAGTGTCAACACGGATGAGGATATTTATATTGGCGGGTGCGCAGGCGCCGGCGCCGAGGTCGGCGTGACGTATGAATGGGTGACGTCACCGCGCGTGACGTCACGCGGCCGGGGCCCGCCCGGGTACACACGGCACCAAATTAACTCGGCGCGTGGATGGGCTCTTGAACCGCGGCCAAACATTCTAAGCAGCGCAGATCCATTCGTGTGATTGTGCCCTACAACCGGGCTGCATGATGTGAACATGTTATTTTCATTTCGGCTGATTAGGAGGATGGGTTCGGGGGCTATCCGCGCATGAGTCATCGCCGCTTTATTACCAGCCCCGGTATATTAACACATTTCCCGCCATCTGGCTGAGCGCAGCTGACTGCGCTCGTACACATCGTATTGGACGACTCGCATGTCCATATTGATTCGCTTGAAATGTTTCCAAATTAAAACCACATGGGCACTCATCCGGTGACGCGGTCGCCATCAGTATAGAGCTCGACTCAGCGTAGATGCTGCAAGGAGTGATCAAAATTTTAATGTGGTCCCGCAATGGAAACTCACTCCAGTTCTCGCCACTCTCTCTCCAGCTACCTCCAGTGTACGTCAGACTTTGTCTGGGAAATCATGGCACCACCATATCCTCGTGTCAGTTGGAAGGTCTTCCGGACGGATGGACGATATATGTCAACTTTTAATTAGTATGAAGGAGCATTTGCGCCTGGTGTCGAAATGAAACCCGGTGCGCGGGCGCCGGTCACGCTCGCGTCCGCCGCTTTGATCTCAGTGTGCACTCCCCTCGATCCATTAAGCTCGCTTTCAATTTACGATTAATAAATAATTACGGCCTGACAGGGCGGGACATCTGTCCGCGTTTGCGTGAAATTTTTGAGGAACTCGCCGAAGTAGGTTACGCCAGATGATCGGTTGCCAAGCGGTCGAGGGAGGTATTGCCCACCGCGGAACATGGGGACCGACGTATCGGGGCCGGCCGTATTCATTATCTTCTATTTGCGTCCAGTGTCATCACCGGAACATCTGGCGAGAAACGTCTCAAGCGACTTCAAAAGAATGTGAAACCAGCGTGGCAAAGGACGCCCGGAATCGCGCGGCGCCTCGGGAATGCGCGTGGCGATACACGCCAACAGCGCGTGCCGCCGGGAATAGATCCCCGTCCCCGAATGCATGGCATAGATAGGTGTAGTGATATCTACAGGTCCAGACCATCCCTTAAATGGTGTCAGAACATCCACGGCCACGGAAAGATAGGGCAGTGGCAACTGTAACCCTTTTTTATATTAGACAGGGAAGCTCTCGCCCTTCATCTCACCTGATGGTAAGTGACGATAAGGGCCGAAAATGGAATCGAGCTTCATCCTCAGCCACAGAGGGGCTGGCTATCTTAGCACACATGGTCGGAACACAATAATGCTGTTAACATTATTATTATGGCGACAGATTTTGATAAGATGGTGGTCAGCCGCCCGGCGGACTTCAAAGAAGTCCTTCCATCAACCAAACCGAGCACAAATTTGTACCCCCCTGGGGATCGAACCCGGGACCTCTGGATCTTCATTCCGGTGGGCGAACCACTAGACCACGGAGGCGGTTAGAACCCTTACGATGACTGCCTCGTGCCATTGTTCCCTGGCGGGTCGCTTGAGCCGCGCCCCAGCTTCGAGGGCCGGAAGGACAATGCGTCGCCCGCATCCGCCGCCTCGGGTACGGCCGGATCACTCCCAGGGAGGTCCCTCTTGTTCCTCGCATCGAAATCTGCCGCCCACGGCCGCAACTATAATTGTGGCGCACGCCTCTCCCGTTGCCCGTCAATTTCATACCGAACCGCACACAAACAATCTCTGAATAATCATTTGTTGATTGATTCCTGTCTTAGCGGTGATTTTTGTTGGCAAGCACTGCGACGTGGCGCGTGACTGTATAAGTTTACGTTTCAAACAGTTTTTTCTTGGACGGGCAATGGGAACTAGGAGAGAGCGTTCAAAATAGAAATACTGGAATTGCTTAAACATCATAGTCCCGATCCGATCCTTACAAACATAGCACATGCTATCTCCGCAGATGACTAACGCTCTGAAGCATTTGGGCATTCGCGCGGCTGAAGTCATCGTCGTATCCGGTCGCCATTCATAGCCCAAGATCACATCGATGACCTCATTCCTCGGTGTGTACGTTTCTAATGGTCCTTTGAGTATCCTCAAAAGTCACGAGCCGTATTTTGTCGCCCTCAAGTGTGGCTGCTCGGTGAACCTTCCAGACCGAGTAGCAGTCACAGAAATTGCAACTCAAAACTTCCCAGGCACAGTGTGACGTAGAGGGCCAGAGAGTGGAGATAACTGGAGGAAGTTCATTTGAAGGACCACATTGGAATTTGAGCCTAAAGTAAAAGTTGTCAAAGGGTGATAGACTTGGATACTTTGGTTTGGATAGATTGTTTTGTTCATGCTATGCGAAAAGATGAAAGATATGTTGGCAGAAGAATGTTAGATATGAACGTGGAAGGACGTAGAAGGGGAGGAAGATCAAAGAAAAGATGGATGGATTGTGTAAAGGAGGATAGCGAGAGGGGTGGATGAGAAATTGGTGAAGGATAGAGAGAAGTGGAAGAAGAAAACACGTTGTGCCGACCTTTCTAGAGCGGCACAAGGGCAGGAAGAAGTGAAAGTTGCCAAAGGATCGTCATTAAACCCAGTAGATGCTGTAAAGGCCTCTCGGCCAACAGCCTAGGTCCATTAAAAAAAAAAGCATAGTTACCGATGAGCGCGAGGCACAGCAGCCGCAGCGGTGCGGAGGCATCCATCGCGCGCTGTGCAGAGCGGGGTGCGCCCGTCGGTAGGGCCCGGCGCGCAGTGGAGGCGCCGCTCAGCCGCGCCGCCGCGCCCGCCGCCGCCCCATCGCGCGCGCCGCACCGCTCTGCACCATTTACTTGAATATCACACACACATCTCTTTATGACATATAATATTAGCTCCATCATTCGCATATTACGTTAATAACGCATTAGTCGTAAGGCATACTTTATTTTGGCATAATTTCTTTTTTTTTTTTTTTGTAAAAACCAACAGCGTTACATGTCAATAAAACAAGTTTACATAATACATGTTATAGTAAGGCCAATTAAAGGTTTCCCTGAAACTAAATTACTTAAATAATAGGTACTTAACATTAAAACATAACACAGAAGATACAAAACCCTATAACTCGTTAATTGCTATAAGTAATGTATTTCTATCCTATATTAATTATTTCAATGAAATAATTATTTTGTCTCGAAACGGTACGGAAATGTACACTTAACAAAGTCTATTTAAATAAAGTTTATTTTTAATTTTTTTTTTTGTTTCAGTTCAATTTTCGCAATCTAAACAGTATCAAAAATTCTATCTGTAGGTACATACTTCAAAGGTAAGTATTATTAAACAATTTAAGAATTATATTGATTTTATATAGGTATATAGATCAAAGATGTAACAGCAAATAACAAATCCTTAGGAGAGCAGAGTGAAATACTACTTGCGATCACTAGAAACAAGAAACACAACCGTAACCTGGCCCAAGCAGTGGCTTGTGCGGCGGCGCGAAACTGTTCATAGTATGAGATTATTACACTAAAACATACCTCATAATTAAGTATTATTTACTCATATCTAAATATGAGTAAATAATCCAAAATAGCAAGTCGTCTTCTAACTCTAAAGTTAGAAGACGACTTGCTATTTTGGATTTAAATTTCTGTTTTACTGTTAGAGAACAAATCGATTGTCTTGACGAATTTATTATAATTACATGGTAATCTAATTAAAGGTGCATTACGAGCATATTTTGTTTTCCTTCGGGGTATGTGAAACAGTGGCTGCGGATGGCGGCGATTACGCTTAGGAGGTACCTTATATGAGATGGTTTCAACTAGCTCACGGCAGTCTACACGACTATGCAACACATCGTGAAGGAAACTCATATCCATGAGAACATGTCTATTTCCTATGGTCAGTAGGTTATACTCACCACAGTCTTGCTGGTAGTTATGGCGGTTGTTTGGTATAAAGTTACGAAAATTTAAATGTTTTATTAATTTTTTTTGTACCTTTTCCAATTTTTGAATATGAGTGTTATATTGCGGAGACCATACAGGACTAGCATATTCCATGACTACGAACGTAAGCAAAGTATAATTTTTTTAACGTATCAATATTTCTAAACGGTTTACACGTTCTTATTACGAAACCTAAGTTTTTAAATGCTTTATCAGTTACTTTGTCAGCATGGTCTGATAATAGCATTTTGCTATCAAAGTGGATACCAACATCTCTGATTAATGTTTATAGTGTAATTTATAATAATAACAGCTGAGCATAAAAAATGTTAATTCATAAATGTTTTTAGGATACCGATTATACTAGTCATAATATTTGTTGGCATCTCAACCTACAGTATAAAATTTCAACGCATATATTTAAAATACTATAATTTTAGCCATGTGGTCACCACCCCCATCTCTCCCACGGATGGGGCGTACAAGGCTACTAAGGGTAAAGGCAGCGATGAGTAATGGGCAGCAGCCCTGCCGCACAGTTCATAAACGCAGTAAGTCACTTACTGCAGCTAGCGTTCCTCTTACTATCACCCAACCCAGCAATACTGCGATGTACGTGCCCGATAGATGGTAGGCTAATGAATAGGCTCATCATCTGATTTAATGGGATTTAACCTAATTGGCGAAAAGTGGGTATTAAAATTAAAAAACACATTTTAGAATATCCTTTCATATTTCGTAGTTCAGGAACTTTGATATGAATAAATGTATAGGTTTTATTTTATTTATTTATTTAGGACAGGTCAGTCAACATTTTCTTACGGTAATAAAACATTTTCCACGGGTTGCTCTTGTTGATTGTTCTAACTAAATAATGAAATAAAGATAATAAAATATTGGCTGCATTATATAATAGTGTAGCCGTGTACATTGCTATATGTGTCCTCGTCGCTTACTCGCTATGTAAAAGACCAACTTACACAGATTTCCCTTGCAAGCCTCCTTCTTCGGAGGCTGAAGCCTCCTAAACCCTTCGAATTGTAAACAATGCGTAGATAAATCGTGCATCAGCGCAGCACGTTGATGTCTGTCATTGGTCACGGATGATACGCTTGCCGCTGCTCTCATGATGACATTAAAACTTTGAAGCGCTACGAGCCGAGGACGGCCGCGCCGCCGATGGGCCGCGGGGTCTACTCCCACTAAATTCCGAGACAAAACACTGTCAAGTAGTGGAGAAATTTTGTCCACATCCCGTGCTAGGCTTGCAGCACGCGCGGTTAGTGTCTTTGACCTTTCCCGTTTCCTCCTCCGCTGCCGATCATCAAGCTAGAAGGAGAACTGCCAATGAACTATTGCGAACTCGAGCTCGCTGCGTACTTGTAGTTCTAATTATATACCCGATCTAAATATAAGCAAATAAATAAGCGCGCTGCCAAAGATCCTCCCCGCGGCACGTGCGCGAGGAACGCGACACATTCCTCGCGACCGGCCCCACTCACATCACATCACATCACTCCTCTATTTCACAAATCGCCTGCTCTGGACGTGTGATCATTTTCAACTACTACGAGTATAAGGTGCACGATTAACCAGCCAGTTGTAAAAAACTGCTATGTATGTTAACTACTGTTATTTAGTACGTCATAATATAAATTGATATATGTACGGTTAATTTATTTAGTCAACAATACACATGCGTTACGTTCAGTCTTCGGGAAAAAAGAAATACGTATAAACTGTATGAAGGTCAGTATCTACCTAGTCAATCAAATGCAAAAGCTCAATTAATTAATTACTCAAGTAAATACCATCAGAATCATTATTACCATGAGCAGGAGGCATTGTTCTGAGAAGAATGGTCAAGAATCTCAAGAAGTTTTATTCTTCCATCAAAATATCTTAATCATAGATTTTTTTTCATAACAATACGTTTCATAGCATAATTATTAGGTGCATAAATGACGTCTATGTATCCCCGCAAGACCGAGGCCGAGGTATGATCACATTTCGAAAACTATGTACCTATGCCTTGCGAGCGTAGCTTCTATCGGTCATGCATGTGAATATCGCAGTTAGGTTACAGCAGACAGGTACAGGCTACAGTCAATCATAACATAACTTTTTACTGAAACATCGCGAATATTACATACATAAATCAAGCCCACCTATGCCCGAAGGGACAGGCAGAGGCGAACGAACACCCATCCCTACTTTGATACTGGATGCTAATATGAGTTTTACCGAGTAGGCTTTGAAAATTTCATATCACCGAAAATTATTTTTAAATTATTTTTATTACTTTGTTGCCGTGTGGTGAAAATACAATTGACAACATTAAAAAAAACCAGTTACCATAATTACGAAATCATTTGGAGCTTCGGTCATCCATTATAATTTTTTTTCAGGGTTTATTACTAGCTAATTAAATTAAAAGATATTTCAAAAATAAAACTAAGGAGCCCAGAAATTAAATTGTAGGATTAGTACCTACTAACAGTAAAATGCCTTTGCCACACATCATTATTTTAAAACCCCTCAAACATTTGACATAACTTCAAAGATTTGACATTTGTGATGTACCTAATTTTTTTTTATTTGTAAGGGGGGCTATAACTTCAACCCATAAAAATCCTAGTTGCACTTACAACGTCTTAAATGAGTAAGTTTTGAAATTTAATTTAATATCATTTTCTTTGCCTTAATATAGACTCATAAATGTGTCTATATTAAGGCAAAGAAAATGAGCCATGCAGCCAAACACAATGAGAAATTCAGAGATAGAATTTGTTACATTTTAATATTTACTTAAATTTATTTGCCTAATGTGTTTTTTAAGATATAAAAGATATTAAAATTTTTATTCAAGTAGGTACGGTAGGTTATCAAATTAATTAATGAAAATTATTATTTCAAAATTAATTTAATACTTGGCTGTATGGCTTGGCTGGTCTGCAGCCCAAACCTTATATCACTGGGAAAAACTTTTCCGGAGTGTTTGGCGCGTTTCGTGGTGTCAGTCAGATTTATTTTCACTAATTCAAAAATTGTTACAGAGTGGATTTTGTGCAGTGAAAGTGGTGTTATTTTGATGCACAAGCATCCGTGTTGATGTGCAATTATGCAGAATCATTGAAAATGAGTCTTGTGGTGGTGTTTGATGTTGTTATGAAAACTACGTAAAAAGGGGTTTTGCTCACTTCATCAGTCACCATCATGAACTCTGTTACCATTCAATTCGCGCCAAGCACTCCCTAGATGCGTTAAAATGTGTGACACCCATATTTTAACGTAATATTCATTTCATTCATAATTTCATCCACTCATTATTTCATGAAACTACAGATAAAATATACACTAAAGACATGGCTGTATCGGCTAGCCTTCCCTAAAAATATAGGGAGAATTTAACCAAAAAAAAAAAACTTTTCCTTCGGTATCCAAAACTGTACTAATTTTAGTTTGAATTTTAAGAAATGTTATGATAAACTACTGTTATATTTCCTCGCAATCGAAGTGAAAAGCAGAGTTTCTAACTGGTCCACAAAACCATTTTTATCCTCGACATTACTATCAAAGTCTCGGACAAAAATTATTCGTTTTGTGCACTTGATGGAAAATCTACTATTAAAAACACGTAATGTTGTCAATTGTCACCACCCAAAATCTTTCCTACGGGTGTCGTAGTACAAGGCGATTAAGGGTTAAAACATTGATATACCTGTGGTTAAAACAGTGATAAGGCTCACTTCGTTCCTTTTATACCACCTAGCAATTGTACTGAGACTTTCGTGCCCCATAAATGCAATAAGCTCGCTACCTATTATGTGAGTGTGTGACCTCATATAATTGGCGAAACGTGGGCGTTAATTCACTTCTGCCTGCCTACCCCTTCGGGGATATAAGCGTGATTTATGTATGTGTATTTTTTACTGAAAATTTATTTCTGTACTTAGCTGTTTAGAGCAACGACAAGAGAAACCGTGCTTCAATCCTATCGAAGTTAACCCTAATATACATTAAATTTATCTACGTAAGGGCTAAAGCTGTTTCTTGAAAAGAAAATTTCAGTGCGAAAGGTCAGATTTATTAAACTTACCAAATAAAGAGAAGTAATTAATATTGATGAAAAAACAATCACTTGTTCACTAAGACCGGCGGTCGGCGTCGCACAGCACTGGGCACTATAAATTCACTCACTGACTGACGAATTGACGATGACGAGTGACGCGACCGAGCCGCAACTAGGCAACGACGCGTGCGCACACTGCGCGCGGGAAACGCTCACTGTCGCCTGTCGCTGCTCGCATGCTCTGCTCAATCAAATCTCAATCTGCTCCAACTCTGCCGTACATAGGTAGTGGCACTACACCACCCACCACATGGGAACACGCTTGTTCCGCCCGGTGACGTCAGCCGCGCTCACCCGCCGACCAACCATCGCCATCGACACCCTCGGAGGTGATCAAAATCCACTGTCCCTCGTCATCGTTCACCAAAAGTCTGCCCGTGAGAGGAAGACATCATGATATTATCTGCTCCTAATCGCACTAGTAATCCCGACTACTGCTGACTGTTATGTTATTGAGAGGACTTAGGAAAAAACTTTCACCATAACAACTTGCCTTCCGACTCGGAAATTCCGAGCCTTGTAACCGTGGTCATCCCAAGAACGCGGCACTATAAGTACTACACTTAATCAGAGTAAGTACTGCTACGGTCTTCTGTAAGGTGGCACCCTACATTTATGTGACATTAAAATTATTGTATATGCAGTTCATTAGTTCGTCTTTCCGTAACTCAAACTGTAACAAACGTTCAGTAAAAACTTTTGATACCTACTCCATTAACGACTGGCTAATTCTCTGAAATCCGTTTATACTGGAACTGTGGAATATCCTTGGACACCGCTCACAGTCGTCGACGAGCAGTAAGTATTTTTTTTTACATTCTAGCGGAAAACTAATAGTTTTTTATTATTCGTTAAATAGGCAAAATTAACTTATGATTAGACAATAGAATTGTACAATGTTATGTGACTATTCGATTTTAATTTTAACATTATATAAATGTTAGAAAAATTAGTAATTTTTCGAAATTCTTTTTCTAACCACCAAAATCTTTGTACTAATTTTTCTAACATTTATATAATGTTAAAATTAAAATCGAATAGATTATAAAGCAAACCCAAGCTTAACCGAACGCACGGTATTTGTAAAAATATCTGCTTTGGAATGTTTGAAATTTATTTCTACATTGCGAGGGTACCCGTTGGCTTACAACGTGAAGTGTAAAGGTTAGAAGAATTTCGGCAAGTTAATTGGTGTCTTGGGTGGCCGAGCGGTCAGGCACCTGCCCGGATAGCAGCGGACGCGGGTTCGATTCCCGCCTCAAGACCATAATTTTTCGAAATTCTTTTTCTAACCACCAAAATCAATGTTATGTGCTTATTTACTACTAGGCACTATTACGACTTCCAATACTTACTCCACGAACAATTACTTACGATTAACTTCACAAAAAAAGTTATATTATTTTATGTTAATTCATTGCCAAGGTAAAATATAGTAAAAAATTAAATACGTTTACATTATTTGTCTTTCCCAAGAGAACCCCATCTTTAAATAATGCTTTGTCTGTTAGCGCCCCTTTAATAAAATAATTTAAATTTAAATTCGTTGGCTTCAACAAAAACACGGGGCCACCTCCTGCAGCTCGGCTTTGTAACATTTGATTTAAGCACTACATTCGGTATTCGGTGGAACACACGGACTCACCGCGGGGCGCCACTTTGCTCACGCCACGCTAATTAGCTCACCCGACCAAATTCTTAAAAAAACTACAAATCAAATTTTTTTTTACTCGATTACCTTTATAACGGTATGCCCATGAATAGTATTAAATTAGTAATGAAAAATACATAATAAATATACGCTGTGAGTTTTTTCTAGAATAACCAAAATTTAATTGAAGAACGTACACATACCTGCGTACGTAGAAGAAAGAACGCTGAACGCTGTGTGGTGACAGAGCAAAAACTCTCTTCCGCGGGTGTCGTCTATGGTGACTATAGGTTGAGACTGTAATGACTGTACTGTAATGGACAGCAGAAAAACGTTGAACGCAATGAAAGTTTATCTTTGCCTACCCCTTCGGGGACATAGGACCTGTTTACTCTAAGGGATATAGGCATGATTTATGTATGTATAAAATTGAAGAACTAACTGAGGACAATCCTAGATCACATTTCTACTGAAACGACAAACTAAATTCAGTAAATTTTGAAGATTTACAATGTCGCGTGCTAGGCAAAGGGTCTAGCCCATAAAGCCAAGTCTTTAGTGTAAATTTTATCTGTAGTCTTATGAAATAATGAGTGGGTGAAATGTATGAATGAAATGAATTTTACGTTAAAATATGGGTGTTACACATTTTAACGGCTCTCGGCTAACACCACTTTTACTACACACAAAGACCACTCTGAAACAATTTTTGAATGATTGAAATAAATATTTGACTGACGCCATTGAAAGCCCGCCAAGCACTTTATTATTTTGCTTTTTTGTGGAAGACAAAGGGATCAAGCCTATACAGCCATGTCTCAGTTTTATTTTTCTTGAAATTTACGTTAAAATATGGGTGAAGCATTAACAGTTGATGCATGTAGATAATTCTTTGCGAGAATTGAATGGTAAAATTCTTTAATATGGCGACTGATGCCGTGGTAAGAACTACTATAACATTCCCAACGTCAAACACACCACAATTTTTTTTTAAATGAGTCCGCAATAATTGAACGTTAACACGGATTTGTACATTAAAATAACACTATTTTCACTGCGCAAAGTTCCCTCTGAAACAATTTTTGAAATATGGATACTAAAATCTGAAAGCATGCCAAACACTCTCTTTAACCATAGTGCGTTTCATCTTATAGTTCCTATGCCGTCAAGTTGGTAGTAATGCAAGAAAATGATACCATGTCAACTTTATTGTCTTACCTTTTATTCAGGGAGATTTTTTTTAACTATATAAACAATCATGCATCTATCTTATTTTGTTATTAATAACTACTAGCGGCACTAAGTAGTATCTATAAGTGATTTTTATGAAAATAATAAGCCAAAGGTCGTGAAAATTTGCGAGAACAGTTAGTTCATGATATTACTAGTAAGATAGATATTAGTATCCGTAGTATTATTGTCCTCTATGGATATTAGATAGATAAATATAAATTGTAGTGACGTAAGAAGGATAGACTCCTTAAGTAAAAAAAGGTTAAATTATAATAAAATATTATATTTATTATGATTAACCATAATTGTGTTCATCTTACATGTCTACATTTGACATTTCCTCACTCTTGTCAGTGGTTAGATCGTTATTAGTGCTATTTATTTACAGTTATAATACAAAAATAAATATATTTAATTTATATATCAAACACTTAATAAAACTGATACTGGTAACCCAATTTAATGGCGGCAATCCGAACTTTTCACACTAATATGGATTATGCGGGACCTCCTTACGTTCACAAAAGACCTTTGCTTGTAACAAAATTAATCTTTCATCACTTTTCAATGTTTTGGACATGATTTTCTCAAAGTTTTTCGATAAAACATAAAAAAAACCTGCAAATATGACTTACGTGTTGACGCCTCAGGCTGATGCTGATGCCAGACATTGTAGCCACCATAACGGCATAGGAACTAAAAGATGAAACGCACTCTAACTGCCGCACACAGAGACGTCAAATAACTTTAATGAGTACATAATGTCAAAAAAATTCAATTAAATCTAGACCATAGACCTGGTAAGAACAGCGACTAGTTTTGAATTTTCATTTTTTGACATTAAGTACTCATTATCGTTATTTGACGTCTCTGAGTGCGGCAGTAAGGTTCGGTTGCTCGGTTACGGAAAAGTAAAAGTAAAAATTTTACTATGTTTAACCTATTGTTAATTTTGACATTGGTAAAAAAAGTGACGTCGGTGAAATACGTGAACCAAGTAGGTAGGTATCATACTTGGTCCATGCGTACAAAGAGTATATAATACACTACGTTTACATGCGTAGTCCAGTTTTCCTCGCTTTTTTTGAGGGTTGGCTTGGTATCTAAGACCTTTGAGCCATAATTTCATTTGAAAATGTTCATTCTTCATTAGATATTAAAATACGGGTGTCACCACACCCGCATCATTGAGATTAAAGATTACAAAGATTAGGCTTTATTGACTAAGTTTCCTTTGCTTTCCCTATTACAGTCAAAATTAAAATGAAATAAAAACGAAACTGCTACTGGCTACCAAACGTAGTGTATTATATACTCTTTGGCTCGCACAGCATAGTAATAGTAATATCCACCTTACATTTTAAATTAAAATTGCCTATTCACGTGTTTTATAAATAAGAAGATACCAACTAACCATAAAAATATATAAAGTGCTTGTTGTAGTGTGTTTCAAACTGAATTTTTAATATCAATAATATGGAATTGGTAAGTTGTTTACAACCTTACATTGATTAGGTATTTGAAAATAAACTACCTTGGTAATTTAACGTAAAGAATTAAGTAATTCCAAACAATAGATTAGATACTTATTTGTTTAACATATTCACAACGTTAGATACGTTTTAACATTAATTTATTATAACCTTACCCACTTTGTATATCTTTAGTAAAAAAAGTTCTACTGGCATTGGCCGGGCAAGTGAATTGATCACATGCATGCAATTGTATGGAATATATTTACATACATACATACATAAATCACGCCTATATCCCCGAAGGGGTAGGCAGAGGTGAACTAGCACCCGCGTTTCGCCAATTATGTTTGGTCCCATGTAATAGATGGCGGTGTAATAGGTGGTTAATAATTGATTTTTAGCCACCTGAACTTAGAAAAGAACACCATGCAGGTAACTATTTAGCATAATATTTAAAGGGAACTATATTTTTTGTCACCAGAATTTATATTTGTCATCAAATTGTATCACCAAATAAATAGATCTATCACCAAGAAATATTTTTGTTATCAGAAAAACAAAAATTGTTACCAGGTATGAATTATCAAATTAATATTAATCTATGTCCAAAATAAGAGATGGGTTACCAATAAAATATTAGAGCATTACATGAATATTAACTTCGTTCTTATAATAATAGTTTTGTTACATAAATAATAGCCTTGTCCTCAGAATAGTAGATCTGTCACCAAATAAAATAGATTTGTGCTCAGAATAATTGATCTGTCACCAAATAAATCAATTACCGATCCGTGACTGCAACTCCTTTTTATTTGTTATTTTGTTACTAATATAGTAGTTACATTTTATTTCGTTCAATTACTAAAATAATTGTATTCTTTACCTATTTAATAAATCAATATCCAATTTTAATGAAAATATGCTCAAAGAGGCGGAGCCAAATTGGTCACAATTAGAACTAAAATTCCACCTACTATTTTGTTTGTCTAGCGCCCAAATACAGAAACGCTTCTTACTGCCGCACTCAGAGACGTCAAATCACGTTAATGAGTACTTAACGTCAAAAATTGACAATTCAAGACTAGTCGCAATTCTTGCCGGGTCTATGGTCTAGATTTGAATGAATATTTTTGACATTAAATACTCATTAAAGCCAATTGTAATAAGTTTTGTCATAGAAATAAATGAAGCAGATTTTATATGATATGTTTGGGTCTGTACAAACCAATAAATGTTGGTTGGTCTCTCATCTACAGATGGTGCGCTTGGTCAATGCGTGCTATGTGTAAGTCGCCTCGGTGCAAGGTGACTAATGTTAGACTTATGGTTCTTCCAGAATGTTAAATAAAAGGCAAATAGAAAAAAAATTAATCAAACTATATGTGCAGTTATTAACTGCCTGGTGGTTTGTCTCCGGTTCGATCCCCAGGGAAGTACAAATTTGTACTTGGTGGGAGTATTTTTATTTCATGTACCCTGTCTAGCTACCACCATCTTATCAAAAATCTGTCGCTGTAATAATAATGCTAATAGCACTATTTTGTTCTGACAATTTGGGATAATACAGGGTGGAAAGTTGAGATGGGGTACCTACCAGATCACTTGCTGCTATGCGAAAGTGGTCTTAGGAGACCTTTCATCATTTATCATTATTTGATCATTATTAAATTTAAAAATGAGAAAAACTGTATTCTGACAAATAAAAAACCACTAAATAGAATACAAAATCAAAAAATAGTTTCTAACAAATCAAATTTTTCTTGATTTGAAACCATTTTAATGTTCCAAGAACAAAAACTGATATAAAATATCAGATCAGATATCATCACTGTTTTAAATTTAAATGTTCTTCTACATACTTTTTAATTATTAAGCTTTTCACTTATGCATGACGGCCAGCGTTTTCTATGTAGGAAAAGGGTGTATCGTATTTAATGTTTTTTTTTTATTTATTTTATTTGTAAGATAATTGATTTTTCTCATTGTTAATATCCTAATGGAAGTTGTTACAGTAAAAATGAATGAACAAAATTCCACTTTGCTTTACCCTACTATAATGTATGGTAAAAGTTTTCTTTGATTTGTGGGTGTTCTAGTATTCTAACCTCAGTTGGTCTCAAAGAGTGTTTCAAAAACTTCTCAATTCTGACGTTTTTCTCGCTGATTACATTTT
>OZ008353.1:14515015-14565666 GCA_963931975.1 Cataclysta lemnata | reverse complement strand
CTCCGCCGCGCTGCTGCTGCACGTCCACCAAGGTAGGTCCGCGGAGTGCATCTCTCTATTTCTCGCATTCTTCGCCACCTCTCTGAGGCATTCAGGGCATAATGGCCACGAATACGAGCTACTCGGGAAAAAGGAATAATACGGCAGAGTAGAATACAATTGTCACCATCCCAAATCTCTCCCGTGGGTGTCGTACAAGGCGACTAAGGATAAATCAGTGATGAGGAATGGGCAGCAGCGTTCCTCTTATACTACCGTCCTGGCAATGTACTGCGACTTTTGTGCCCGATAAATGGCAATAGGCTCGCCACCTATTACATGGGACTTAACATAATTGGCGAAACGCGGGTGCTAGTTCACCTCTGCCTACCCCTTCGGGGATATAGGCGTGATTTATGTATGTATGTATTAATTGATAACCCATTTCTCAATTACATAGGTACGCCACCGCATGAGTATACTAATGGAATACTTCTTCTTCTTTCTGCCCTTATCTAGCTCGACTATAACCGATGAAAATACCTACAATTTAATTTTTTTTAATAAAATACATCCAGCTATTTATCTCTAATCAGAAAGTTATAAATATTTTTACGCTTCGCTCTCTTGCTATCTTAATTTAAATCCATTAGTTTTTTGCTATCCACCGACAGAGAGCGCACTGGAGTCTATGCAACGCGACCAATCGCCGCCGTCCACGCCTTCGCTGGCGTCGCCGCCGCCGGTGTCGCTGCTGCCAGCGCTGCCCCTGCTGACAGCGCTGGCACTGTCCTGCGACCACTGTTGGCGGCGTAGTGTCCGCGATGCCTGCCACGTCGCTCGTGTTTGTATATTTTGTCTACTTGTAAATATTGTAAATATTATCTAGGTTATAGTGCTCGAGGTGAATAACACACTCAGAATAAACCCACTGTTGATAAGTGGCCGTTTTAAAATGTTGTTTTATTGGACCTGATATGAAGAAAACAAAATACACACAATTTGAGAATTGGTAAGTGATGCATTATCCAATGTTGTCAAGTGATGACTGGTCTGGTTTCAGCCTTCTAAATTAACATAAGTTAGTAATTAGTATCCACAGGTTTTTGGTAGGCATAATCATGCAAATATAATGAAATGTATAGGTATTTATGAGCAATTGCTGCATAGGTAGGACCACGTGCAAGTCGTCAGTGTTACGGCCGCGAGCCCAATCGCACAGCAGATGCCACGAGTGCACGCTGCGTCGTAACGGAGGATTAAGTGGATGAGACGTTTGGCCCGTGGTCGCTCGTTAAACTCCCTATAAATACTCGTTAGATCGGTTGCCGCGGCGACGGGCGCGTGCTGGCCCGCTCTGGATAAATATAGCACGACGCAAATAGTCGTTGTAAACAATCGCGACCCGCTGGACGAATATTTATGACCGCTGCCACCACAGAACAGAGATAGTAGTTATGTGGCTGCCACCTTACCGGGAAGCGACACGTACAAGCTGAGGCCGTCTTAGAACTGCTTTCAATCAGATATATTGCGGGATCTATAGCCACAGGTTGTCTTATTTTGGTATAAATTCTTGTCAAAGCAGAACCAAAGGTATCTATGATACTCCACTCAGCTATTGACGCAGCAGAGCTACTTACATCAATGCAAATCAGCACTAGATACCAATCGCGATCTCCCAGCACTTTCGCAATGCAAGTCTATAGAGGCACTGCATGTTATACCTATGTGATGTGGTGTTCTTTAGTGAAAAAAGATTTCTTTGACACGAATATAGCGAATTTTTAAAGTTTACATCTTTCTCTGATCATCTTGTAGTGTTTTTACCTATGTTTCTCATTACAAAACACTGTATTGGCAGTAAATTGTCGATGTGCATTGTTGCAAATAATTTTTTATTTAGATGTGCATTGTTGCAAATAATTTTGTACTAAAGTGATTGAGTGTCAATATTTTACCTCGCCTGCCTCGTACGCTCAGCAATCCCTCGCCCCGACCGTGCCCCGTTATTTGGCATTAGGCGTTAGCCAATTCAGTGTTTATAAAGCAATGTTCAAATTACTACAACCGTCGGCAGCCGGCGCCGGCCGCGAGCCGTAGCGCGTGTCGCCAACAGATCCAAGGGGCACCAATTTCGACAGAGATACTATTTGGAGACAGGCCGCGGCTACGTTGACCGAGATCAGTCGCGGGAGTATGTTAATGTGTGTTAATTTATACTTTCTGTATTTTAAAATGCATACCATAACCATTATTACCATTAATAAATTATTTGCGGAGTGTGTAAATATTTCTAGGCAGTAGTTCCCGCTCCTAGCGTTACTTCTAAATCCGGCAATGATGTATCTCCCCGTTGACAAATATTAAGTTTGCATGTAAGAGACAGTGCGTCCCAAACACCACCATTTATCGGCTGCCTGATGAGTTGAGCATTGGGATGTGACGATGTGACCAATCAAAACATTGGCTAAGTTAGGTTTCGGTATAGGTAACTGTAATGGTTATCATAGATAACTTATAAAACTATTGCTACTATTTGGCACTGTTTCTGTCAACGATGTGTATTGCTAAATCTGTCTAAAAATATACGACCTAATATACGTTAAAAACGCTACACCATTTATTTAATTTGCCCCTAATGCTAGGTAAGCAATATTTAGTTACCTATACCTACCGGATATAAATGTGACGAGCTATCCCAACAGTGAGGGGCTTTGGTACTAGTCCAATGAGAAAGATGAGTCTTTTTTCCATTCTCTTCGTGTATCTAGTACCTCGGTAGTGGTACCTTCATGTTTCCATAAGTAGATTATATGATATGAATATATTTTGTATTAAGATGATAAAAATTTAAGTAGTTCTATTAGAGACTAACAATTCTGAGTTCACATTATTATTCTCTATTGGGGCATTACAGACTATAGTAATATTAAGTAGTAGTAAGTGGGTCACAACTCGTTTGCAGACTGCAATATCATGGTCGCGTATATTTGCTAGTAATATAATATCAGGCGCAAGTTGAGAGCTTGAAATGAAATGAAATGAAATAAAGTTTATTTGGCAAAAAAGAAATTAACAATAATGAACACAAATTTAAATATTATTAGGCCAAATAGGTCCCCGCTCAGCTTATGCCGAGGCACATAGTGCTTCGACGCTGGTATTCTGCGGATACCATAATTACTTATTTTGCAGCAGACATTGTTTAACTATTTAGATATACTATACAATATAAACCAAATATACATATATACATAATTATATAATATATAACAATTACACTGTTTTTACTATGATTACTTAATCGGCTTTTTGACTGTTTAGTAAATATTTTCTATATTTAATTTTAAATGTTCTAATACTAAAACTATGTCTCAAAGGAGGAGGGATGTTATTCCAGCACTTCGAAGCCGAATATCGAAAACTGCCACGGAATGCGGCAGTTTTGAAAACTGGGTATTGCATTTGATCTCTTATTCGCTGCCGTTGAGTAAACTGAAGTTTTTGAAATAAATATGGTGGATTTTTATCTTTTATTATACCGAAAAGCAAACTCGCAAAATGTAAATTACGACGAGATTCCATGTTTAAGAGATGATAACTATTCAAGTACGGTGTTATATGAGATCTTGGGGGTACGGGAAAACAAAATCTGATGCAAGAGTTTTGTAGGCGTTGAACGACTCTCTTAGTGCGAGCTAGTAAACATGCTCCAACCACTGAATCCGCATAGTTCAGCTTTGACAATATAAGAGATTCACAAAGACGTATCCTAACATCGACACTTAAATATTGCCGCACCTGATATAGCACTCTTAGCCTGTAATAGCACTGTTGGACAACGTCGCCAACATGCTTTTCAAACTTCAATTTTCCATCCACACAGACACCAAGATTTCTAGCCTCGTCAACTCGATCAATCTCAACATTATTCATTCTAATTTTTGGTGCCCTACTGATAATTTGACCAATTTGAATCCGTGAGCCCAGAACCAAAAACTTAGTTTTCACAGGATTTAAGACCAAACCATTAGCTTCTGACCATTTAGCTATGTTTTCAAGGTCATAGTTGATCTTAACTGTGGCTTCTGCTACTTCAGCTGGTTTAAAAGACATGTATATCTGGAGGTCGTCTGCGTAAATGTGATGATTGGTATATATAATTGATTTGGGCAGATCAGCAGTGTAAATAATAAATAAAATAGGTCCCAATATAGAGCCCTGTGGAACACCTTTATTGATAGAAGATGTGGCAGATGCTTTTGTTATTCCATTGGCAGAACATATTTCCACCCTTTGTGAGCGATTACATAAATAATTGGAAAACCATGCAATAGCAAGGTCATCAAATCCATAATATTTTAATTTCGCAATAAGCATAGTCGTATTAATCGTATCAAATGCTCTGGAATAATCTAACAGAACCAAGATCGATCCGTGCCCTTTATCTTGCCCAGTCAGCACGTCATCCACAACATCAAGTAAAGCAGTTGCCGTACTTCTTCCTTTTCTAAATCCCGATTGCTTGTCCGGTAGGATGTTATTCTCATTTAAGTATTGATTTATTTGAATAGAAATAGCTTTTTCTATTATTTTCGACATGAGTGGTAGAATACTAACCGGACGAAGGTCTTTCAGCTGTGTAGGATGATTGATTTTCGGTATAGGTTTAACTTTGGCTTGCTTCCATATTTCAGGGAAATCACCTGTTACTAGAGATCTGTTTACAATATCAACAATAACTTGCAGTGTTCGTGGTAATGTTAAGAGGATCATGTTCAGCGTTATTTCGTCCACACCTTGTGCATTTGTATTTATACTGCTGATAATTTTAAATATCGTTTCAGCATCCACACTTTTAAAAGAAAACACGGAAGAATTAAATCTGTTAGTTGAAAAATATCTAATAAGGGAGTCATCAACATTATTACCACCGGGTACATCTAAGAAATAATTGTTAATGTGATCAGGGTCACTTATATCTTCTGGCAATTCTGCTTTTGACTTAAAATCTACGACATGTCGTTTTATATTTTTCCAGAGTGTACGTGGATCCTTCACTTGTTTATTAATGTAGTACTGGTAAAAAGCCGTCCTTTCCCGATACATAGATTCATTTACTAATCTTTTGAGTTCTTTGTAATAGTTTTTATCTCGATCAAGTTTTGTTTGGCGACTGACATTATGTGCCCTATCCCTTAGACTCATCATCTTTTTTATGTTTTCTGTTATCCATGGCTTAGATTGTTTTCGCAAAGAAACTTTTTTAATGGGTGCGTGAATATCAAATAACTCCCTCATTTGGGCATTAAAAGCATTGACTGAGTCACTCACATTATCACAACAAAGTAACAATTCCCATGGTATATTATTCACATGTGCGTTAAACAAGTCCATATTTATATCCTTCAATGGTCTGTAAGATATCCACCGTGGTTTTGGTTTAAGTTTCTTTAAATTCACTTCATAAGAAACAAAAGCATGGCCACTGAGGTCAGGTACATGATCCACCATAACCTTACCGACTTTAGTTGTACTGCAAACCAAATCCAAAAGCGTCTCAGAGTGGTCGGTAAAATGTGTTGGTTCTGTGACATACTGTTTCATATTCATACTATGGATAAGATCCAAAAACTTTATCGTATTCGAGTTATGGATACAAAGCATGTCTATGTTAAAATCTCCCATTACTATCACCTGATCAAATGATGAGAAATATGTCAGTGAATCCGCCAAAGCATCCAATACAGTAGCTACATTGAGCCAAGGCGGGCGGTACATAGTACCCACCACCACCTTAACTCCGTTGATCACGATGCCGAGCCACATTTGCTCCACAGATGGATAGGTGGGGTGTTCAAGGACTCGAACACGAAAACCCTTTCTCAGATAAAAACCAACACCCCCTCCACGCGATCGTACGCCTGCTGGGCGTGGAGTGTACAACAGTCTGTAGCCTTGCAGATCAGGTGCACGCTTTTCTTCTCCATCTCTAATCCACGTTTCGTTTATTGCTAAGATATCTACACCATGTCGTTCAACAGCCACATAAAACTCGTCATGACCCGTACCCAGCGATCCCGGATTAAGAAGCCCCAAAGTTAAGTTTTCATGGAATACAAAACGCAGAATAAATGAGTGTAATATTTGTATATACTTGCAATTATTGAGATACATCTTTATAATCGTTGTATGGCGGCAATCCAGTTTATAAATAAATATAATAAATTCAACATTAATAAATTGTATTATAATATAATAATAAAATGTATACATATGAACATTTTCTACCAGTATTATATCTTTTATTAAATTACTTAACAATAATAATAATATTATATCTGCCCATGGCTTGATAGCCAAGAGCCTCGATAAACATCTTAAGAGGCTCGCGCTAGGTGGTTGGGTCAGGAGTCAGATGCAGAAGGCGGTACTTCTGGACACGGCGCGTATAGTGAGGAGGTTCCTGTCTCTGGATCCTTAACCACCGGTAGCCGGGACCGTGATCTTGCTACCGATGGGGAACTGCATTTTTGTATTTTTAAATGTTATAATTTTTTATACTTTATATTGTAAAAATGTAATGTTTAGAAATATGATTTTGTATGTATTTGAAATGTAATAAAAATGGAAATAATAATAATAATGTATTTTTAAATGTTATAATTTTTTATACTTTATATTGTAAAAATGTAATGTTTAGAAATATGATTTTGTATGTATTTGAAATGTAATAAAAATAATAATAATAATATAATGTAGTATGTATATGTATTTCTAATATAACAGGAATATGAGTATAGTATACTATACAATATCAGAGATATATGCAGGACAAATATTATATAACATGCTGAGAATACAAAAATTATGATGAGTTGCCAGCCAAGAGTGACTGAGTGTAATATTTGACTATCATTGAAATTTTTGAGATACCACTTTATAATTATTGTATGACGACAATCCAGTTTATAAATAATATGTTCAAAATTTATACATTGCATTCCAGACACAGTGAAAGAGCAGCAATTATGAAACATTATTAAAACATTTACCATATTACCTAACCAATTGTTATTACATCTTAACATCAGACTTACAGAAATCACTTTTTCACTATTATACCTCCATAACAAAAACCAATTATAGTAATATCTACAATATACATGTGCAGTTTTTATCAACAAACATTTTAAATTATCTATATACATTCTAAAATGCAACAAATTTATGTAAATAGAAATAAAACAACTTAAGGTTTTCAAACACATATAGAATAGCAACAAAAAACTCAACATATTCTTAGGGCCTTTAACTTTTGTATTGCAACTATTCAACTTAAAAATTTCAATTAGTTTACTACATACCTTTATGACATTATCATAAATAGAGTTTCTTTTAAGGTTTTTAACAAAACAACATTTCAGAAATGTTGCTTTGTTAACCCCAAAATACAAATATGCATAAATATTAAAAGGTGTAAGTGTCAAAAAATGTAAATTAGCCTCTCCATTGTTATAAAATACTGTAAACTGTTCACTCTGTGCTAGCATTACTAGCACCAACATTATTATCATCAAAAACCCTAGCAATGTCTACATCACCACGAAGTCGATAGGCTGTCTCTCGATGTTCTCGCCGTGCAAATATCTTTCCATCTCGCGTCCAGACATATTTCCACTTAAGACGCTTAGCAGCTTCTCTGGCCTTCTGGAACAGCTGACGATTCATTTTTGTGAGTCGTTCATTAACATAGAATTGTCCCTCGATTCTCTGCATGCCCATGCCTTCCGTTGTAACACGGCGACGTACGCGCGCAGCCTTCAGCAGAGCATCTCTAGTGGTGCGGCGCGCAAGCCGCGCGACCAATGGCCGTGGCCTCGCTGCCGGTCCGCCCTCTACTGCACCCCGAACCGGCCCAATACGTTCTACGTTAACAATGTCTCGATCTTCTAGATCTAAACCCAATTTCCTGGCCACCAGAAGAAAAACGTGGGTGGGATTTTCATTACTGGTTTCGGGGAAGCTTGCTATCTCCACATCATTTGCTAACATTTGTTGGTCACGGTCCTCCAAATCTAATTTCAGCTGTAAAATTGTCTCCTCTAATGCCTTGACGTCAGGGCCCATAGCTCCACTTAATTTGGTTTCCAATGTGTCAACTCTTGTTTCCAGGTTTACAATGCGCACATTCTGTTCAATAATTGTAGCATGAAGGTCTGATAGTGTTGTACGCATAATATTTACTTCGTGACGAACGGCCCGCATCTCATTGAGCAATACCATAAAGTTTGTTGCGGGATTCTCATCCTCATCATGCAGTGAGCCTTCACCGCCCACAGGAATCAAACTAGTTTTTTTTTTCCTTTGGGTGATATTTGCATCTTCCTCAGTCGGACGGCTCGAGCAAATATTAACATCTAGCCCAGACGGTGGTACATGGGTGCGGATTGGTGTATTTGTGTTACCTTTTTTGGGTTTTTTGCTGACACATTCAGGGCACATCCACGAGCGTTCAGATCCTGCAGCATAAAATGAATAAAAACGTTTGCTGTCTACATTTGCACACTCCAGGTCATATGTAGCTTTACAAGTCGAGCATCGCATGAACTCATTTCTAGGTAACAACTTAGAACACCCAGAACACTTTCATGGACTCGGAGGTACAATGGTTTTTAATTTATTTGACATCTTTGCCAGTAGCGCCCTCTCGCCCACAGTCCAAGTATTTGTTTACCAATCCACCGATCTACGCCTTGGCAGTGGAGCGTATCATAGAGGCCCAAAACTTCGTCACTAGATGGTGGTAAAGTCAGTGTGTTTCTTCCATACAATGCAACGCCCTCTATCGGTGAGTGGCACTACCACTTATGACTGTCCGGATTATTTCTAGAAAATTCGTATTGTTATAAAATAAAATTCTATTAATTTTACTATTTTCTCTTAATTCACGAGTTCAACAATCCAAACCTTTACACAACACATTGAATACACACACACACGAGATTTGTGTTAATATTCAGTTCGATACAAGAGAATTCTTACAATTAGTTCCGGGTTAATTTATTGTATTTTAATAGTCCCACGCACTATAACTTTTGAAGATAACACTCTCACAGATCAGTCACACTATTTAGCACTTATTTATATTCTGCCTATCTATTAAATACCATTAACAATGAAAAACTAAATAAATTTATGCAGCTAATGTTTACACATGACCGTCGCCATTTTTTCCTCCATGAACGCTTGAGAACCAACTACTGCATAATTATTATTATGGAGACATGGGTCTTCAAATAAATAAAACATTTATTTTTAAGGAAAATTTCGAACTAAACTTACGTTAAGTAAGTTACTTAATTAACTTAATAATCGAAATTATGTTCAAGCAAACAGAATGTTGCTTACGAGGGGAATTCACTACACGGACATGCCGGACCTTGCTGTATAGGCCAGACTGGCTGTGACGGTCCTACACTACGCAGACATCGCACAGACACAATAGATGCCTGCAGACATGCGGACCTGACGTCCGTGTAGCGAACTCCCCGCTTCAGAGCGAGCGCCGGCCTGAAGACGCGGCGGCCGCCGTGTGCGGGACACACTCCGCGGGAGCCGATGGGCGCGGGCTCTCATCAAATTAAGCAACATTGTTATCGCCCCTCCGAATTAATTCCCTGCGAGTAATCCGGTTCGGACCGCCCTCCCTGGCCCCCTCCCCCTAAACTGCCACATTTTTCTGCTTCACGGCCAATTTCTTGTTCTTTGTAATTTCGCGCAGGAAGAGAGCTCCGCTCCTCAGCGCTCCATCCGATCCGAACCGTTCTATACATCGCAGTATTGACATTCAGATATTATGAAATTATAGCAATTGGAAAAAAGGAAGAGCAGTGGTCGTGAAAACATAAGAGAACATTAGTTTAAAAAATTAGTTTAAATCGAGGGTCTGTGCTTGATTTAAACAAATTTTATATACTGATTTTATACGACTACTAGCTACACGCGTAGCACGCACGACCCGCACCGTCAAAAGTGCAAGTTCCCCGGGAGGAGGCCGGAGATGAGAATGCACAATCGCCACTGAGGCCCAACAGGCTTGACTGCGTTCCTCTTCTCGTGACATCGCCCGGTTGAGGCCTACCTTCTTTGACTGACTAGTGGCTGATGTGCCAACAGTCTTGGAGGAGGACACTTAAGCAAACATTGATATCGCACGACAGCTTTCCTAAATCGCCACTTATGAAACACCTCGGACGCCTTTGCCTAAGAAAGGGGGCCTGGAGACGGCCATGAATCACGGCCTTATCGCCGAGCATTTTGCGAGGTCCCGCCGCAAACAAAGGGCGCGCCGCACAATGGCCGCGAATCAAATGAACATTTTAAATTGCTAAGACGCGGCGCACAAATAAATTGTTTAAGATACAGCATGAAGTCGTTCTGTGTGAGTTATTGCGGTTTACGCCATTGTTGGCCCGCGGCCGCGCTGAGTTATTGCGAGGACACGCTTATTCGGGGCGAAGGCGCCTAGTGCCGGCCTTCGCAACTGTACCACTGGGGAAGAATAGGCGCGGCACCCCACTAGGGGCATGTCTAGTTTACTACAAGGGTAACATCCAAAATACCTATGAAGGCGAGTGAAATCCGTTAATTTGTATTATTTCAAAAGAAAAAAGGATAGAAAAATTAAAAAATATGTCCAAGTATTAAAGGCATCCGGATTGTGGAGGAACGAGGAAGTACCTAGGTTAGTTTTCGAATTTTCTGTGCATTCATTTACCACTAACACCTTTCTGGTCATCTATCATAGATGATAAGAATCAAAATGGAAGACGAAACACACTGCGACGACCCCTGATAGACTGGGAACTAGACTAGGAAGATGATGATACAAAGACAGAAAACTTGCGTGGAATGCAGTTCACACCGCTTAGGCCACTGGAGGGACAGCATAATCTCTCATCGGATGAGGAGTGTTGCGACTGACACTGACTAACATTGTGTGTTGTTTCCAACAGGGCACTAACGTATCAATGTCGGCAGATAATGTGCTCCCTCCGCCCTCGTTCGCTCTAATTGTGAACAAATTCCAACCTTTGGTCGAAATCTTTTCCGTAATGCATCAGCGGAGAATGCCTGTGGCTCTGCGGGGTGAACCCCGAAAGTTTTGGCGACCACAACATCAACGTGTCATGGCTTAATACAAATGTGTCTTGACAACCGTATATTGACAACCTTTTAATTACCGTGTGGTGACGGCAGAGCTAAAATACCATTGTCACCACTTCTCATCTCTCCCGCCAGTGTCGTACAAGGCGACTAAGGGTTAAGACAGCAATGAGTAATGATGAAACAGCAGCGTTCCTCTTATTAAACCCAGCAATCTTCTGCGATATCCGTGCCCGGTAAATGGCAATAGGCTCGCCGCCTATTATACGGAACCTATTCTGTTCGTATCAACGTCTTTATTTTAACGTAAGAGACCACAGAAGCTCGCACAGATTACGTTACGCGTCTCGGAGAGTATCTAATTGATGAAGGCTAATTAACAAGGTGCTGACGGGATCAGTCAGCGAACTACGTAATTGTGTGATGAATCAATAATTGTTAAGTAAGTAATAAGATCGACACTGGCTTCACGCCGCTTTGTACCACATCTGTGTCAGCCGATTTATTTTGGGGGATTTCGAATAAGGACACGATTATCGTCAACCTTGTCTTGATCACGCCTCCCAGCCCATTGTAACCACGCGGTTTTACATCAAAGCACACGCAACAGCGCACGTCCATTGCCCGGAACGTATGTAATTGTGCACGTCGCCGTATTTTGGCGAGCGATGCACACGACCGCACGAAAAACAAATAATTACGCCGAGCTGACCAATGCTGGCGTTTTAATAAATCGTCCATCTTCGGCCATCGTCGCGGCGAAGGTGCTGGCTGATTTCAACCACTCGGCAAAGAAAGCCTTCCTTAATCGACCAACTGACTACACTTTATAAAGGACATTTACTGCCGCACTCAGAGACGTCAATTAAAGTTATATTAATGAGTACTTAATAAAAAAATATACTATTCGATTTTAATTTTAACATTATATAAATGTTAGAAAAATTAGTACAAAGATTTTGGGGTTAGAAAAAGAATTTCGAAAAATTATGTCTTGGGTGGCCGAGCGGTCAGGCACCTGCCCGGATAGCAGCGGACGCGGGTTTGATTCCCGCCTCAAGATCATAATTTTTCGAAATTCTTTTTCTAACCCCAAAAAAAATATAACTCAAAACTTCTCACTATTCTTCTATATTTAATTGATTTTTTTTGGCATTAAGTACTATGTCTCAGAGTGCGGCAGCTAGTCCAAATATCTTAATGGTTGAGTGTGGAACTTTCCAGGCTGTTCGAACCCCAGGCCTGCAACGCCGCAGCAGGCCCAGGGGGGCGAAGGCGCCGACCGGCAACGAGCCATTCGTATGCATGGAATATCCGCGTAATTTGCGCTCATCGCGGATCACGGCCAGATTTAGGAAGGCGCTCGAATTACCGCCGGAATAAGAAAAATTTGCGTCCGCCCCCACCCCGCCTCTCCCGTCCCCCGCCTCTCCCGGCCATCTCAACTTATCTCAACTTATCTCCCGGATGCAATCCTCTCGGGCGTCAGCGGCACTCGTTTGCAAATGTCAAATGATCCGCGGTCACTTCTTTTGCGAATTACACTTGGATTTTTAGCAGATTTTAAACAGACGAACCGCTTTACACTTACTTGCGTGTTTGACAGATTTCAGATTTTCAGTCACTTAATACTTACAGCTTATTTATCTACAAATGGGCAGGTAAGGTGTATTAATACATACATTTACACGAACTATGTTAGGCCCTTGTAATATAGGACGAGCCTATTGCCTTCTATCGGGCACATGAATCGTCATACTTTGCTAGGTATAACCAGAACGCTGCTGTTCTGCCCACTCTGCATGATTGTTTAGTCACCTTGTACGCCTCCCAAGGGAGCGAATAGGGACGCAATGGTGCCAATTGTATTCTGTTTTATCAGTCTTTGTGCGATCTGTCTTCAATCCTTATTGTCACTTGTCTACCATAAAACAAATAAAAAATAAACGACCTTGATTCAAGAATAAGTCTGTGTTAATAACAAACATTTGGCCCTGCAAGGATTCGACCCCAGGACCTTTTGGCCGCGGCCTCCGGAAGTAAGAAGCTAACCTGACGCGTCATCATCATCCGGCGCGTGCCGCGAATGGCCACATATTAGGCAGACCCCCTCGGGCGATTTGCCTCCACTTCACTTGCGCTAATTACACTGGGATCAATTACCATTACCGCGGCAGGTGGGACCGGGGGCGAGGGGGGTCCCATCGTTATGGCATTAGTCAACAGCTCGCTTCACACATTCACGGCGCCGTCTTCTATTGCCAATTATTATTAGAGGCGCAGATTCTGAATTGCGCGATTGGTGGCTAGCCTAATGATTATAAGCGCCATTTACCATATTATCGCTAAAAGGTATTCACATGCACTCCCATTGAGTGTCCTGCTGGTCATTGGGTCTGCTGTTGGTTTGACTTCATTGTAATCGTGAGGAGTCGCGCTTTTCGCGACACTGTGCAGCGCCATGACGTAGCCGCTACATTGTGTCCGCTCGATACTTCTCCCCCATTACTTTCTCCGTTCATCGGTCTCTCGACGTTGTCTTTTCGATCATTTTTCTATACTTCACTAGCACTTCATGTGATGAATCAAAATTGATATAAACCCAAATAAACTGGGAACAGGGCAGGAAAATGATGACTTACACTGTCCATTTAAAGATCAACCAGTGTAAAAATAAGATATCCTAACACGAGTCTCAACTTTCACCTACTGTATGTAACCGTTTAGCTTCCGGTATAGGGATATATGGTACATTATAGTCTACCGTGGATCGCCACGCAACAATGTCATGACGATCTTAAAATGCGACCTCTAATTAAACACTCTCATGCTTAACGAGCGCTAGCTACAAAGTCAGGATAACACTCAACTGTTATACTTCTTTGGTAGGAAATCATTAAAATGTAGATAATGAGGCCAGGGCGGGCGGATCGCGCCTGATTGTAATGAATGCGAGTGATTTGCATAATTGACATTTTTCCGGCTCAGACGCCGATTGCGCTGCTCCGCCATTACATTGATTGCTTTTTTACCGAGCTCAACCCTTTTGTTCGCGGAGACAAACGACCCGGCTCAGATAGCCGGGACAGTTCACTTGTTGCGCACGGCCGGGGCCCGGCCGGGATGCGGGCGGGCTCCGGTGTCCCCGGCAGGCGAATGTACACTGTTGCCACTTTAGATAAATGATAGGTACTTCTTCCAGTGCCATCACATGACTTTCATTCCCTTCCTTTCCTAGCGCTAGTCTCAATTTATTCGAATGTTACCTTTACGATTTAGAGACAATATTCGACGCTGCAATGGTTGTGGTATGGAGCAGCGGTTGACGCGGCAGTGTGTCCCTTAGCCAACAGATGGCGTTACTAACGCCAAAACATGAATGGTAAGATTGATAAGACCAAATCCCACCTTTAATTTTTAAGTTCTTAATCTAACTGTATTTTATTGATGCACGTGTTTGTTGTTTAAAATAAAATTGACTATATGAGAAATTAAATAATGTTATTATTTTCCTATTAAAACCTTTTAAAATGGTTAGCAATAGGTAATAAAACATAATGCTATAAAAGCAGCAGGTATATTTAAAAGTTGATTTAATGTAAGCTATAATTTTAAATATTATTTATGAATCTGAAATAGGAAAAAAATATTATAAAAGGCAATCCAAGCTTATAACCGAGGGCATGATGTTTTTAAAAATACCTGTTCACGTGATGTTATTCTACTCACCATTGGCTCACAACGCAATATCGGAAGAGTGTGTGGCGTTCTTGTAATGCGACCGCCTTTGTTGTTTGTCTATGTTTGACAAACACAATGTTTTTCACTAAGTGACAGTTGTCAAATTAATTAGATGAGAATTTTATTCCGAGCTAGAGAGTATGGTTATTTTCTAAGCCTTATAAATATTATTTCCGATTTATGTTTATTGTCCAGTTTGTATATATTGTAACCGTGTACATATTTAGAAGTACAGTCAGTTACTTTTATGAACCCTGCCTTTTACTACCACGGAACACATCCGCAACCACCAAGATTGCACCCGGCCATACAACTTCCCAAATTGGTGACCCCGACGTGATCGTCAAGAGCTTTGGGTGTAATATTATTGGCAATTGACCGGCGCGGGATGGGAGGCTGCGTTGGACATGCGGATGGTCACTACGAAGAAATTTTCGTCGTGTGAGACGGTACCACATCCCAAGCTGTGGCGTCGAGCGCCCCCTGGCGCATTCACCGTTTCCTACATTCGCAAGTTCGAGTGACGTCTCCGCGGGAGTTGCAGTTGGACACATGCATGCATTGGACTAACTGCGCATTATACCATTTGTGCACATCGCTCACGCAAGTACTATCGGCATCATTATTTGGAGTATTTTTTTTAAACATTTTATTATTATTCCAAGTAATGATTTTTAGTTAGTTGTGTAAAGCGTGTTCGGAGTATTGATTTTTACGTTATTTTATGAAAATTATTTTTTTCAACTTGTGTAATGTGACATAGGAAATATTTCATTTGTTTTTCGTGTGTATTTTTTCGCGTGGTTTGAACAATTTGTTTACATTGTCTTTTGTTTTTACGTGTAATGTTGTCTGCATATTGACAACTTATGTTGTTTTTGTTGACATGTCGACATATGAATTTTTAGACGTTTGTGTTTTGTTTTCGCCACATCACGCGTCCACGGAATAGCAATTTTTCTTTTCTGTCCGTTCTCTCTCTATTTTATACAAATTAATTTTAATTTACTTTCGTTTATAATTTTAGTAGCGTGTTTTCGTTTATAATGGCTGACGAACTACGTTCACGTTTAGCAGCCCTGGAGGCAGGAAATGCAGTTTTGCGTAATCTGCGCGACCAAAAGGAATCCCAACCTCAACGGGAGGGCGAGGTATGTCGCGTGAGTGTCAAACTTCCCCCTTTTTGGTCTGATAGGGTGACAGTGTGGTTCGCACAGGCTGAGGCACAGTTTTTGCTTGCTGGTATCAACACTGATGCCACGATGTACAGCTATGTCCTTAGCCAGATTGACCACAGGATTGCTGGCGAAATCGAAGACATCGTAGTCAACCCGCCGGCTGAAGGCAAATATCAGAAGCTGAAAGAGACCTTAATCAGCAGACTTTCGTCATCGGAGGAACAGCGGGTGAGGCGCTTTCTTAGTGACGAAGAACTCGGGGATCGGAGACCATCCCAATTTCTCCGTCACTTGCGCTCGCTCGCGGGAACGGCTCTCTCGGACGATAACATCTTGCGGCAATTATGGTTACGTCGTTTACCACAGCACGTACAGGGGATTTTGGCTGCACAAGCTGACTTATCCCTCGATAGAATCGCAGATATAGCTGACAAGATTTTGGAAGCTCAGCCTAGCTCTTCCAACGTGTATGCTGTTGCCACGCCCTCGCTCGATACCGTTATGGCTCGATTAGAAGAATTAACTAAGCAAGTTGCTGTTTTATCGACCGGTTCTTCTGTTCGATCTCGAAACCGTTCTTCTTCCAGAAGCCAGGCGACATCACGCAGTAGCACACCTGGTAGTAAACGTTGTTGGTATCATCGCACATTTGGTGCGAATGCCAGCAAGTGTATTGCTCCATGCAATTGGGCGTCGGAAAACCACACAAGCAATCAGTAGCGGCGGCATCTGATTGCAAGTCCATCCAACATCACGGCCGCCGTCTATTTGTCACTGACCGTATCACAAAGCGTCAATTTTTGATTGACACTGGTTCGGATCTTTGTTGTTACCCCCGCAGCTGGTTGTCAGTTCCGCGTAAATCTTCGGACTATGAACTTAACGCCGCTAACGGGAGTAGTATTAAGACATATGGCACTATTCATTTAAACCTCAACTTTGGTCTTCGACGAGCATTTGTTTGGGATTTTGTTGTTGCTGATGTTACGACAGCAATCATTGGCTCAGACTTTTTAGGTTATTACCATCTTTTGCCAGATTGCCGACTCAAGAAGTTGATGGATGGCGTAACGAATTTGTCAGCACCCGCTGTTGCAGCAATGTCGGAACAGCTTAGTGTCAAGGTTGTCGTTTCAGCAGATTCCAATTTTGTTAAACTGCTCGCCGAGTTTCCAGAAATCACTCGGCCTCCTGGAATCCCTCGTAATGTTGTGCACAATACTGTGCACTACATTAAGACTACGGATGGCCCGCCTATTTCGTGTCGTCCTCGTCGTCTGGCGCCTCTGAAGTTGATAGCAGCAAAAAAGGAGTTCGACAACATGATCCAAGCTGGCATTGCACGTCCTTCTAAGAGCGCCTGGTCGTCTCCGCTACACATGACCTTAAAAAAGGACAGTAGTTGGCGACCTTGTGGCGACTACCGATCCCTTAACGCCAGAACTGTCCCTGATCGGTACCCAGTCCGCCACATAAATGATTTTGCTCATAATCTCGCAGGATCTAATGTTTTTAGCCTAATAGATCTCGTGAAAGCATATCATCAGATCCCGGTATTTGAAGAGGATATACCGAAGACAGCCATCGTTACCCCGTTTGGCCTCTTCGAATTTCCCTTCATGACCTTTGGTCTTCGAAACGCTGGTCAAACTTTCCAGAGGTTTATCGATGAGGTCACACGGGGTCTTGATTTCTGTTTTCCGTACGTGGATGACATTCTTATTTTCTCTGCGGATGAGGCTCTCCACTGCGAACATCTGCGTATCCTCTTCAAACGCCTTCAGGAGTATGGGGTTGTTATTAACTCTTCGAAGTGTACTTTCGGCGTTCGGGAACTTACCTTCCTTGGTTTTCATGTCAGCCCAGAAGGTACAAGCCCTCCTCAGGATCGCGTTCAAGCTATTTTGGATTTTCCAGCTCCGAAAACCGTCCAGGGCGTGCGTCGTTTTCTCGGTATGTTAAACTACTACCGTCGATTCGTACCCCAGGCCGCGCAATTTCAAGCTCCATTGATTGATGCAGTAGTTGCCACAAATGGTAAAGGCAATAAACCGATCACATGGTCGCCTGAACTACTGGAGCAATTTGAGGTTTGCAAACGGAGTTTGTCCAGGGCTACGCAATTGCAACATCCGGCTAATGACGCACCTCTTGGACTGTTTACAGATGCATCTTCTGTACATATTGGGTCCTGTCTTCAACAGCGAGTCGATTGTGAGTGGTTTCCTCTTGCTTTCTTTAGTAAGAAACTTACTAAAAAGCAGACAGAGTGGCCGACTTACTATCGAGAGTTGCTGGCGGTGTACGAAAGTGTACAGCATTTCCGCTATATTTTGGAGGTTCAGAGCGTCACTATTTATACGGATCATAAGCCATTGCTGTACGCTTTCGTACAGCGCAGGGAGAAACTGCCCCCTGCCCAATTAAATCAGCTGTCTTTTATCAGTCAATTTACAACTGATATTAGGTATATTAAAGGTGAGGACAATGTCGTGGCTGACGCCTTATCTCGAGTCGAAGCTATTGCTCTTGAACAGGACTATGAAGCCCTCGCGAAGTCGCAAGAGTCAGATAACGAACTATCAGACATGCGTCAGAGCTCCAGTCTCCAGTTGACAAGCGTCGTCGTTCCTGGTACAAACGTTGCCATTTTTTGTGATGTATCCACAGGCAAGCCACGTCCATATTTGACCCCTTCCTTTCGCAAAGCAATTTTCGATAAGTTTCATAACTTAAGCCATCCTGGCGCACGTGCAACTGCCCGCCTTTTGACAGAGCGTTACGTCTGGCCTTCTGTCAATAAGGATTGTAAGCAGTGGGCACGCGCTTGCGAGGTTTGTCAACGAGCTAAGGTCTCACGTCACAATTCTTCTCCGTTAGGTGATTTCAACCTTCCATCTGGTCGTTTCAGTCACATACACATTGACATTATTGGTCCTCTGCCTTTATGCAATGAGTATCGCTATTGTTTGACAGCTATTGACCGAGTAACCAGGTGGCCTGAGGTTTGGCCTATGCGCTCCATTACCGCAGAAGAAGTGGCAGACACCTTAACTAGAGAATGGGTTTCGAGATTTGGGGTACCATCAATCATCACGACAGACCAAGGTACTCAGTTTGAGTCTGACCTGTTTCGTCGACTGATGATTCACTTTGCCACTAAACGAATAAGGACCACATCTTATCACCCATGTGCTAATGGCATGATCGAGCGAGTACACCGCCAGCTTAAGGCTGCTCTCATGTGCCATCATGATTCTTGGGTGCGTTCACTTCCTTTCGTTCTTCTTGGCATGCGTTCCGCGTTCAAAGAGGACATTAAATCCACAGCCGCGGAGATGCTCTATGGAGAACCTCTTCGTTTGCCAGGTGAGTTATTTATTTCATCAACCCCATCAGATGTAATTGACAATCCATCAGATTTTGTCGTACAACTACGTCGTAAGATGTCAGTTGTAAGACCTATTCCTGCATCTCGACATTCATCACCATCAACTTTTATTTTTCAAGATCTTTCTTCTGCATCACACGTTTTCTTAAGGGATGATACAGTTAGACGTCCTTTACAGCCACCTTATACGGGTCCTTATAAAGTTGTTAATTGTGCCAGCGATGGCAAAACTATGACTTTGGACATCAAGGGCAAAAGTGTTGTCGTCAGTATCGATCGTGTGAAACCAGCTTTTGTTGAACATACTGTCGGCCATTCAGAGCAGATTGCAAAGCCTGCGTCTTCTGATCGTCCAGAGCAGACTGCAAAGCCTGCGCCTTCTGTTCGCTCAGGGCCAACTCCGGCCATCGCTACCGCGCCGTACACTACTCGGTCTGGTAGACGCGTCAAATTTAGATGTTTATAATTTCTACTAGGTTTTCCTTCTCCGTGGGGGGGTGGTGTGGCGTTCTTGTAATGCGACCGCCTTTGTTGTTTGTCTATGTTTGACAAACACAATGTTTTTCACTAAGTGACAGTTGTCAAATTAATTAGATGAGAATTTTATTCCGAGCTAGAGAGTATGGTTATTTTCTAAGCCTTATAAATATTATTTCCGATTTATGTTTATTGTCCAGTTTGTATATATTGTAACCGTGTACATATTTAGAAGTACAGTCAGTTACTTTTATGAACCCTGCCTTTTACTACCACGGAACACATCCGCAACCACCAAGATTGCACCCGGCCATACAACTTCCCAAAAGTGGTTTGGAAGCTTTCGAAGGGCATTAATTTTTTGGCATCTGAGCATAACTTTTGCAAAGTTGCCTGACCTATTTTTCTCCATAATTACGTGTTGGTATCAGCTGATACACAGTGCATGAGTGCATCGCGATATCCGCATAGGTTCCTATTTGCCGCTGTGCAAACGCAGCGGTGCGCGGCAATTGCGGCATTGGTCTATCTTAAACATTGGTGAACGATTCAACGCTCTCAATGTTTGAAGCAGATGTTGGCTCGGTTAATCGTTTTTATGGCCTTGCCCTGTCAGTACAGTCATCCTAATAACGGGTTCCCAGACGCTACTTCGCCACCCAGGTCTCAGTCGACAGCACCTGCAGCCGCAGTGTTGGACGGCTTCTGGCGGCCGACCGTTTAATGAGATTTAACTGCATATTTGCAAAAAAATTGCAAAAACAATATAATTATTATTAAAGCTCGATATAGTGTCTGATGAAAGAACTCGCATCGTTGTGCAGTGCTCTAATGAAAGTAGTCTTTATTGAAAATAATAAATTAAGGATAAAAGCATTGTAGTTTTTGGTCCATTTAAGTCTTATGTAGACAGTATGTCTACGATCGATCAACTTTGAGAGGACGCTGTGTGACCTCTGCACCTCTGTAGTAGATTAATAGAGGTGGCGGGGTACTGGATATTGTACACTGTTGTAGTCGAATAGTTAGGCTGAGATTGGCGGGGGTGAGGCGGTGCGGGGCGGGGCGCGTCTTGATCCAAGTTTCAATTAAGCGCGCGTGCGAGTTGTCCGCCGGTCGCCGTAATTAATGTTCTTGATTCAAACTTACTGATGGTCCGTCCCCTCCGCCCTGCCCCTCCCCCTCCCGGGCGCATTTGGACAGGACCATAACACAACCCCGCACGATACGAGGCAGAGGAACCTCGAAGTTCGCCTCCGCACAAATCCATGAACATCGCAGACGGACATAATACGCTCCATGATACCTATATGAATGGTAGGTGAGTAGATAGAATCGTAATAAAAATGCCACATACACCTATACGGGTGTGAATGTTATTGTATGTATATTGGTGGTACAGCAGAGCGCTGTCCGCTGGATATTGGCCGATCTCTGATTGCCAGATAAAGGCATGACGCGGCGCATCTCGCTGGCAAACAATCATCGCACAAACAGCGGCACGAGCGAACGCGCTTGGGCCGGGGCACACTCGTTCCAGTAATCAACAATAAGGGATCGATGCGCTGATCAAAGGTGCGGTCAACAGCTCGTAGCAGCTACCACATAATTTTCTTAATCGATTCTCTTGTTTTATTACCAACAGGATAAGGTTGACAATCGATTGAAGAACTTTGACAGCTTTGGGTTGTCTGAAGTGCCGTTGATCGTACGGTAAGATAGAACACCCACAAACCCGCAATGGGTTGAGCTCATTCTGCCTATTTACCATAACACCGTATACTGTGTAGGTAGCGTACACCGTATACCGCACGTGACGTGGACAAAATCTCCGCGGAGAAAAAAAAATGCTCTCGCTCTAACTCCCACTAAATGCCGAGACAAAACACAGTCAAGTGGTGGAGAAAGAAATTTGTCCACATCCCGTGCCAGGCGGGTAGCAGTGGGATAGCCGAATGCTCGGTGATCGACAGCCAGGAATGGTTCGTAAGCCAGGTGTGTCCCGGGCCGCTCTCTCTGCGCCCTCATCGCTGATTACTAAGGCACAAGCAATGGTATACGAATGCTCCTATGCTCACTCCGCTCTCACAAGTACCTCGCAGACATACAACTCTCGTCACCATTTGCCTGAAATGTTCCTGGGTATCTGAGGCCGGCGTAGTTCGTTTTATACTACCATGCATTGGCATTCTGATCATCTCTCACGGAATCCGTCTATTTTTTGTAAGGGGTCTCCTCTTCCCCACTAACAAAACGTCAACTATTGAACTATAGGAGAGGAACAGCGGGCAATACGGGTATAACTAATGGAATACGTATATAACTCACGCCTACTCTCCCCGTTGGGGTCGGCAGAAGTGTATTGATTGACACCCACAATCAACCAATTGTTAGGCCCCGTGTAGACACCTTGAGGAATCACTGTTGACCCGAATAAACCATTATTCGGCTTCGTTTGCCTACAAAGAGGCGTTGCGTCGGTTTATTATTATCAAAGGCAAATCGTTATTTGAATTTGTTCAGCGACTTAACAAGTATCGCATTTTAAGCAATTTCTCGGGGACACTACAGAATAATTATCTGTAGCGCCCAGATAACGTTTTCTTTGGCAAAAAAATCAGCTTAAATGGCGTCCAACGGAATCCCTTTGACGTGCGAAGGCAAACAAATTCGTAGATTTCAATATCGTAATTGGTCTCTCGAATTCGCTAACCCTGAGAGCCCTTCGCAAGTACAACTGTTTCGCAGATTCGCCTTTCATTCGTGAACGCGAGTTCCACTTTCGGCCGGCGCCACCTTGCTCACATAAAGTCCTACATACATCCATTATACAAACAAAAATCACACCTTTATATCTGGATGGGCAGAGGTGTATTAACACCGACGTTTCGACAACTATTTTCAGTCCCATGCAATAGGGGGCGAGCCTATTGCCATATATCGGGCACCTAAAACGCAGTAGATATAATGCTCGATGGTACAAAAGGAACGTTGCTGCCTATTCCTCATCACTCTTTCTCGCCGTCACCACACGCCATAAAATCCTATATCATTACTTTTATATGTCTTGCTCTGATGGTCGTAGCAGATGAACGGACGGATGTAATCCAAAGCTGCTCTTTATCGAATTACACGCCTTAAAGGCCCAACGGCACTGTTGTTGCTCAACATTTCCCACCAGGCGCCACTACGTAAGGTCCGTCTTTATTGCGTACTAAATTTACTGTAGTGGATCAAAAGTAAGTATTAATTTGAGAGTTCTCCCGAGAGAGAAAACCGTGATTGGATTAAATAGTACGCGTGTATGGTAGTAGCGGGTGTGGCCACGTGCACAAACAATCATAATAATCCTCGCTGACCCCAGAATGCCGTTTAATGTGGCGACGAGCGTTTTTACGAGACCGCTCCAAGGAGTGGGCCAAATAAAAACATAATCCGCGGCCGCATAATTAAGCAGTTTGTCTGCCGCGGATTATCGCCCGCCCCTCGCCCCGCACTGCTGGCTGCCGGGCGCCGGCGCCTCACAATCTATTAAGGTCATTTTCAACACCTGGTACAGGTTTAAAGCGTGGCCGTGGCATTGTAAACAGTCCCAGAAAACGAGTGACGATTCTAAAACTAATCCAAAATTACCAGTAATTATCGACTAATCTAGATGCCGTTATGGAAATATAAAGCTGCTGTGTGTGTTGATAGATACACTTACAGCTGTCACTGTTTCCCACAGCTATTGTTTAGACTATCGGTATGTTGCGAAGGCCACGCCTTGCCGCAGATATAGAGCGGTTTCTTCCAAAATAGGATACAGACACTTGATCTAATCCAGACAATTTAGTCGCTGCGATGGCCTCTCCGCTTGAGTACGATCACCAGCATAATAATATAGTGTGACATGACACGGGAAGTAGTTTATTTCATAACCGACTGATGAAATTATTTCCAGTCATTTGTTATCTTGTTTTTACATTCTGAAATATTTATGAGATATTTTGTCACCCATAGCCAATGAGTCACCCGAACTTGCTAATTTTTAAGTAGGTTTGCCCACTGCCGGCCACCATGTACATTCAACCACAAGCAAGTCCATCTCAATGGTTGTTAGTGTACGTAGGGCCGCGTGATGGCCATGGCATTGGCATTGGCATTGGATTGCGATAATTAGATTACGTATTTCATACATTTATAACCGTTTTAAATGAAACAGTAAATAGTTATATGTTGTACGTGAGTGCAAAGTGGTTTTTTAACCGCGTGCTCAATTTTGATGACCGAGCTAGCGAAGGATTCTAAAATTGAATCACAAATTAAAGTGATTCAAAAACTGGAATCCTGAGCGATAGCGAGGGAATCAAAAGAGCACAAGGTGAAAAATCTTTGCACTCGAGTGCAACACGTAACTTTTCATCCCCCCCAACGAGGAAATTGTAAAATACAAAAAAAATACAATCACAACAGTTTCTGTTTTCACCCAGAAACTTCCACAACACCCTCCCATTAACCCACACACACTGTCAACACCCACCCAGAAACACCCACAACATTTACACCCGCAATACACACCCATCCACTCAGACACACCCATAAAACACCCATTCAACCAGAAACACTCACAAAACACCCATTCACCCAGAAACACCCATTTACCCAGAAACACCCAAAAAACACCCATTCACCCAGAAACACACACAAAACACCCATTCAACCAGAAACACCCACAAAGCACCCATCCACCCAGAAACACCCACAAAACACCCATTCACCCAGAAACACCCACAAAATATCGAATCACCCAGACACACCCACAACATCCATTCAGACACCCACAACTTCCACCCAGTCACACCCACAATACTCACGCACCCATTCACCCAGACACACCCACAAAACACCCATTCACCAAGACACACCCACAAAACACTCATTCACCCAGACACACCTCCAACACCCATTCACCCAGAAACACCCACAAAATATCGAATCACCCAGACACACCCACAACATCCATTCAGACACCCACAACTTCCACCCAGTCACACCCACAATACTCACGCACCCATTCACCCAGACACACCCACAAAACACCCATTCACCAAGACACACCCACAAAACACTCATTCACCCAGACACACCTCCAACACCCATCCATCCACCCAGCCACACCCGCAAAATTTATCCAGACAGACCTGTAAGTACCTAATAAAAATTACCGTCACTAATGGAGTTCCGAGACGCTCAATCAGCTTTGTTGACAATTTCGGCACCATGGAGGTAGAAATAAATATGTATAATGATGTTTTAAATTCACAAACTCATTGCACACGATGTTCTAAATTCAAATTAACTTTAACCTCTAGGGGAAATTTACTTTAACGCTTTTTCCGAGATGGTGGGATGAAAAATTAATTTTCATTACCTTCTTGGTGTACTTTTTTTGTAATTTGCTTTGCGCGCGCCATTTTCTTTTCACGTCATAAATTTGTTAAAACCTAGAAGTTCCGTGACGGTCAATCAGCTTGGCGTCAATCTTGCTTTAAACATTTTGATCGTCTACAACGCTTGCATGATGCTTGAGTCAAGCATTTAAAAGCTTCTTAGGTCTGTTTGATTTGTTTACGCTAGCAACGGAACAAAAACATACAGAAAATCAACGTGCTTGACTCAAGCTGATTGACCGTCTCGGAACTCCATTAGGGACGGTAATTTTTATTAGGTACTTACAGGTGTGTCTGGATGAATGTTACGGGTGTGGCTGGGTGGATGGGTGGCTGTTGGAGGTGTGTCTGGATGAATGGGTTTTTGTGGGTATGTCTGAATGGATGGGTGAGTATTGTGGGTGTGACTGGGTGGATGTTGTGGGTGTCTGAATGGATATTGTGGGTGTGTCTGGGTGAATAGGTATTTTGTGGGTGTTTCTGGATGATTGAGTGTTTTTTTGGATGTGATTAGGTGTTTGTGGGTGTTTCTGGATGATTGAGTGTTTTTTGGGTGTGATTGGGTGTTTTGTAGGTGTTTCTGGGTGAATGGGTGGTTTGTGGGTGTTTCTGGGTGAATCGGTGTTTTGTGGGTGTTTCTGGGTGAGTGGGTGTTTTGTGTGTGTTTCTGGGTGAATGGGTGTTTTTTTGGGTGTTTCTAGGTAAATGGGTGTTTCTGGGTGAATGGGTGTTTTCTGGGTGAATGGGTGTTTCGTGGGTGTTTCTGGGTGAATGGGTGTTTTTTGGGTGTGTCTGAGTGGATGGGTGTGTATTGCGGGTATGAATGTTTTGGGTGTGTCTGAGTGGATGGGTGTGTATTGCGGGTGTGAATGTTGTGGGTGTTTCTGGGTGGGTGTTGAGAGTGTGTTTGGGTTAATGGGAGGGTGTTGTGGAAGTTTCTGGGTGAAAACATAAACTGTTGTGATTGTATTTTTTTTGTATTTTGCAATTTCCTCGTTGGAGGGGATGAAAAGTTACGTGTTGCACTCGAGTGCAAAGATTTTTCACCTTGTGCTCTTTTGATTCCCTCGCTATCGCTCAGGATTCTAATTTTTGAATCACGCGCTACGCTCGTGATTCAATTTTAGAATCCTTCGCTAGCTCGGTCATCAAAATTGAGCACGCGGTTAAAAAACAACTTTGCACTCACGTACAACAAATAACTATTTCGTACCACTTGCTCAAAAAAGTGACATTCTATGCCACAAAAAGCGAACATAACAATAGTAATTTTTAATCTGTTAAAAACAGGCAAAGAAAATTGTACTTAATTTCATTCATCCTCTAGGGGGAGAATGTGATTTAAATTTGGAATACTTACCGAAATTTATACTGAACTACATCTGTATTTACACCATTGAGTTTTTACATAAAGCATTATTGAAAAAGGAATATGCATTTATTGTGCAGTTATGATTATTAAATAAAATTACGAAAACCGGCGACGCAAGAACAGAGAAATACTCAAACCACCTCATCAACAATAAATGTACCAAACAAAAATGTAGCTCTCTCTATCAATAATTGGACCAATGTTTCGAATGTTAACTTTTACTTTTAATTGTCATTATTTTTACTAAATGCTTATCTCATATTATTGTGTTAATTTTTTCGCATATATGGTACGAAAAGTAGAGTATTTTCCTCGGTGATAAAGCTGTTTTATTCTTTGGTGAACTTAAATCCCTCGCTACACTCAGCACTCGTTTTAACACCCTCGCTACGCTCGGGAGTAAACCTCGAGTCCTTCGTTACGCTCGCGATTTAAATCGTCACCCGCGACAGAAGACACTGCTTTATCCCTTGGTTAATAATCTACTATTACACATGTCCGTTTTGGGCCACTTTTCCCCTGTCCTGTGGCCTATATTATATTATTATACCGTTGTAGACATATCTTTATCAGTTGTTTGTGTGCATTTGCTAATATTAATCTTGTTCAATGATTGTCGGCTTTACAAATTGATAAGATATTGATAATCCTAGAATGGGAATGGGAAACTGACAATAATAATTAATGAACTTAATGATAAAGGTCAACCAAAAGAAAGAATCAAGATTTTGTTTCAAAATTAACACCGTTTAATATGGTAACAAGCACAGACCAACAATAAATACATTTATAATTATAACAAAGTTTGATTAAAGTTCTCAATGGCCTATATTTCTTGGCGCACTGATGTTTGTTACTTATAATCAACTAGAATCACAGCATAAGCACCTTACTTTAAATACTAAGAATAAATCTCATCAGCATCACTTTCCTATCGTCACTTTTTATACTACTCACAATATACATATAACATAATAATATCTAAATAAGTATCCTCTAAATGCGGAAAAGTACTTACTATCTAAGGGACACCACCACATTATGTAAATAATTACAATACATAATTATATAAATAATTATTGTAACAAGGTACAGTCGCCAGGCTATCATAAAATATAAAATTTTCTGAATCGATTTTGTGTCATCCAACATCGATTGAAGAAATTTTTCAGTTTTGGGTCTGAAGTGCCGTTGACTGTACATACTTTTTTGACTTCATTATAGATATAATTATTTATTTACATTTCTAACAACAAGGCCCAAAAATTGGGTTTATGGGCTACTACTGCCACCTCTCGGCAGTAGTAGCCCATAAACCCAATATAGGAAAGACGCGGGTTCGAGCCTCGCACCAGGACATAAATTTCGAAAATGTTCTGACCTCTTTTTCTCTTGTAACATCTGCTAAACTAGCTTAATAATTAAACCACATAACTAAAGTAAATAATTAACACCCAGCACGCAATGGTGGGAGGGCAAAGACCGTAACCTTGACATACGCCGAACATGCAAAATTTTGTTGTGAACAATATTTGTTTACAAACTAGTTTCCAGTCGATTTCTATAAATAGATGTCGTTTCCATTAAAGCGCCAAAGCCGAGGACCGCAACGTGGGGTCCGATCGGAGCGTCCATCTTATTATTGCAACAGATTCCAAACTAGATTTAGATACAGGATTTGGCTAACATAATATTGTTGTGTCACTGTGTCAAACCCGATTCACTGGCATCGAATGACGTCGTTCTCTTGATGTAAAATCATCAGCACGTCAGGCTGCATAAAATGTTATTTTTTTCCATCGACTTAGTTCTTTACAATAAATAAGTTAAGGTTGATAATCAATTGAAGATTTTGGGTAGTCTCAAGTGTCGTAGCAATATCTTAATTATACTCCGTTTCACGCATTGTAATACTGCTTTGAGCGTTTCATGAATCGAACAGTAGTTCGACTAGCTGCGATTATCCAGCTCATTGGTGAATACACGCGGCTAGGGATATTCACGCGCAATTACCAATATGATAAAATGAGAGACGTTTTTATGTAGAAGCTCGGTTCGCGGGATGGACTTTAGTTTTGTTGGGGCCTGGCATGTTGTTGATTGTACTGTCACAATTTAGTTTTTGTTCCTCTATAGTACAAACTCCGGAACTAGACTTGAGGGTTTGTACAATAAAAGGGACAAACTCGAGTTCGGCGGGGTTATTATGTGAGCCGGCTGCATGGCTTTCGTCTATAATATGTACTCATTGAGAATAAGCAAAGTGTGAGAGTGACAGCAGGTCACTGCCTCTCGGTGAAGAGCAGCGGCAGGCCTCCGCGGACGACCTGCACGATGCCGGAGGCGGCGTCGATGCGCGGGTGGCGCCGGGTGGCGGGCGCGGGCGCCACCGAGAAGCGCGCCAGCACCGCCGCCAGCCCCGCCAGCGACTGCATCAGGCCCAGCCGCTCGCCTGCAAACGACACATGACTGAGATCTATTCTACACGGAACAGGTGTGACTTATTTCACTGTTGAACATAGGCCTCCCAACCCCCCCAAGGATCACCAAACCGGTCGTCCTGCGCTGCCCGCATCCAGCGGCGGCCGCGGGAAGGTCGCGGGAAGCAGCTGGATGCGAGCAGCGCGTCAAACTACCCCAAAACGTCAAATTTTCTCGATCAACTTTGTTGTATACTACCAGCGAGTATGGATAGCAATCGATTGAATAAATTTCACAGTTTTGGGTAGTCTGAAAAACATTTGGGTACGACACGAGCTTACCGATAGAAACTTAATGAATCTTGCGTTCGTTTGTGATTACCACGCGACCAAACAATTAGATAGTTCGACTGGGAAATGTTAATGCATCCACCGTATAGTCCTGACTTTGCTTTTTCAGATTTCTACCTGTTCCGATCTCTTCAAAATATTAAGGAAAGTCTGCGTATAATACATACTTCCTGCCTCTGTCCCAGAGGAAGGATAAGTGGAGACTATGGACCGCTATTTCGCGTCACTTACATCAATAATTCTATTCTATCATCTCCTCTTATTTTTGCCACTTCGGATCCCAACTTTTTTGAGAACATCACTGATTTGGTTAGTGAATCCTCTCAAGGTCAGACCATCCAATTTTGCTAGTATCTCTTCCGCTATACTTCATTTATCTTAATGGTAAATTAACAGATTTTGAGGAAACTAGCGCCGCACACACATTAACAGTGTAGAAAGTGATAATGTGACTTTTAAATAAAGATTCTGATTCTGAAAAGTTGATACTCAAACAAAACCATTTTTTTTTCCCACACCTTAAGGTGATGTCGCTTCGAAATAATAATCATAGAACCTTTAATTCTTACAGGCTGTGGAGCAGGTGAAATAGTGTTTATTTCACTTTTACTCCCCATTCTCAACAATTTCCGATTTCAATTTAAACGCGTTCGGTTTCTCGTGAGCTAATGTTTCGCGATGACATCGACGAGTCGCAAGGTCAGATACTTCGGTGTCGATCTTAGGTCGAACTATATGTCGCTTGCTCACGAGTCACTGGCTCAGATAATTTGCTTTTAGTGGCTCCTATAACTAGAATATTAAATGTTGTATATGTTCAAGACATTCTTTAGTTTGTGTTACGTTTTGCACAAAAATAAACAGTATAATTCTCAACTCTTTCTGCTAAAATTAAAATAGATATTTGATTTTCAATTCGAGGCGTACGAAGTCGCCGGCAAATACTAGTACCATAATAATGATCATCGTAATATCACAAATATGTCGACAAAAATAGAACAATAATAATTAATATTCTTAATTCAGTGGCGGAAAATAAAATCGCATAATTACCTATATGCTTGTAGTAAATAAATCTAAGGTTTGTTTGTTAATCCTTTTAAGCGTTTTACTATTTATTCAACCCTCATCATCATTCTGCGGAGTAATAGGCTTGAATGGTTTGGTCATGTTAAGCGAATAAATGAAAGCTATATTGGCAAAATGTTAGGTATGAACGTGGAAGGACATAGAAGGAGAGGAAGATCAAAGAAGAGATGGATGGATTGTGTAAAGGAGGATATGATAGCGAGAGGAGTGGCTGAGAAATTGGAGGAGTGGAATAATATAGCATGTTATGCCAACCCCGCTAAGAGCGGGATAAGGGCAGGAAGATGAAGAAAACATCTCGGCCGACTGTCATAAAATCGTCCACCCCATACATCCACAACTTAAATATTTAATAAATTACATTTTTATCTTCAAAGGAATAGCTTTGGCAAAAAAGAGAATATTATGTTGTTTAGTTATAATCATGAGCGTCTGAGTTCGTGTACTATAATTTGTCATTCGGTGTATTAATAGAATGCGCTCGCGCTGGCATTCTGGCCCCTCTCGCCCTTGTAGCGATAAGAACTAGTTGAGCCTGTTTCGAAAACAAACGTGGTAAGGAGCGACGCAATACGTAATTCACTGACACCACGACTGTACTTAGCAAGCATTAGAATTATCTCAGGACCGGGTTGATCAAAACAAATGATCTTGATAAAATTAACTTTCATACTGCTCACCTATGCAGGCTCGCGGTCCCACGCCAAATGGCAGATATATGGATTTCTGGTCGCTGGTAAATACGTCAGGGTGGAACCGCTCCGGGCGAAATGTGTCGGGTTCTGGGAAGTACTTGGGGTCCATGTGCAGCGCCTGCAGCGGGATGAACACTCGCACGCCCGCGTCGATGCTCATGCCCAACTCTGGGAAAGTGTACCGCTGCGTGCACTTCCTGGCCAGGAATCCCAGCGAAGGGAACTTCCTCATAGCTTCCTTGAAAGTCCACTCTAGGTAAGTCATCTCCTGGATGCAGTCGTAGCCCAGCTCGTAGTCGTACTTGGCGAGGACTCTGTCGATTTCCTCCTGCACTTTCTTTTGAACGTCTGGATTGAATGCGAGCTCGTGCAGAGTGTAGCTGGTAGCCGAGGAGGACGTCTCGAAGCCGGCCGCGAAAAATACAAACATTTGCGCCGTCATCAGAACATCGTCCAGCTCCACGGACGTTATCGCCGGCGTGCCGTCGGGGTTTTTCTTCTCTAACGACTCCCCCACCAGCAGCCCCTTGTTCCTGCACTCTAGTAGCAAATCGACGAAGTCGTTTCGGCCGGACGGCTGATAGTTCCTCTCCTTCAGTATGGCCTTCACCAGGTCCGTGAGCTCGGTCTCTATGCGGCCTAACACTTTGAGGTTTTTAAACAGATCCGGGAACGTGTCCTTCAGGAAAACGAAAAAGATCTCCTTCACGCCGACGTCGAATATTTTGGCGCCGAGTTTCCGGAAGGCGGAGTCCTCCTGGTTGAGCGAGTCGGCGTCGAGGCCGAAGCCGCAGGCCCCGATGAAGTCGGTGGTGTAGCGCGCCATGAGGTCGCGCGCGTCGATCGGGCGACCGGCGCCGGCTGCGGAGCGCGCTCTCTCTTGCAGGCGCCGAGCGCGCTCCACCACCAGAGGGAACATGGCCCTTAGCTTGCCACTCGTGAACGCGGGGGTAATGCGCTGCCGCAGCAACCGCCACAGGTCGCCGTCCGCGAAGAACAGGTTGCGCAGCAGCGGCTCCACCACCTCGTCGTGCTGGGCGAGGCCTCGCCCGTAGAAGTACGCGAAGTCGTGCGTCAGGATGCGCTTGATCAACTCCGGGTCGCGGATCACCAGGCTCTGCTGCGTCGACCGGAACATGCCTACGACCTTCTCCTGTGGGTATTTTGAGTACATCTCCGCGAGCACCTGGGAGAAGCTCCTTCGGAGCAGGTAGTTCCTGGCGTTCGTCCCGAACAGCAGCAGCGGCCTGTCGTGCTTGACCCCTCGGTCCCTCCAGTAGCCGAAGGTCCTCGTGTTGTAGAAGTAGAAGGCGACGAGCGCGGCGACGAAGAGCGCCGCGAATATCATGGCGAGGGCGCAGATGGCGGGACGGGCGGCGGCTGCTCGCTGCGGACGCACACTGCGCGCCGGCTGACTGCTCAGGTAGCTTGCGCGTGATGTATCTTTGCTATGCTACACACGAGCTTCATCTCCGTTGCTTAATACGTTTATGACTGGCGTGATCTATTATACTGAATAAATTCTGCTCATACTTTACGGTCAAACTAGTTTTTAAGGACGTTTGATTATAGAATTAATTGCATTTCTGCCATTTGGTTGTTTAGTGAGAACGTGTTCTTAGCTCAGTGGTTACATATTATTTCTCAAATAAATTAATAATAATACTAGGGCCGATTCTACTCCAGCTGCAATAAAGTTGTGTATTTAGAATAGTGGTTTATTAGTTTACTCATTGCTAATTAGTCTAATAATCTTATTATCTAATCTTATTACTTAGCGGTCTACCGTTTTAAACTGCCGTCTGTCTTCTTAACATAATTATGGATGCAGCCAATATGTATGACACTACAATATCACAGTGAAAGATGATAATTTTGTACACAATACATACATACATAAATCACGCCTATATCCTAGAAGAAAGGGGTAGGCAGATGTGAATCAACACCCACGTTTCATCAACTATTCTCAGTCCCATATAATAAGTGCCGAGCCTATTGCCATGTATCGGGCACGTAAATCGCAGTATACTGGTATAAGAGTAAAGCTGCTGCACATTACTCGTTGCTGTCTTAACCCTTAGTCACCTTGTACACGGGAGAGATGGGGGTGGTGACTATTGTATTCTGCTCTGCCGTCACCACACGGCACATCATATTCATAATCGAATAATAACTAATTAAGGAACAAAGAAGGTAATCTAATGTAACTTAAGGGATTATGTTACGTCGATACTCGTACAACACGAAACTATATTTGATATTTTAACTTATTTGTTTAAAAACTTTTGATCCAAGAGTAATTACGTCACCGGAGTTAATATTACAGTAGATAAACAATAATTCCTGACAAATACCTATATTAGATTGCGATTATTGAAAAAATTGACATTTACAACAATTATTAAAAATGTGTGCCATGTTATCCCCATAATATAGTGACGTCAGTGTACCGAGATAACGGGGTATACTTATAACTAACATATTCTTTTTATTTAGATTATTATAATCATTTGACGATAGTATCATATGACTGTACAACTCATTTATGAGGCCAAGAAAGATAAACATGATGCTCTTAGTATCTTGTACGATCTGTCTAAAGCTTTTGACTGTTTAAGTCATGAATTCATGAAAGGTTAATTAGGCAAACCAAATTATTATTGTGTAACATTTAATATTCTTGAACACAGAAAGTACTAAATAGGAAATAAATAGTAATAAGTAATAAACAGGAAGGACACTTCTCAAGCAATTATTGAGGGGGGTGCCCCAAGGGTTCATATTAGGCCCTTTAGTTTTTCTCCTATTTTTCATCTTCTAATAGGGTAAATAGGGTCGGCACAACATGCCTTCCTCTTCCACACTCACTTTTCTATCAGAAGATAAGATTTGTCACACTATACAACTATTTTTGTCAAAACTGTTTTCCTCGCAGATGTGACCTTAAAGAGAGTAGTTTGTAAGTTTGACCACGTAAATTACACTGTTGTGATACTATTAAAGGCTTAAAAGTAATAATTATTACTAAATGAATAATCAATTACAAAATGTACACTCCCAAATGTAAGGCAGGTTAGCACTAACATAAAAATTAATAATGGTACTGTTACTAATTAAGAGTACAAGTTTTACTGTCTTTTTGGGCATCACTCTCAAATTCAAAACTGCAGTGGTATTCACACAATATTTTGGCGCTCTTAGAGCCTAAGTTTTACAAACTACACTATAATTTTTCTTTACCATTGCTTAGGTCACAAGTCCCAAGCGCTGCCACTGGCTTCCCTCTCTGCACATTATATACCCGGCACCCGCAAGGTGAATCCATGGAATGCTAAGAGTTATCGTCTGGTCGTCTCAAATGTCGAGACGGTAAGACACGTACTTTAGCTATTTGTAGAGTGTTATGTCTTATTGTTTGTTATGGAGCTCGGCGTCGATATACCAAAACCAACACAACGTAGATATTCATCATAGGTACCTACAATAGCAAGTATATCAAAATACGATCTAAATAATTTTAACATCAATCAATTTTAGAGAAAACAAAAAAATAAGCCAAAACGGAAACTGATTACGTGCTAATCCCTGATTGGCAGCTCGTCACGGACTGCAGGTGTTGTACCGCGTCGGCAGCAGGTGGCGGTCGCGGGCCTATCACGAGATACTGGACTCATTAATCACTTCCCTTCAATATAGTTATCATCGCTTCTTATCAAACGCATGCAAATGTACGGAAATGTTGCAGCTATCTAATGCCTAATAATAGTACCTATCAATGCATTAGTTGATAAAATAAAACAGATTTTAACCAAAGCTATTACAGTATAAAATAGTAATATCTCAAAAATATATATTTAACCATAGCAAGGACAAATAGACTATTATAGCACTCTTCCTCTAACCTATTAATTTGTACCGTGTATAATTATTTTCTAATCTAACTGTAAATTATCAAATGCAATAAAATGTTACAAAGAAAAAGCGATGAACAAAATTATTGAATCAGGACAATAATTATAGAATTAAATTACTGTTCTGATGCGGGAGTTGAACCCGCGTCCACCGCCATCCGGGTTGCCGTAGGTCAATATCTTTATAATATTTTTTCTAACATTTATTGCTCTAACAAAAAAACAATAATGCAATAAAATGTTAAAGTATTAATTTCCTAATGTTTATTTAAGAATGATAAAAACACGCTCTGAGCAAAAGAAACCGCGTCCGAAGCTGACCTTGTGATTAAAATTACTCATAAAAACAATATTTGTCGGATTAATAATCAGAATTTTTTACTACTTGGAAAAAACAAACAACATGTATGTTTAAGCCTTAGTTGTGTATGTCTCAGATAGTTCCATTTTCGCCGCACCTTCGCATCGTCCTATTCTTGCAGAACGACTCACATTGAGGTCTAGTTTTAGAAAATGCACGATTCCTAATATCGAAACCTTCGCCAAACCGTCAGTTATTAAAATTTAGATAAGGCGTAATAAATCCTTCCTTTCCTATTTATAAAATAAAATTGTACTACTTTTGCCAATAAGTAAAAATGGTTAATACTCTTAATTTTTTTTCGTTTTTAAGTGAATAATAAAAAGTGTAATAGGTACTAAGTTTTGAAGGCTAATGTATTTTATCAGTGACAGTAATACACTTGAGTCCGTATATTGAACCTTATCTGTTATTAGTGAGTCAATTACACGTTGTAGCTTAGTACAGAATGGTTGTAATAAAACAAACATGTCGTTATGAAGTATGTATTTGACGCTGCTTGAAAATGAGCGGAACTCCTCCTCGGATGATCTGCACGATGCCGGAGGAGGCACTGACCGCCGGCTGCCGCACGCTTTCGGGCGCCGGCTCCACGCTGAACTGCGCCAGCACCGCCGCCAGCCCCGCCAGCGACTGCAGCAGGCCCAGCCGCTCGCCTGCAACAAACGACGCTTCGTGCCAGACCGGACTAGACCAGCCCGGGCGATACTCGTCGATCCACCTATCAGAGTGAATACAGGATACGAGGGAAACAATCACGTACCAGTGCATGCGCGCGGACCGCCACCGAAGGGCATGTACACGTACTTCAGCGAGGCGTCGAAGCATTCCGGACTGAACCTCTCGGGGCGGAACTCCTCGGGGCTGTCGAAGTACTGCGGGTCCATGTGGAGCGCCTGCACCGGGATGTACACTCGAACTCCCTTGTCGATAGTCAAGTCGAGCTCGGGGAACGTGTACTGCCGCGTGCACTGCCTCATCAGGAATCCCAGAGAAGGGAACTTCCTCATGGCCTCCTTGAAAGTCCACTCCAAATAGGTCATCTCTTTGACGGAGTCGTAGCTGAGCTGGTTGTCGTGCTTCGCCAGCACGCGGTCGATCTCGTCCTGGACCTTCTTCTGCACGCGCGGATTGTAGGCGAGCTCGTGCAGAGTGAAGCTGGTAGCCGACGATGACGTCTCGAAGCCGGCCGCGAAGAAGATAAACACTTGCGCGGTCATAATCACGTCGTCCAGAACGAGCTCCGTCTCCGCTGGGGATCCGTCCTCGTTCTTCTTCTCAAACGACTCGCCCCGGATGACACCTTTGCTCCTACACTCGAGGAGAAGATCGATGAAGTCGTTCCTGCCCGAGGGCTGATAGTTCCTTTCGGTCATTATCGCCTTCACCAGACAAGTTATGTCGCGCTCCACCTTTCCCATCACCTTGAAGTTCTTGAAAGTGTCGGGGAATATCTCCCTCAGATAGATGACGAGAATATCGCGCACGCGGAAGTTGAATATTTCGGCGCCGAGTTTCCGGAAGGCGGAGTCCTCCTGGTTGAGCGAGTCGGCGTCGAGGCCGAAGCCGCAGGCGCCGATGAAGTCGGTGGTGTAGCGCGCCATGAGGTCGCGCGCGTCGATCGGGCGACCGGCGCCGGCTGCGGAGCGCGCTCTCTCTTGCAGGCGCCGAGCGCGCTCCACCACCAGAGGGAACATGGCCCTTAGCTTGCCACTCGTGAACGCCGGCGTCATGCGTTGCCGCAACAACCGCCACATGTCGCCGTCCGCGAAGAACAGGTTCCGGAACAGCGGCTCTATCACCTCCTTGTTGTGATTGAGGCCGCGCGCGTAGAAACTCACGAAATCGGTGGTCAATATACGTTTCACTAGTTCTGGGTCTCTCACTATCAGAATCGGTTTGGACGATCTGAATCCACCGACGACCTTCTCCTTTGGATACATCTTATAGAAGTCCACTAGTATCTGCGTCACGCTCTTTTGCACTAGATAATTTGGTCCGTTCGTTCCCAGAAGGATAACTGGTTTTGGGTGTTTCACGCCTTTGTCTTTCCAGTAGTTGAAGTTTCTTGTATTGTAAAGGTAGAATACCACAAGAAATATTAACGATAGGGCTATGAAAATCATTATGAATTTTAGGATATTAAAATAAAAATCAACGGACTAAAAGAAATCGAATACACGTTGATCTATCGCACATGTGTTTATATACTTGCTGCACCGCGTTATCAATTAGTGATTGTTATCCAGACCAATATTTTCATTAAATAGATACATTATCGATAATCTAAAATTAGTAAAAATTAAGTTTACTATCGGTTTTTGTTTACAGCAATTGTTCACTATCGCTTACAAAACATTGAACTATCTTTCAAGATAATTTTTCTTACATCATAAAATATTTTGTTTTTTAAAAATATGTTATTATTTTCTGACATCACAAAACGTGGGTGCTAGTTCATCTCTGCCTATCCCTTCGGGGATATAGGCGTGATTTATGTATGTATGTATGTAAAATATTTTTATGTCACACCTGACCGTAAAGTGGACTTTTCCGCCCGCTACGCGTATGGAAAATCTTACTTCCTGGCCAGGGGGTGATATAAACTATATACTTACTCTGGGCGATAAAAAAGAAAGCCCCAGATCGCATATCTATATAGTCAAACACTTGCGATTTGAGACATTCTTTGTTTTATCGCCCTTGGTATATATACTACTATAACTTAAGCCCAGTGTATTGTCGAAACTCGGGACAAGGCGCAAATACAGAGTAATATCACAGTCTATTCTTCGTTACGACTACATTTTTTTTAAAATATTTTTCATAGTTGTAATTCTGAGGTTGATTCCTTAAAAATTGTCTATTTAAAATCCTGAAAATAGCAATAATCCTCCATCCATAAACACTGTGATTGGTTGTTTAGAGGTTCGCAAAGTAAAAAAAAAAATAATTGAGACCCTAGGGAGCTTTAATATCGATATGTAGATAAAAAAGTAACGTTTTAAGAGCATGCGAATTGAAAATAGTTATTTGTTGAGCGTGAATGCAAAGTTGTTTTTTAACCGCGTGCTCAATTTTGATGACCGAGCTAGCGAAGGATTCTAAAATTAGAATCCTGAGCGATAGCGAGGGAATCAAAAGAGCACAAGGTGAAAAATCATTGCACTCGAGTGCAACACGTAACTTTTCATCCCCCCCAACGAGGAAATTCCATAATACAAAAAAAAATACAATCACAACAGTTTCTATTTTCACCCAGAAACTTCCACAACACCCTCCCACTAACCCAAACACACTCTCAACACCCACCCAGAAACACCCACAATATTCACACCCGCAATACACACCCATCCACTCAGACACACCCAAAAAACACCCATTCACCCAAAAACACCCACAAAACACCTATTCACCCAGAAACACCCACAAAACACCCATTCACCCAGAAACACCCACAAAACACCCATTTACCCAGAAACACCCAAAAAAACACCCATTCACCCAGAAACACACAAATCACCCATTCACTCAGAAACACCCACAAAACACCCATTCACCCAGAAACACCCACAAAACACCCAGTCACCCAGAAACACCCACAAAACACCCATTCGCCCAGAAACACCCACAAGGCACCCATTCACCCAGACACACCTCCAACACCCACCCATCCACCCAGCCACACCCGCAAAATTTATCCAGACACACACTTACTTAATAAAAATTACCGTCCCTAATGGAGTTCCGAGACGGTCAATCAGCTTAAGTCAAGCACGTTGATTTTCTGTATGTTTTGTTCCGTTGCTAGCGTAAACAAATCAAACAAACCTAAAAAGCTTTTAAATGCTTGACTCAAGCATCATGCAAGCATTGTAGACGATCAAAATGTTTAAAGCAAGATTGACGCCAAGTTGATTGACCGTCACGGAACTCCAAGGTTTTAACAAATTTATGACGTGAAAAGATTTTGTTTGTTTTTTTATTTCTTCATGTAGTTTAGGGAAGGCAAAGGGTCTAGCCCATACAGCCAAGTCTTTAGTGTATATTTTATCTGTATGAAATAATGAGTAGGTGAAATGAATGAATGAAATGAATTTTACGTTAAAATATGGGTGTCACACATTTTAACGCATCTAGGGAGTGCTTGGCGCGAATTGAATGGTAACAGAGTTCATGATGGTGACTGATGAAATGGATAAAGCCACTTTTTATCTATAGAAAGAACTGTGGTGAAGATCATAATATAAATATCATCATAATACATACATACATAAATCACGCCTATATCCCCGAAGGGGTAGGCAGAGGTGAACTAACACCCACGTTTCGCCAATTATGTTAGGTCCCATGTAATAGGTGGCGAGCCTATTGCCATTTATCGGGCACAAAAGTCGCAGTACATTGCTATTGCTAGGTGGTATAAGAGGAACGCTGCTGCCCATTCCTCATCATTGATTTATCCTTAGTCGCCTTGTACGACACCCACGGGAGAGATTTGGGGTGGTGACAGTTGTATTCTACTCTGCCGACACACACAATCATCATAATATATATTTATATTATGATCTTCACCACAACATCAAACACATCATAAGACTTGTTTTCAATGATTCTGAATAATTGCACATCAACACGGATGCTTGTGCATCAAAATAACACCACTTTCACTGCACAAAATCCACTCTGTAATAATTTTTGAATTAGCGAAAATAAATCTGACTTACACCACGAAACGCGCCAAACACTCGACGTGACAAGAAAATGGCGCGCGCAAAGCAAATTACAAAAAAAGTACACCAAGAAGGTTCCGAGTCTGAGTTTTTAACAAAATAAAATAGGTTGCATGATAATTTCGGCACCATGGAGGTCGAAATAAATAGGTATAATGATGTTTTGAATTCACAAACTCATTGCACACGATGTTCTAAATTCAAATTTACTTTATCCTCTAGAGGATAAAAACGGCTTTTGCACTCAGATATTGAAGAGCAAAAACGCCTTTTCCGAGATGGTGGGATGAAATAGTAGATTTTCCATCAAGTGCACAAAACGTATCATTTTTGTCCGAGACTTTTAGCAGCCCGAGCCGAAGGCGAGGGCTGATAGTAATGTCGAGGATAAAAATGGTTTTGTGGACGAGTTAGAAACTCTGCTTTTCACTTCGATTGCGAGGAAATAAAACAGTTGTTTATCATAACATTTCTTAAAATTCAAACTAAAATTAGTACAGTTTTGAATATTGAAGGAAATTGTTCTTCGCTTTGATACTAGACTTGGGCTGCAGACCTATACAGCCAAGTATTAAATTAATTTATAAATAATAGTTTTCTTAATTAATTTACTAACCTACCGTACCTGCTTGAATTAAAATTTTAATATCTTTTATGCCTTAAAAACACATTAGGCAAATAAATTTAAGTAAATAATAAAATAACAAATTCTATCTCTGAATTTCTTATTGTGTTTGGCTGCATAGCTCATTTTCTTTGCCTTAATTTAGACACATTTATGAGTAGATACGTTAATGCTCTAGAGCACAAAATTCGATTTTGTGCAGCCTATATCCTGCACAAATGAGCACTTTCAGAGCATGAGAAGTGAAAAAGATATTGTTATAAAGGTAGCAGTCACTAAATCAGTTTTTTCTAAAATTCAATATGCTGCACTGGTAGGTCATCTATAGTATAATTAAATAAATGTAAGTAATAAAACATAATATCATCATTTTAAATCTTAATTAATCACTTGGATTAAAATACAAAGATTTGAGTCATTCTTCAAATAAATGAATTAATTCCAAATCAAATAATAAAAAATATTCAAACAATCAACGCGCACTCCACAGACACACTCAAACATAAACATTTTACTTTTAGAAATTAATGTTTAGACATTACCTATTCAAAATTATTGTTCAAGAATTTAAAAACACTGTGGAATACATTAATTATTTTCTTACTAAGTTATTGAAGAGCAGACCAAACTTCTGGCACAAGTGTACTTACGCTTAAAAAGGGACTATGGCCAGTTGTTGTATAAAAACTGTATTTAAAGATAAATAAATCTATTTGTTATTTTTTTCATGACAAGGGACTAAGCAGACGTCGTCGTTTTTTGTGATAACAACGTTGCTCTTTCGCTCAAAAAGGCACCGTCAGAAGCTTTTAATATAAAATGAGTAACATTTCGAGTGTTCATATAACTCATGATAATTATCGTCGTGAACTGTGCTTTTGTCGAAAGCAAAACATTCTTGCTGTGCTGCAAAAGTTTGGCAAGGCCTAATATGTAAATAAAAATTCTTGTAATTATAACTAACCATAATTATTATAGAGAAGGTCTGACCAAAGAGTCAAGTGCCAATCTCGATAGAAACCGTGAGATTATCCGAACGAACTACTCTATCAAAAAGGGGTTAGTGAAATTAAAGCAAATTGAGTAATATTGTAAGATTGGCAAATTGTGTAACATAAAATAAATAATTCATAATTTTAGTAATCACCGCATTTTTATTTACCGTTACCACCCCTACTACTTAAAAAAGTTTTTTCCCCTCTTATGGTATAAACTTAAACTTAACTTGATTAGCGAGCTTGTACCATATGGTAAAGGAACAAAAATTTAATTGGAACACTACACAGTCTTCTGATTTTTGAGATCGAAAGATTTATTGATCTACATTATCAATAGCTCTCCTGAATTCAGAATTTCAATGGAATAAGACTATGTACCTGTCATCGCAGTGTGGCCGATGTCCTCTCGGTGAAGAGCAGCGGCAGGCCTCCGCTCACGACCTGCACGATGCCGGACTTGGGGTCGAGGCGCGGGTGGCGCAGTGTGGTGGGTGCGGGTGCTACGGAGAACTGCGCCAGCACTGCCGCCAGCCCTGCCAGCGACTGCATCAGGCCCATCCGCTCGCCTGCGGATAACACCATGCTCACGGTCACTCAAGTTTTGGCTATTTTATGTTCATCCCTTGCATACGTTTATCTTGCTTAAATTGACATTTACCCCTTTCTCTATTTCAAAGATCAAAGGTTAGTAAATAATTGTTCAAATATCCTGCAAAATATCCTCCCCTTCATTCGTATATTCCTTCAATATTCTGTATTCCGTTATCTTTTCCTATAATGTTATATTACTTAGAGTAAATACTTTGATTATAGAAAACTCTAGCTCTAACTAGCTTTTACTCGTCCAGGAAGCCTGGGAATTGATTGAAATTTTTCGGAAAATCGTCAGACATTTTGCTATCAAAATCATCATTTTGTTCATACCTATTTATGTCTGTTTACTTCTCTTTGTTGAAAAATTCAATACTAATTAATATTTAAAGTACGCTGGTAACTTTAGCCAGCAAATAGATTTTTGCGTCATTAGAATTTTTATAGAAAGTAAAATTCTTACCAATGCAAGCGCGTGGTCCTTCGCCAAATGGTAGATATATAGATTTCTGGACACTGTTGAAGACGTCAGGGTGGAATCGTTCCGGACGGAACTCTTCGGGGTCTGGGAAGTACGCTGGGTCCATATGCAGCGCCTGTACCGGGATGAAAATTCGCACGCCCGCGTCGATGGTCATGCCCATTTCTGGGAAAGTGTACCGCTGCGCGCACTTCCTGGCTAGGAATCCCAGCGACGGGAACTTCCTCATAGCTTCCTTGAAGGTCCACTCCAAGTAAGTCATCTCCTGGATGCAGTCGTAGCCCAGTTTGTAGTCGTATTTGGCGAGGACTCTGTCGATTTCCTCCTGCACCTTCTTCTGGACATCTGGGTTGAACGCGAGCTCGTGCAGAGTGTAGCTGGTAGCCGAGGAGGAGGTCTCGAAGCCGGCCGCGAAAAATACAAATATTTGCGCCGTCATCAGAATATCGTCCAACTCCAAGGACGTCATCGCCGGCGTGCCGTCGGGGTTTTTCTTCTCTATCGACTCCCCCACCAGTAGTCCCTTGTTTTTGCACTCGAGCAGCAAGTCGATGAAGTCATTTCTGCCGGACGGCTGGTAGTTCCTCTCCCTCAAAATAGCTCGCACGAGGTCCGTGAGCTCGGTCTCCACGTCGCCCAACTGCTTGAGATTTTTAAATATTTCCGGAAACGTGTCTTTCAACAATATGACTGAGATGCGCTTGGGGCCGATGCTGAAGATGTTCGTGCCGAGTTTCCGGAAGGCGGAGTCCTCCTGGTTGAGCGAGTCGGCGTCGAGGCCGAAGCCGCAGGCGCCGATGAAGTCGGTGGTGTAGCGCGCCATGAGGTCGCGCGCGTCGATCGGGCGACCGGCGCCGGCTGCGGAGCGCGCTCTCTCTTGCAGGCGCCGAGCGCGCTCCACCACCAGAGGGAACATGGCCCTTAGCTTGCCACTCGTGAACGCCGGCGTCATGCGTTGCCGCAACAACCGCCACATGTCGCCGTCCGCGAAGAACAGGTTCCGGAACAGCGGCTCTATCACCTCCTTGTTGTGATTGAGGCCGCGCGCGTAGAAACTCACGAAATCGGTGGTCAATATACGTTTCACTAGTTCTGGGTCTCTCACTATCAGAATCGGTTTGGACGATCTGAATCCACCGACGACCTTCTCCTTTGGATACATCTTATAGAAGTCCACTAGTATCTGCGTCACGCTCTTTTGCACTAGATAATTTGGTCCGTTCGTTCCCAGAAGGATAACTGGTTTTGGGTGTTTCACGCCTTTGTCTTTCCAGTAGTTGAAGTTTCTTGTATTGTAAAGGTAGAATACCACAAGAAATATTAACGATAGGGCTATGAAAATCATTATGAATTTTAGGATATTAAAATAAAAATCAACGGACTAAAAGAAATCGAATACACGTTGATCTATCGCACATGTGTTTATATACTTGCTGCACCGCGTTATCAATTAGTGATTGTTATCCAGACCAATATTTTCATTAAATAGATACATTATCGATAATCTAAAATTAGTAAAAATTAAGTTTACTATCGGTTTTTGTTTACAGCAATTGTTCACTATCGCTTACAAAACATTGAACTATCTTTCAAGATAATTTTTCTTACATCATAAAATATTTTGTTTTTTAAAAATATGTTATTATTTTCTGACATCACAAAACGTGGGTGCTAGTTCATCTCTGCCTATCCCTTCGGGGATATAGGCGTGATTTATGTATGTATGTATGTAAAATATTTTTATGTCACACCTGACCGTAAAGTGGACTTTTCCGCCCGCTACGCGTATGGAAAATCTTACTTCCTGGCCAGGGGGTGATATAAACTATATACTTACTCTGGGCGATAAAAAAGAAAGCCCCAGATCGCATATCTATATAGTCAAACACTTGCGATTTGAGACATTCTTTGTTTTATCGCCCTTGGTATATATACTACTATAACTTAAGCCCAGTGTATTGTCGAAACTCGGGACAAGGCGCAAATACAGAGTAATATCACAGTCTATTCTTCGTTACGACTACATTTTTTTTAAAATATTTTTCATAGTTGTAATTCTGAGGTTGATTCCTTAAAAATTGTCTATTTAAAATCCTGAAAATAGCAATAATCCTCCATCCATAAACACTGTGATTGGTTGTTTAGAGGTTCGCAAAGTAAAAAAAAAAATAATTGAGACCCTAGGGAGCTTTAATATCGATATGTAGATAAAAAAGTAACGTTTTAAGAGCATGCGAATTGAAAATAGTTATTTGTTGAGCGTGAATGCAAAGTTGTTTTTTAACCGCGTGCTCAATTTTGATGACCGAGCTAGCGAAGGATTCTAAAATTAGAATCCTGAGCGATAGCGAGGGAATCAAAAGAGCACAAGGTGAAAAATCATTGCACTCGAGTGCAACACGTAACTTTTCATCCCCCCCAACGAGGAAATTCCATAATACAAAAAAAAATACAATCACAACAGTTTCTATTTTCACCCAGAAACTTCCACAACACCCTCCCACTAACCCAAACACACTCTCAACACCCACCCAGAAACACCCACAATATTCACACCCGCAATACACACCCATCCACTCAGACACACCCAAAAAACACCCATTCACCCAAAAACACCCACAAAACACCTATTCACCCAGAAACACCCACAAAACACCCATTCACCCAGAAACACCCACAAAACACCCATTTACCCAGAAACACCCAAAAAAACACCCATTCACCCAGAAACACACAAATCACCCATTCACTCAGAAACACCCACAAAACACCCATTCACCCAGAAACACCCACAAAACACCCAGTCACCCAGAAACACCCACAAAACACCCATTCGCCCAGAAACACCCACAAGGCACCCATTCACCCAGACACACCTCCAACACCCACCCATCCACCCAGCCACACCCGCAAAATTTATCCAGACACACACTTACTTAATAAAAATTACCGTCCCTAATGGAGTTCCGAGACGGTCAATCAGCTTAAGTCAAGCACGTTGATTTTCTGTATGTTTTGTTCCGTTGCTAGCGTAAACAAATCAAACAAACCTAAAAAGCTTTTAAATGCTTGACTCAAGCATCATGCAAGCATTGTAGACGATCAAAATGTTTAAAGCAAGATTGACGCCAAGTTGATTGACCGTCACGGAACTCCAAGGTTTTAACAAATTTATGACGTGAAAAGATTTTGTTTGTTTTTTTATTTCTTCATGTAGTTTAGGGAAGGCAAAGGGTCTAGCCCATACAGCCAAGTCTTTAGTGTATATTTTATCTGTATGAAATAATGAGTAGGTGAAATGAATGAATGAAATGAATTTTACGTTAAAATATGGGTGTCACACATTTTAACGCATCTAGGGAGTGCTTGGCGCGAATTGAATGGTAACAGAGTTCATGATGGTGACTGATGAAATGGATAAAGCCACTTTTTATCTATAGAAAGAACTGTGGTGAAGATCATAATATAAATATCATCATAATACATACATACATAAATCACGCCTATATCCCCGAAGGGGTAGGCAGAGGTGAACTAACACCCACGTTTCGCCAATTATGTTAGGTCCCATGTAATAGGTGGCGAGCCTATTGCCATTTATCGGGCACAAAAGTCGCAGTACATTGCTATTGCTAGGTGGTATAAGAGGAACGCTGCTGCCCATTCCTCATCATTGATTTATCCTTAGTCGCCTTGTACGACACCCACGGGAGAGATTTGGGGTGGTGACAGTTGTATTCTACTCTGCCGACACACACAATCATCATAATATATATTTATATTATGATCTTCACCACAACATCAAACACATCATAAGACTTGTTTTCAATGATTCTGAATAATTGCACATCAACACGGATGCTTGTGCATCAAAATAACACCACTTTCACTGCACAAAATCCACTCTGTAATAATTTTTGAATTAGCGAAAATAAATCTGACTTACACCACGAAACGCGCCAAACACTCGACGTGACAAGAAAATGGCGCGCGCAAAGCAAATTACAAAAAAAGTACACCAAGAAGGTTCCGAGTCTGAGTTTTTAACAAAATAAAATAGGTTGCATGATAATTTCGGCACCATGGAGGTCGAAATAAATAGGTATAATGATGTTTTGAATTCACAAACTCATTGCACACGATGTTCTAAATTCAAATTTACTTTATCCTCTAGAGGATAAAAACGGCTTTTGCACTCAGATATTGAAGAGCAAAAACGCCTTTTCCGAGATGGTGGGATGAAATAGTAGATTTTCCATCAAGTGCACAAAACGTATCATTTTTGTCCGAGACTTTTAGCAGCCCGAGCCGAAGGCGAGGGCTGATAGTAATGTCGAGGATAAAAATGGTTTTGTGGACGAGTTAGAAACTCTGCTTTTCACTTCGATTGCGAGGAAATAAAACAGTTGTTTATCATAACATTTCTTAAAATTCAAACTAAAATTAGTACAGTTTTGAATATTGAAGGAAATTGTTCTTCGCTTTGATACTAGACTTGGGCTGCAGACCTATACAGCCAAGTATTAAATTAATTTATAAATAATAGTTTTCTTAATTAATTTACTAACCTACCGTACCTGCTTGAATTAAAATTTTAATATCTTTTATGCCTTAAAAACACATTAGGCAAATAAATTTAAGTAAATAATAAAATAACAAATTCTATCTCTGAATTTCTTATTGTGTTTGGCTGCATAGCTCATTTTCTTTGCCTTAATTTAGACACATTTATGAGTAGATACGTTAATGCTCTAGAGCACAAAATTCGATTTTGTGCAGCCTATATCCTGCACAAATGAGCACTTTCAGAGCATGAGAAGTGAAAAAGATATTGTTATAAAGGTAGCAGTCACTAAATCAGTTTTTTCTAAAATTCAATATGCTGCACTGGTAGGTCATCTATAGTATAATTAAATAAATGTAAGTAATAAAACATAATATCATCATTTTAAATCTTAATTAATCACTTGGATTAAAATACAAAGATTTGAGTCATTCTTCAAATAAATGAATTAATTCCAAATCAAATAATAAAAAATATTCAAACAATCAACGCGCACTCCACAGACACACTCAAACATAAACATTTTACTTTTAGAAATTAATGTTTAGACATTACCTATTCAAAATTATTGTTCAAGAATTTAAAAACACTGTGGAATACATTAATTATTTTCTTACTAAGTTATTGAAGAGCAGACCAAACTTCTGGCACAAGTGTACTTACGCTTAAAAAGGGACTATGGCCAGTTGTTGTATAAAAACTGTATTTAAAGATAAATAAATCTATTTGTTATTTTTTTCATGACAAGGGACTAAGCAGACGTCGTCGTTTTTTGTGATAACAACGTTGCTCTTTCGCTCAAAAAGGCACCGTCAGAAGCTTTTAATATAAAATGAGTAACATTTCGAGTGTTCATATAACTCATGATAATTATCGTCGTGAACTGTGCTTTTGTCGAAAGCAAAACATTCTTGCTGTGCTGCAAAAGTTTGGCAAGGCCTAATATGTAAATAAAAATTCTTGTAATTATAACTAACCATAATTATTATAGAGAAGGTCTGACCAAAGAGTCAAGTGCCAATCTCGATAGAAACCGTGAGATTATCCGAACGAACTACTCTATCAAAAAGGGGTTAGTGAAATTAAAGCAAATTGAGTAATATTGTAAGATTGGCAAATTGTGTAACATAAAATAAATAATTCATAATTTTAGTAATCACCGCATTTTTATTTACCGTTACCACCCCTACTACTTAAAAAAGTTTTTTCCCCTCTTATGGTATAAACTTAAACTTAACTTGATTAGCGAGCTTGTACCATATGGTAAAGGAACAAAAATTTAATTGGAACACTACACAGTCTTCTGATTTTTGAGATCGAAAGATTTATTGATCTACATTATCAATAGCTCTCCTGAATTCAGAATTTCAATGGAATAAGACTATGTACCTGTCATCGCAGTGTGGCCGATGTCCTCTCGGTGAAGAGCAGCGGCAGGCCTCCGCTCACGACCTGCACGATGCCGGACTTGGGGTCGAGGCGCGGGTGGCGCAGTGTGGTGGGTGCGGGTGCTACGGAGAACTGCGCCAGCACTGCCGCCAGCCCTGCCAGCGACTGCATCAGGCCCATCCGCTCGCCTGCGGATAACACCATGCTCACGGTCACTCAAGTTTTGGCTATTTTATGTTCATCCCTTGCATACGTTTATCTTGCTTAAATTGACATTTACCCCTTTCTCTATTTCAAAGATCAAAGGTTAGTAAATAATTGTTCAAATATCCTGCAAAATATCCTCCCCTTCATTCGTATATTCCTTCAATATTCTGTATTCCGTTATCTTTTCCTATAATGTTATATTACTTAGAGTAAATACTTTGATTATAGAAAACTCTAGCTCTAACTAGCTTTTACTCGTCCAGGAAGCCTGGGAATTGATTGAAATTTTTCGGAAAATCGTCAGACATTTTGCTATCAAAATCATCATTTTGTTCATACCTATTTATGTCTGTTTACTTCTCTTTGTTGAAAAATTCAATACTAATTAATATTTAAAGTACGCTGGTAACTTTAGCCAGCAAATAGATTTTTGCGTCATTAGAATTTTTATAGAAAGTAAAATTCTTACCAATGCAAGCGCGTGGTCCTTCGCCAAATGGTAGATATATAGATTTCTGGACACTGTTGAAGACGTCAGGGTGGAATCGTTCCGGACGGAACTCTTCGGGGTCTGGGAAGTACGCTGGGTCCATATGCAGCGCCTGTACCGGGATGAAAATTCGCACGCCCGCGTCGATGGTCATGCCCATTTCTGGGAAAGTGTACCGCTGCGCGCACTTCCTGGCTAGGAATCCCAGCGACGGGAACTTCCTCATAGCTTCCTTGAAGGTCCACTCCAAGTAAGTCATCTCCTGGATGCAGTCGTAGCCCAGTTTGTAGTCGTATTTGGCGAGGACTCTGTCGATTTCCTCCTGCACCTTCTTCTGGACATCTGGGTTGAACGCGAGCTCGTGCAGAGTGTAGCTGGTAGCCGAGGAGGAGGTCTCGAAGCCGGCCGCGAAAAATACAAATATTTGCGCCGTCATCAGAATATCGTCCAACTCCAAGGACGTCATCGCCGGCGTGCCGTCGGGGTTTTTCTTCTCTATCGACTCCCCCACCAGTAGTCCCTTGTTTTTGCACTCGAGCAGCAAGTCGATGAAGTCATTTCTGCCGGACGGCTGGTAGTTCCTCTCCCTCAAAATAGCTCGCACGAGGTCCGTGAGCTCGGTCTCCACGTCGCCCAACTGCTTGAGATTTTTAAATATTTCCGGAAACGTGTCTTTCAACAATATGACTGAGATGCGCTTGGGGCCGATGCTGAAGATGTTCGTGCCGAGTTTCCGGAAGGCGGAGTCCTCCTGGTTGAGCGAGTCGGCGTCGAGGCCGAAGCCGCAGGCGCCGATGAAGTCGGTGGTGTAGCGCGCCATGAGGTCGCGCGCGTCGACCGCGCGGCCGGCGCCGGCTGCGGCGCGCGCCCGCTGCTGAAGGCCGCGCGCGCGCTCCACCACCAGCGGGAACATGGCGCGCAGCTTCCCGCTCGTGAACGCCGGCGTCATGCGCTGCCGCAGCAGCCGCCACAGGTCGCCGTCCGCGAAGAACAGGTTCCGG
>OZ008353.1:14283019-14514815 GCA_963931975.1 Cataclysta lemnata | reverse complement strand
CGCGCGTAGAAGTACGCGAAGTCGGTGACCATGACGCGCTTGATCAGCTCCGGGTCCCGGATCACCAGGCACGGGTGCGTGGATCTGAAGTAACCTACCACTTTTTCTCCTGGATAATTTCTGTAGGCGTCCGTCATCAGCTGGGTGAAACTTCTTCTGAGGAGGTAATTTTTGGCATTTGTTCCGAATAGAGCCAGCGGCTTGTCATGCTTGACGCCCCTCTCCTTCCAGTAGCCGAAGGTCCTGGTGTTGTAGAAGTAGAGCGCGACTAGCGCAGCGAGGAAGAGCACGGCCACAATCATGGTGCGAACTGCGCGGGAACTGCTCCGGTCGGCCGCTCGTAGATCACTGCCCGCGCCCCTCTCGGTATCTTATTTATATACAAACCCACTTAATCAGGTACAGAAAAAATTACAATAGGTACACTTCAAAGTTATGTAATGTGATAAGAGGTAATAATATTGAACTTAAACATTGCCGTGGAAACTTGCACCTCGATCTTTTTTATTCACAAAGTTTGTGTATCAATTGTATATATTGTGTGAGTGAGAGTTTTTTATATTACATTACATAATTCCTATGTCAGAAATACTAATGGTAGTGTCTCTCGTTTCGCCTCATATATTAGTATAATAGTCCTAATATTTAGACATCCCAAAATCAAGCTATTAATTTATAAAATAAAGAATAGAAAAATTTATGGCCACGACCAATCGAAGATGATAACTAAGTTATGCGTGACCTTCGCCCCGAGTAATCTGTCTCAAGCAAAGTTGAGTCAATTATCACAAGAACATGAGATAATTCTAACTGATTCATATCAAAATAATTTTTTTTTTCCAATTTGTTTAATATATTATGAATTTTAATATACCCACGTTGTTGGCAATAAAATATCTTTGGATTATAGCTATGTCTTTGGTTGCACATATGGTTTGGTCACGGCGAAAGTATGAATGAAAGGAGAATGACAAATAGGATTTATATAGCGGAAGTGAATTGAGAAATGGGACGGGGAAGGCCTAGGAGGATCTTTCATAAAAATTTAAAAGCTATTAAAGAGGGCCAGATCAAGACTACACGAAACCGACGGTCATGCATGAAGAGATTAATGAAATTGGATGAAGCGAAAGAAGCATGCAAGGATCGTAGCAAGTGGAAAGAAGTGATCTCTGCCTTGCCTACCCCTGTTGGAGAAAGGCGTGACATAATTGTAAGTATATCTTTTGTGTGGCTCTCTCGGGGGCACATGGCGGCTTCTCGTTTTTACGAGAGTTCACTGATACTACGTCACCTATTTCTTATGCTTGACATTTGTTATTCGCCTAGTCACGATAGTTTGTTGTTTCGTATGTCATAGTGTGCAAAGTCTGTCTGTGTTATCTATTTACCTACTGAGCTAAGCCGGTTATCACGGGCGAGATAGCGGCGGCTGGCCGCGGCCGGACAAAGTCCGCGAGAATTGGCCACTCATGCTGACTGCGCTGCTCGGAATCACGGCCGACATGACCCTAGTGATGACCGCATTCATTACTTGCTCAAGTGAGACGAGTGCTACTGAACCTGAACGGCATTTACCACCAACGATAATTAATTAACTGTTTCTATGTGCATTCATTTTTTTAACAATCACTTATGTCTTACGACTTTACACTGATATCGACGTAATTTATCGAAATATGTTTTTTTTATTGTACTTATATTTAATATTTATGTTTTAGTTACTTGTATGAAACGTAACGAAAAATTAACCATGTAAGAGATATACTTTTATATTAGCATTAATTATATCCTCAATCACTGTTATGGAGGCTGAACCAGTTTTTTAGATTGTCATCACTTGGTTTGCTGTATTTATAATATGCATGGACTTTGACATGGCCAAACATAACAAACGAGATAATACCTGTAAATGTGATTACACAAAGTAATCTCTGAACTAAGCCGCGTCAATATATGTCCGCGATATGAATGAATAGAGGTTGCTCAGTTGGTGCAATAATGACTCGACAATTTTTTGTTAAAGTAGAGATTAATTTTCTAATTTAATAAAGAAAATTTATTTATACTTATTATCCTTATCGTACAATAAAACAAAATAAATACAATTAAGCTAAAGTTGCAGCAAGTGAGATTAAATTAAGTTTGTTGATATGGAATAAAAAGAATTTTCAAGTCAAACTTAAAATTAATAATTGAGTCTTAAGTGGTGCTAATATCTCCAATAACTAAATTACTTTAACCTATATTGTACAAAGGTTTACATTGGATGTTAAATTTTATAAAGGTTTCAAAACAACGAATTTATGTTGTTGTCCAAGAAAAAATCTCCAATCAGCAATCTCTTTCGTTTCTAAACCTAACTGTGCAATGTATTCGCTGCAAGCGGTCAAGTTAACGCCACTTAACAGGATTCAAGTAAAACATTTGAAAAGGTTTTCCCCTGTGAACGGGGTCTTCTTTTGTCCTGTCGAGTTCCACAGTGGAGTTCCACAGGGCTCACACCTATGGCCGCTACTTTTTGTGGCATTAGGAATTTAAAATGAGTCTTAATGTAGACAGATGATGTCTTCTTAAAATCCTAGGATAGGTAATGTGCTAATCATGTACACAATTAATTACTGCAGAGGTAAGAAATTGTCAGAGACTTGGAAGTCCTATTTGAAGAGCAGTTTTGTAAAGAGGTGTAATAAGCTCCGAATATAATGGGCGTCTTTTTGAGCCTAATAAGAAGGGTCCTTGAATTTGATTATTTTTTATTTGATATTAATTAGTTTTACTAGTATGTTAAAATCAATAAGTGGTAGGGTAGATATACTTAATCTGTGTGTTATTTGATATTAATTACTTTTAGTAGTATGTTAAAATCTAGAAGTGTGTTTTACCTCGCTTACGTCTAGCTTACACCTGACTGAACCTTACCTGTATAGTTTGTTTTAGTTATAGCGCAATAATAACAAGAACACGTATTGGAATTTGAGATATTTAGCACTTCAACAAGAGGCAAGTCACTGTGAAAAGTGTAAACAAAATTAATACATATAAACAAATATCTTATGGAGGAGCTAAATGGCTAACATAAGAAACACACGTGGCTATTACGTGTCCAGTTAACATTCTGAGATAGCGCGTTAGTGAGTAATGTTTGGCGAACTTTGATCTGCGAGGCGGAATTACGGCGCGAGCCCAGCGCGCCTCTCGGCCTCCCCGCTAAGAACAGCTCACCTGCGGAGGGCCGAACTAGTTCCGCTAAGAACAGCTCACCTGCGGAGGGCCGAACTAGTTCCGCGCCAGAGCAACTTGCCGCGTGTCCTCGCTCGCAAGTTAGCTCGGCTAAGTTCGCGTGGAACTTATATTCGACCGAGTCACTGTCAGCTTTTCTTTTCTAAGTTAGTAATAATATGCGTAGGTACCTCAAAGTAAGGACAATCGGACTCGACACTATAGTCATTTTCTAAGGAGGAGATCGCTAGCGCAGTGGCATAAGTAATGTTCGCTAGTAAAAATTTATTGTATTGAGTTCCTCCGTGCTGCATCTGAACTCGTTAATACCGACCAATCGGCACAGTCTGATTTTCCGGTTATATGTATGGCCCAATCTCCCTATATTCTTCCATCAATAGGGAAAGTCTGTGCCCCAGCGTTGGGGATATTAAAAGCAAGAACAAGATAATGATGATGATGACTATACTAATAGACTAATATCAGAGGTGTAGTAAAAGTACGAAATAAGATTTAGGAGTGTAAACGAATAAGCAAATCAGTCAGATGGCCGGATGTAAAACATAAGACAATGCCTTGAGCAGTATGGATTGGACTGTGTTGGCATCGGCGTCCTGATCACTCTTTCCGTTCATTTCTTTGGTTTCTCAAAAACATCCTTTCTATCACTTTCCTATACATTCATTTAACATATCACTATAATTATATCGGTTAGAAATCTCGGTTGTTAATCTGTTCGTAACCATACAGTCTTCGAGTTGTGCAGCGCCTCCGGCGATACCTTCAGCAAATATACGGCTTCGGCACATTGCCTTCCTCACACGAGATAATATTTATTTTTATGCACATACATTGATACCTTATTTGTAGTCTTAACGAAATCAATTAGGTAATTGTTTTAATTCAAGTCGAGAAAACTACTTTCTTCTCAACTGGTGTTTAGTCTAGATTTCTAGATGCGGGGACAGTGTGCTGCAGGATATGTCTCCCTCACCTTGTCGACCTGTAGTGCTTCTTTGTTGTGTGCTCATTATTTTACTCATGGGTTTCATGTTTTTAAGTTAAAAAGACCCACGTGTTTCAGCTTATGCCGTGTGCAAATCCCAAAATCTCTCCCGTGGGTGTAGTACAAGGCGACTAAGGGTTAAAACAATGATGAGGAATGGGCAGTAGCGTTCCTATTTGTTGTACTACGCAGCATTATAATGTCCTTTAGGTGGCTGGCATGTATCTCAATAGGCTCGCCCGCTATTTTATGGGACTGAGAATACTTGACGAAAGGTGGGGGTGATATACCTCTGTCTTGTCTATCCCTTTGGGGATATATAGGTATAATTTGTGTATGTATGTTTAAACTTATTATTAATAATAGGCAATCAGAATTGGACATAACAGTATTTTAATATTACAAAATATAACTGTTTATAGGATGCAAACCGCTAGAATTCCAAGCAGTATTACTCTGACTACGATTCCGCTTCAGCAAGACTGTTGTTCTTTGTGGGAGAAGTGAGAGAAGACAATCGCTGTAAGTCGCGTGGCGATGCCGGCGTCGGCTGCAGCCTCATCCAACATGCATTCAAATCCGGCGCACCCAACATGTCTGCCGGAAGCCACGGCTCAGCGGCTTACGGGGGAGCGCGCACGCATTTATATTTTATGAAGATCACGGGCGGTAATCCACTGGAGTCGCCATTTTATTTCCTCCAGACGCGCTTGCTGTGTCGCTGCTTTTAATAAAAAGCGGATTGTTATTGAGGGGTGTTTTGTATCAATTTTAACTCAAAACTACTCTTGCGTGTCTTCTACGTCTGCAATAGCAAATATATAACAGAAGAGGTGGTGCTGTGATTAGTCAAAGTGGCATTGAACTGGAGATTGGTTGTTGTGTTTGCACCGAGAAAGAAAAAAAAACATACTTAAATCACGCCTACATCCCAGAAAAGGGGTAGGCTGAGGTGAATTAACACCTTCGTTTCGCCAATAAGGTCAGGTGCCATGTAATAAAATAGGTCAGATCCCAGCGAATCGCAGTATATTGCTAGGTGGATAGATAAGAGATAAGAGGAACGCTGTTGCCCGCTACTAATTGCTGTCTTAACCCTTAGTCGGCTTGTACGAAACCCGCGGGAGAGATGGGGGAGTGACAACTGTATTCTGCTGTCGTCACCACACGGCCAAAGAAAAAAAAAGCTGGTATTGTAGTTCAGCAAACCCCATTTTGAAAACGGGTGCTACGAGAAATTCAGACAAAACTACCGCGTGTGCTAAATGAGTTCTTGTGTTGGGATTATATTGAAGCGTAAATGGAATGCATTTCTAATACGGCGCCAGTACATGACATGTGCTCACAGTAAATTTGCACACACGTACTAGGACGGAGCGGGCGGAGAGCACAGTGCACGTACAACGCAGTAAGATAGATCTGCAACTTAGGGCGTTTCATCATCGTAGGTTTGGATAAAATGGGATTCTGGATAGGATGCAATGCGAGTGAGATGTAAAAGAGCAGTTTGCTGGTCGGCAAAGTAGTGGTCGGCAGCTGTTACTGTTCTGCCTTGCTTCTCTCCCCTTGTTCTTGTTCTTTTCTACTTGACACTGGGTGTGATAGGGTTACTTGCTCACCTCGAATAAAAAACGACAAATCGTCGATATGGTTGTCGAAAACAGCGATCAGTAATGGGCTTCCCAACTACATGGGACTTAACATAATTGGGAATACGTGGCTGGTTAATTAACGTTTACCCCTAAATAAGTGTAATTTATAATTGTTGTTTTAAAAACTAACAGAAAGCAAAATAATTGCCTTATAAATAGAGTACTTGCTTAGTTAAGTTTAGTTAATATTGACAAGTTCAATGCAAAGTCGAAGTGCATCGGTTGGCAAGGTCACCTACTGTCGCAGTAGCCTCACTGTGGCGCTACGACACTCTCTGGTAGTTGGAGCGCCGTAGCACCGCAGTTCACACTCAGGCTACGCTGCTACGGAATGAACAACGACTTAATTACGTAGCTACAGGAGCCCGCTACGGTGGCCCCGAACACTCCCGCGGCCAATGCATCTGATTGCTATTAGCACTATCAGGGAGACTAATTCCATTAATAATTTCGACTAAGGATTCAGTTAGCATTTCTACAATTTGCATGCATTTCTTCGGTTATCCTATGGCTATTTGGTATTCAGATACACGATTATGATCTTAGAATAAAACCCATCCCAATTCAGTTGAAATGGGGTGTTGTTTCAAAGGTAATTATCAAATACCAAACTACTAATTCAGCCTTCACGTCGCGCTCCTATGTCTGCCTCTTCTAGGCAGACCTCCTGCATCACATACACTATTGTGCTACCTTTGAAATTTTACTTATATACATACATACGTCACACTGTCCCACAGGGGTAAGCAGAGATCACTTCTTTCCACGTCCTACGTTCCGTACTTTAAGGATCGTAAACTTTACAATAAACGTTAAATTGTAAAAAGATCTTGTACTTATATCTGCTTCCTTGCACCCAGGTCGTTCCTAATTTCATTAACTCATAATAATTTAATGAAAAGTGAGGAACAAAACTTGCTGAATTTCTTGCCCTTTTTCTTCTTCTCAGAACAATGCTTGGTAGTTTACGAACGGTTTGCGTAGCTTATGCGTTGAATATTGGAAACCTTTTGACTTCGACACCTATTTTCCAATGTTCAACGCATTTATTTGATGATTCATAAGTGTATGTAATAATACCTTATATAAATAAAGCATATTTTCATTTTTATAAAACTACATAGACAAGGTTGATACACATAAAAACACAGTGTACCGGATGGGTGGTAGACGCAAGGCGAGCAGACTTCCACCGGGCAGGTGCTTTCGTCTACCTGTCACTCTCACCCATTGAGAATAATCGCAAAGTGCGAGAGTGACAGGTAGATATTATCGGGGTTCCGGTCCACGTGCGACCGGTGGCGGTCAAAGGGCGTGCAAGATTAACGCGCCAAGTATCTCTGGCACCGTACACTTTGGCGTCCGAAACCGAGGCGACCCTCATTCGCTGCCCGAATTAATTAAAAGTATTTTAATAAAAACAGTAAATTGAGGCTCCGAGCTGTTTTCGCTGAACCGTTCAAGTATCTCGGCCGCAATTATTGGAGAACACGTTTCGATTTAATAAAGCAATTTAGAAAAAGGGCAATTTGCATCCGAATGAGAGAAGGGTTGTGTCTGCGCGGCGGGCACAGTGCACGCGCGAGCGGTAGGACCACTCCGCGCGCTCCACTGTGACACACTATCGCGACACGCTTTAGTGGTGAGTGTAGTCAACAAGAAACAAGTCGACGGAGCATATATATAATTTCTGTTTTCATCATCATCTTTATGGATGAAAATTATTTTTGTAACCGTAGGAAAAAAGTCAAAAACAGCCAATTTCTGTAATCCTTCATACAGCAGCAGGCGTGATGATTTCCCAAGATATTAAAGAACTCCCACATATGAATGTGGGCTACGAGGACTGATATGCTTTAACACTGAGAATGCAAGTCCTGACCAATGAGTGAATGCATCGCATCACTGCCGACGGTCTATCTTCCTGATTAGTCTAATCGATAAAATTCTTAAGCGTGGGTGTATAATATTGTAAGATCGCGCATGTGCTTATTACCTGAAAGATGTCTCTCAAACCATAGAAGCGCGTTCAAGTTACGCGACGGAACTTGCGATCGCTTCGGAGAACGCCAAATCACCGGGCATGCTCTCCGCTTAGCTCTAATTACGATTTAAGGCTTCGTCTTCGGAGGTGGCGCCCTCTGTTGAACACGTATTCAATACGCTCTTAATAAATACTTATTTTGAGTCCATTTCAAGGCAATCATTATCGAATGTAGCAGCATTAGCTACACCTTCAAGAATCATTTTCTTTAATGAGTACTCAACACCAAAAAAATGCCAACCAAAACTACACCATAGACCAACTGGCAAGAATAGTTTTGGATTGACAAATTAACACAATGCCCAATTTCTCCTGCGGGTGTCGTACAAGGCGACCAAGGGTTAAGACAGCGAGTAATGGACAGCAGCGTTCCTCTGTGACCACCTAGTAATATTCTGCGATTTACGTGCCCGATAGATGGTAATGGACTTGCCAATTACACGTGACCTCATATAACTGTCGAAGCGTGAGTGTTGATACACCTCTGCCTACCGTGACAGTACCCTAATAGGTGTGATTTGTGTACGTATGTGTTAAAATTGGTAATTTCATGCATGAAATTCTTTGCTAAGGTCAAGTTAATCAATTGCACTCTTTAAAATGGCCGCTCTACCGACTCTATATATCAAATTTAAAGTGAAGTGTGTTGATTCCATTCAAAGGCGTTCCACTGGATGTCGCTGTACTGGGTTGTCGAATTGGGATCAAATTATAAGCACTTAGATATTAATAAACCGATGTCTCGGTGCCGCGGGGCGACGGCCTCTGAGCGTCTCCTTATTAACAATATTATTTTCCTTTCTCAATTTATCATCGAGTGGCGCCAATTGTGTTGTTTCTATTTACATAACTTATTTGTCCGTTTCCAGCTATTTCGTAGTCTCGCTCCGCACAAGAAAATTTTCGTTTCGGTGGTTCTTATTTTAGAATGGAAAACCGACTGATTTATTGCCGCGTAGTTTTTCGGATGCCTCCAGTGGCAGATTTAATGCAGAGTTATTTTTCAAAGTTTAATAATATTATTTTACATAGGAGATGTATTTGTAAACTATCTCAAAATATTGAGAAAAGATAAATGATTCTGGGAAAATTGCAACTAAATTTAAATAATGTACAGTTTTTTGGCTTAAAAGCCTGTTAAAACCATCACATACGTATGCATGTACCGAGTGCGTTAGGTGAAGTTCCCCTACTGGTGTGGTGCGAGGGCGGCGCCGATTGAGAGGCACAATCGGAAAGGTGCTCGCCGCGGGGCGCAGCGATTCGTTGCCGAGCATGTTATTGGCAACAGGTTGACGGGGCGATGTATGGGCTCATACACCCACCACACGTATTCAGGATATATTCGGGCCAGTGGGGTAGTAGTATCGGCTGAGTTAGCAGAAGTAAGGCCACTGGAGATTAACATTCTAATACGCATTATACGAAGAATTTATTATGTCTTATTATGATCAATTCACTAATCAGTGTAAAAATTAAAAGCCATAACACAAAATTCGGCTACGCGTTGAAAAATCTTACATACATATATACATAAATCAAGTCTATTCATCCCCGAAGGGGTAGGCAGATGTGAATTAACACCCACGATTGGCCAATCATGGCGAGCCTATTGCCATTGGGCAAGCAAAATGTAGTAGATTATTATTAGGTGGTACAGTAGGAACGCTGCTAAAATTATGTGTATTTTGAATAATACCTATCTGCTCTTTTCGAAATGCAGTCAATATCTAATAGCATCGACCTCCTAGTAATTCTTGACCACCCCCCAAGAGAACGAAGACACGCCTCCGCCACTTTTTGTTCGCGTATTCCCGTCACGGCCGCTCTTCCCGAACACCATAAGCTTGATAAATGTACAGAGAGCTGTCGAAGTTTCATGTGGAAGTTGAGGGCCTCCCGAGGGCACCGACCTCTCCATGGCCTTACAAAGAGAGTACTTTCGATTTCCACAACTTCAGGTGAGGCTTAGGAGGTTTACGCGTAATACTTTACAGCTACGAGGCCTGCGCCTCTGGCCGGACGGACTACGAGGTACTATTTTAATTTCAACATCGGTGTAAATGTTAGAAAAATTTGTACGAAGATTATTATGGTTAAAAAAAGATCGAAAAATTATAGTGCGAGAATCGAACCCGCGTCCACTGCCATTCGGGCAGGTGCCTAAACCGCTCGGCCAACCAAGGCAGAAACGTCTTAACTTTTTCTAACCATAATATTCTTTGGACTACCCAGTTCTTAATGAAAGGGATAATTTATTTCAATAAGTTTTTTCGGATTATAGTTTGAATATATGGAATAAATTTTGATTTGGCAGTGGTAACGGAATATTCCTTGAATTTATTCTATTTTTAACTCCACCCCGAGAAGTATCGAAATTGAATGATATTCGTCTAATCTCATGGCAAACATGACACTAATCGAATATCAGTTTCAATAATCAGGTAGATAAATAATAATATGTGGGCAACATAGTTTCTCATTCTACATTATAAAATTAAATTGTAGCACGCACAGATTTGATAAAAAAGACCTCTTTTATTGTTCTGCGGATGCACCGATCACGAAATGTAACGTCGTTTCTGAAAATGTTATTAGCATTTTTTTGTGTGAAAAAATAATTAGAGAGACGATCGATATACCTGATTCTCCCTATATGTTTATATCCGCTATCACGTGGAAAGTGGGCAGCCCAGGGCGGGAGGTTGCAGCAGCCGGCGCCGGCTGCGGACTGCGGTTGCACTCAATTGACACCAGCAGCCTACTCATTGCGCAATGCCGCGCTAAGCTGCTACTAAACAATCACACTCGCAATGTGGGTCGTGCCGTATTGCATGCGAACATTGCAGCGCCCGATATTGCTTATCAACTTATATAATAAGTTTGCCATATTTGTTTACATTATGATTCCCAATAAATGAAGGGGAAGCAAGGGTTTTATTAAACAATTTTAATATAATTATACTCGTATCAGTTAAATGGGACCTTTCATGTCGAGTCAGTGTCGTCTTCATCAAACAAATGACTTTTTTATGATGAAGAGGTGGTATGTATTTTGCTGTCTCTCTTATTCATAATAACAAAATCAGTTTCTAGTTGTACTGTTTTAACTAAATCAAGGATCTACTGTCTCTTTTCATCGCAGCGTAAACACACTTTGACAAAAAGAGGCAGATCAGTGACTTAGTTAAAACAGTGTTTTGAAACTGATTTTGTTATTATGAATAAGGGGGTTAGATAAAGTGCTGCCACTTTACTTTTAACTTCCTAACAATCGGGGGCGATTCGAGGAATCTAATTGTCAAGGTGCAATAAGAGGGAAGATCGTAACCCTTTAGGCCACAATCTTTTTCGAATGAATTATACTAGAAATATTGAACGTCAACAGAACTAATATTAATGTTTGCTTTACTTTGTGACACACGCTTAAAAAATATTCGTATAAATTTAGGTAGCAACTTTCACCCCGAAGCAGAGATTTATTACTAGTTCAGAGTAGTATAATGCCTGCTGGTACTATGCTAGGTACAAGCAGGCTGCTTGCCTCAGCGGTACTACAGGTAGTTCATACAATCCGCCGCGTTGTTTACCCCGCGGCCGCATAAAGGGGCGAGATAGCACGTTCGCTTTCGCTCGATTTCAATCGCAAATCTAAATTGATCGCCACGTGACACCGGGCTTAGCGCCCCTCGCCCCTCACCCTCCTCTGAGTCCACTGTAAATATCACATCCCAGTATCTATGCTGCTCACAGAGTTACTCCTTGCAAGAGACTATTTCACTCGAATGGTGTTGGGTTAGCAGATTGATTGAATCGAATGTCCGAGCTTCAAACCAATGTTCAGACCAACGGGCTTTTGACAAATCTGCAGAATCTTAGTTAAATCATTTTTAGCAGCCTTTGCAGACTATATCTGTCGTTGTCAGTGAGTTCACTATCAATATTCACAGCAATCTCCACGAACATCAGATTGTGTTCAATTATACGCGATTTCGTCAGTTCAATTGATGTGAGTTAGTGTATTACCCAACTTTATAGAGTTTAGACGCACAAATATTCGATGGCACTCACATTCCTGCTACCTGCCTTATGCTAGGTGCCCATGTTATGTGGGATGAGTCTACTACCATTTATATGGCACGTTGATTCCAGTGCTAGGCTGCATCGTATCCCTTACATACTCGTCTTGGAGGTTCTACAACTGCAGGAGAGTCCCCATGGGTCTTGACAATCAGATTCGCGCCATTAATCGTATGCTTCATACGCTGTACGTCAGACGAGATACTAAATATAGATACCAAACTCCCTAGCAAGATTGATATAAGCAAGAGGTTCAAAGATGCCTGGCAAGAACACAGACACGATAGCCCAAGCGGAGGTGCCGCGTGTGCGTGTGCTGCGGCGCGGTGCGCGGAGATAGTGCCGATTCGCCGCTCACATTGCTTAAGTTTCACCTATAACTTCCGATGTCTCGAACCCATACAACTCGAGCTCGGCGGTGCCCGGCCAAGTTTCCCGCTCATAACTACGGCTCCAGATGAATTTTGTAAGCGCTCCTGCAAACTTAAATCCATAATGGCTTCAATCGGCTTAAGTTGATTATTTGATTTATGTGCAGGTTAGATTAGGGGTACCTACAGTCCCGCTATAGTACCAGCGCCGACTCTGCTTGAATTAGTTCTGTTTATTCTGATTACTGTTGTGCTATCAAAACAGAAACATTTGTCACAGAGAGCGATATGATTCTAACAAATGGAGCGGTGAAAGAAATTCAATTATATTTTTAACTGAACTAAGAAGCTTTCAAGTGTGACATCTTGCAGTAAATATATAGTGGGGAATGTTGTACAATTCACAATATTAAGCTACACGACACATCACCAACAGTTTCCAAACGACCAAGGCCAAAAAACTAACGCAACAATGTAAGTTCTATTCGCAGAAGAAGATTCTCTCCCTCCATCCGACACACACTCCTCAGTCACGGGCGGAGTCCACCGAAGCTAATTAAAAGTTGCACTTCCCCGTAAGCCGCTCACAATGGTCGCCAAGGCGAGTGGTAATTTTAGGGGCTTTGCTTAGAAAATACGAGAGCTGAAAGCAACTTACTTAAAACAGGGATAACAGGTATAATGTCCATGCTATACAATTTAGGAAATAAACAAAAAGAATCAAACCATAAATCAGAATTAGATTGCTTTCTTTGAAACTATTGTGTGTGTGTTGATTTATTATGCATTGTTTTATTGAGATATCTGTATATGAAAATCTTCCGAGGCAGGTGTGAGTGTTACAGTGCGACGCCCTTCGTCTTCGTGATGAAGAACTAAGTCTAAATGCTAAAGAGTAGAGGGTATATCCATTTACTTATCGGTATCCAGTCTTTAAAATTAAGAAGCTCCTTAAAAAGGCATTGGGTTAGCACACCTTTCTTAACCACTGGTCCCACACATCGTCAATTTATAAAAATATGTTCAGAAGATCACCTTCGTTCGCAGGGTGAAGTCACAAAAAAGCCATCTGCTTTCCTCAGTTCCCATCTTTCTCGAGTCAATTCTCCGACAGATAGGTAGATATTTTCTTGCTCCCTGTTGCTACGAAGGGCGCCACTCGTACCTTTTCGTAAGATAAAGCTGAAAAATTAATGCGTCAAATTTAGATTTTGAATGTAATAACAAGTGACAAGTGCCTGCGAGCTCTCGAGACTTTCCTTTCGCTAATTGGAAATCAATTTCTGACTTGTGCAAATAATTGATCAACGCTCGTTCTGATATCCCATTAGTGAGAGGTCAAGATGGTGTATTTTTTCAGCGAGGTCGAGGCGCGTCCAGTCTCTAAGGGGTCGGGTGAAATTCCATAATTAAAAAACAAAAAAAACATTACTAATAGCAGAGAAAACATTCAATGCTTTGGTTGGTAGCGCAGCGTGGACGATGTAAAATGTCATTCAATCTGTTTCCAATGAAGCGTTTGATAGAGGCACACCAACCGACAACAATTTGAAAGCGATGTTCTTGTTCATTCTCACACCTGCCGCGTAGTCCAAAATTAGCTTGAATAATTGATCTGACTCAGGTAAATAATCGATACAAGTGCCATCGTGTGCCAATTAAAAGCGTACTGGGGAGCGCGTTTGGCATTAATGATGGATGGTACGCTACATTCAGCAGTCGGCGTCTAACGTTTTTAATTTAGTGAGCACATTGTTGCGGGAATAATTTATGGCAAACGAAGCTGCGGAATCCTTTCACGTGCTCCGGAGACCGGTTCTTAATTAATGAGAATGATACATGTGTGCGCTCGCAAGCAAATTAATTAATACTATTTGCAAATTCGCGACCGCGCGCTGCAGCGTCGATTGGCCGTGCTTGCTTTAGTTCGTGACCCGCAGGCACTACGGCTCGCATGTAGTTTTACAATAATACTAGTGGTCTATTTGAACCGTGGTCCCTGAGATTAGCGCGTTTAACCATACAAACAAACAAACTCTTCGGCTTTATAATATTAGTAAAGAAATATATAGTATAGATTATAGTAGACTCATTTGTAAGTTCTAAACGTAACTAAGTTCGAACTTTATCAAATATGGCTGGGCAGAGAGAGAAGCTGGGTGGCGAGGTTGAGTGTTGACATGTTGTGAAGGGGCCCCGTAAACCTACATAAGGGACATAGTCCCACTGACTTCCCTTCATGTATAAATATTACCTGTAACGGTAATTATTAGATGACTACCGGTTACCTTAATAGGAAAACTAATCAATGATCGTTCAGGCCGGTCATTAAGTGACAAAAATATTCGAGTACCACCTGCTCTTTCTCAAATGATTACCTAACATGTTGGTGAAATGGGTTGTTGTACATTTGTTTTACAGACAGAGGTGTTTATAGGCGTGATTCATGTATGTATAGCAACTACTAGTGTATTAAAAGTTTTGGGTGCCGTCCGCGGCCCATTCCGTCGCACCCACACTTGGCAACTCCGAAGATAATCCACGCAACAAAACAGAGGAGACAAGTAACAAAGTTACGGAACTGAAATGGAAACAAAACTCGAATTAAGCCGTCAAGGTGAACAAATTGCAGACGCCTCCCCCCACCCCGCCCCTTCCCCTGACGAGTGGCGACAGACCAAATGAGTTGTTCTTGGTGCCTAGACTAGGTGCAGCGCGCGGATAGACTCGTACACCAATTCCTTCCGAGGGTTCGTTCGCCCGTCAACCTCACTTGAGCCCATTTCCACCCAATGCCATTAGCTGTTTGAAATAAAATTACTTTTACGAATTTATTTGGCTTTAATAAAATTAGTACAAAGATTTTGGTGGTTAGAAAGAGAAGTGTCTTGGGTGGCCAAGCGGTCAGGCACCTGCCCGGATAGCAGCGGACGCGGGCTCGATTCCCGCCTCAAGATCATAATTTTTCGAAATTCTTTTTCTAACCACCAACATCTTTGTACTAATTTTTCTAACATTTATATAATGTTAAAATTAAAATCGAATAGTTTAATAAAATTGCTTAAACACATACCTACTGCTCAATCTAACTCTACTGTTTGATACTTTTGTATCTTACATACGTCTACAGGATATATCACGTCTATTTATCCCCAAAGGGGTAGGCAGAGGTGAATTGACTCCCGCGTTTCACCAATTATGTTAATTTCATGGAATAGTCTATTGCCATCTAACGAGCACTAAAATTTTGATTGGTATAAGACTCGTATAATAAGAGAGGAACGTTGCTGCCTATTACTCATCGCTGTTAACCCTCAGTCAGCTTGTGCGACTCCCACGGGAAAAATGGGGGTCGTCGTCTTTATCCTTAGTCGCCTTGTACAACACCCGCGGAGAGTTAGGGGAGGTGACAATTGTATTCGGCTCTGCCGTCACCGCAATTCAATGCGAAAAAGCGCACCAAGCACATCATTACAAAAGTCCTATTCTGGAATCGAGGGGAGTGAGTAGAAAAGAGCCGATAATGGTGGCAGCGAATGTGGAGGCGAGGCGGCTTCTGTTGGTCGCAGTTGGTGCGTAAGCTGATGCACATTTCGAGTCGCGCTCATATTCCGCGGCCAATTTAACACGGAGCGTTGAGTACGCTGCCGTGTTTGAAGTTTGCTGCTCACGTCCTGGCGCCAACTCCGGCCGTTTGTCTGAAACTACCAACTGTGCTAGTGATAAATGAAACCACGAAAAGCGGTGGAAAGGACCATAATAATAGCGAAAGACCGACGAACGCAGAGCGATTGGGATGACAACATTCCAATTCATACTGGTCAAGGTTTTGGCTTGAGTTTTACATACATCACGCCTATTTATTATCCGTCAATTATGTTAGGTAATAAGTGGCGATAGCCTATTGCCATCACTAACCATTGAAATATTTTTAAACAATACAATGTTCAAATATATACATAAGTCACGAGATTCTCCCCCTGAAGTAGGCAGCTATCACTTCTTTCCACTTGCTACGATTTACACTTTCGCTTCATCTAATTTATTTACTGTCCTCATGCATGCTCGTCAGTTTCGGGTACTCTTGACCTGGCCCCATTTTTGAAAGTGTTAATTTGAAAAATATTTTATTAATTTTTATTTAAATCCGTAATGCTCGAATAGGTTTTCCGTAGCTGAGCAATGACCATAGACTGCCAAACTTTAAGACCTTGAAAAAACGAAGGAATCACTTGACCACTCAGAAAGTTAATAAAATACGCATTTCCGTAAAAGCCTTCCCGGGAGTTGATCTCTAGAAAAGGGCCGAATTAATTATACGTGGTCCAATTAGTTGAGTCAATATTGATTCTCACAAATAGGCTTATTATAAACCTCTTACTGCGCCTGTGACGCGCTTAGGCCGCCCGCGCGCGGGTCGCTTATTTTTTATTATCCTTTTTGGTTCATTAATGCTAATTGGCTCATTAACAGAGGAGGGATACATTGCTTCTGTTGTTTGTTAGCATTAGCCTGCAGACCCAGATGACATGGACTGATCTATCTCCTAACTCATTTGTTTGTCCTTGGACACTGTTTCATGTTATTTACTCGCTTTGTGGCATAGATAGGTATACCACAAAAAGGAGACATGTATCTGTTTTGATTAAATAAAAAGACTACGGTTACGGTTTTATCTTAATGTTAGTGAAATGAAGTGTTGCTAAACAAAAAATACAATAAGTATCAAATTGGCTAGATACTGGTAAATATATTAAATAAAATTATATTATGACTCCGGTCTAGATCATCATTTCGTCATAAAAATAGCCTTTATTAGGTTTAAAAGGGTGAAAGAAAAATAATTTGTACAATTAATGTAAACATGCATAATAAATAATGATATAAAAAATCAACGAATTCCTAAAAAAACCGAAAAAAGGTTTTTGGCCGTTTTTTTAAACATGCTCAGCTCACCCAAAACCGTGCACCCAAAGATGCCTGAGTGAGCACCGAACATACAGACACTTTTCCAAATATTTTTAGATGTGACCAGAAAAAACATGAAGCATAAACTTTTTCACACAGCCCCGAAGCGAAATATTGATAGAATACAAATTCTTCTCTAGGAGCACCATTTAATTTCGGGATCAGTTATTTACGATGGAACCTCTCTCGCAATCACCAATCAACGGCTGCCAATGCTCTGTCGCATTAAGAACGCTCGGAGGAACATCATTCACCGTTCGGACACCTCCCATCTTGATATTTTCAACTCACTCTCCAGTTATGAACGACAGCAAATTAATTAGACTCTGTCTAGACTAGCATCGGCGATCAAAACGATATTACATGTACAGTCGCCCGACGAGGTGTAGCTACGCGAGTCAGGCGATTGTGGCCTCTGTTGCGACGAGATAAGGTGCTCGCAGAGGATCTAATGGCCGCCATTGTGCAGTGTGGTATATACCAGATTGATGCATTTTTCATTGCAGATGAAAAGCAGTTTAATAAAAGTGTTCACTGATATCAATAGAGCGGCGCTGCACGTTGTTTTAATGAAAACTAGTAACCTGTGAACAACACGCTTTCGATGCAAAATTTAATCAGAGGACGAGCAGTCCTCAAAGAACTTTCAAAGTCATTGTGAGAAAATCAGCGCTCAGGGCAAGGTTGGTTTTTCATATTTATTAACTTTGGACGATCTACAAATTCATGGCACGTAAAGTTATCTGTGGAGTAATCAGGGAGATTTAGGGCCTGTTTCACAATCGAAAAGTAAGTTCGAAGTAGCTTACTTTGCAGATCAATTGACATATATTTCATATTACAACTGTCAAATGATCTGCGAAGTAAGCTATTTAGAACTTACTTGTCGATTGTGAAACAGGCCCTTAGCAAAACAATTTGATTTAAATTAGATTTATTAATTTTATTAATAGCCAGGAGTTGATTTCAATTGATTAATATAATCAAGTATGCATTAATTCAATAACACTTGATTCATACATACATACACATCACGGCTGTGTTGACGTTTGATCAGACGATCGCATCTGATGGAGGACCAAAAGTGTATGACTCATTATCGTCATCTTCAGTCTTTAGCAAGTCATTGTCCAATATAATCCTAATCCCAATTACACAATGTGTTCCTATAGACGTGGAAGACCTAAGCCCTTTAGAGAAATTCGTCAACAATTTTATTATTTACAATGAGACATTACCGTCGCTTCCCTCTCATCTCAGCGGCATATTACTTATAAACCCAACGAGAAATGAAACGAGACAGAAAGGCAGACGAATCAGAAACGGGCATTTTACGTCGCATTACATACACGATTTGCGTTTCATGAATCAATTTTTCTAACGTCCCGATACACGAGTCCAATCGGGGAGATAAACACGCGAACTCAGCCGAGGGACCAAGGCAATGCAACCGCGTCAGAGGGATCGGAGTGACGCCCACGACACATGAGACGGCCGGTCTGCGGCACCAAAATGACGGAAGCGACGCTCGTCTGCGGCCGCCCTGGCCGCCACTGTACTCGCCCTACGGCGCACGGAATACAGCTCAAAATAGCGCAGCTCTCACCCCCGGAGCTTATGAGGCAAATGTACCGTGGCCCGTTTTTCGGCGAGCCTGCATGATCATATTACGATACGGGGAGGGCGATCCGACACGAGAGCTTGTTTGGGGACAAAAGAGGCCAAGTGATGTATGGGCATGTGACTGATCGACGCACAATGTCCCCAGCTTCAAAATTGTGTTATTCAGCACGTACCACGGCCGCTGCTACCAGCATCATCGGTGGTTGGGTATCACTGACGGACATCAATATGCAATAATTAATAGACAGGTTTATTTTTGTACAATTCAAAATTTACACATGAATCGACAAGACCTAATCGTCCAAGGGAAGATGGGGTAGTTGTTAGGTATGCTTCAGACTATAATCACAGGACTCCCAAAACCTTCCCGCGATCCGACCAGCTTACGAAGCTTTGACCCCGACACATTCAATACTAACGTGTCAAAATACTTCAAATCCATTTAAAGATCTCATCGATACCAGCAACTTTTACTATGGAAGTCATTAGGTATTCAACAGCATGCATATTGAAATAACAGTTACTAAAGTAATAAATATACTAGAGTCAATAAAAACCCACGCTTGGATTGAGATACACGCTATATATATTAACTAGTTGCTGCTATATCGAATTAGGTAAGTATTGATACCTGTTATGATAAATGTATTGTGAAGTAAATAAATAAAATAGTCTATCCGTTTCGAGGTGATATCAGTACATTAATGTTGTGGCTGTCATTGTAAACCCAAAATAAACTTTAAAATTGATGACGCAAGAGGCATCCACGCGACGCTAATGTGATCAGACACCCTCCGATAGCTGGAGTGTTATAAACACACGTGGGGGTTTTATTTTGTGAACGCATTCTGCTTCTCGTAATAATTTCGAGGTGTATTTTTGGCGGCAGATTTAAAGGTGATTTTTAATCAACACCATTTTAAGTCCGCTGTGATAGGATCCTTCATTCGTTGTTGACATGGCGTTTCAATGTTATCGGTAATTTGTCAGTTGGCGATGAATTTACTGGTGGTGAATTTTCACAGTGGAACATTTTGGTAAGGTCATTGCCTCGGTGTCGTTCTGATCTTGACGTCATGTTTATGAATAGTGCACAATTGCCCAATGGAGTCCTTAAACGTTTAATCAAGTATGCATTAAGTCAGTGTCTGTGTTTATTTTGACTCGCATAGATTTTCATAACGCCACAACATATTCGACATTATGATAAGTTATCTAAAGCTGATAAGCATTATTTACTGTCACAGTTAATTTCGTTCAACTCACAATGTAATTTAAAAAAATTCTGTCTGTCTCATAAATATTTAACTTAAATGTCCACAGCACATCCGACTAACTGTCTCATATGCAATCGATTTTCCATGTTATATTTATATCACTATCATAATTATGACTGACCTTCCTTTCTATCAATTACATTTTCTATCGTCAATGACGTAAGAATGGCTGGTTATCTTAAAGTTATAGGAAGATACATTTATATCAATAACTATTTTGCCACTGGTCCAATGCAACCAGATGGAATGTATATTATGTTACGGTAAATGTGATTAATTGAAAATTATTAATAATTATTATCTATCTAATACGAAGCGTCAAAGCCATGAAATAGTTGAAACAAAAAATATTGTTAGTAAGTTCCCAGTAGACTTCCCCCATAGTGCTCCTTCAAGGATAGACGCATCTCATATTTTGTTCCGGCCCATAACCTACAGCTGAGCCAATTTCCGTTTATACCGTGTTATAGTCCACTAGCGTCGAGAAGCGAGAGGTGATGCATCCACTTTGTTTCTTCAGGACCACCGAAGCTTACCTTTATTCGCCAGTTTAATTTTAGCTGGTTTAAGTCGTCAAAAATACAATATACAGCGCGTTTATCTCCAATCGTTAGTTTTCACGCGTTGTGGAATTATTAATCTCCCTTTTTCCAATATTATTTGTTTTCGCCTCAACGCATTTTCTCTTCCATTCATCACAATTTCGCTTCATCGAACCATCCACTCCTATCGCATAAACACAGTTTAGCCATTATTTTATAAATGTCTACTTCCTATACACAATAATATTATCTAAAAGAAAGATTCAGAAACTTTTACTAGCTGACTGGGAATTTCGTCCACACTAATGCGTCTACTGTGAGTATTATAGCCCTGCATATTCTTGTAAACCCAGCATAAAGAGTAATCAACGATTTGTCAAAGTCAAAGTCAAAATTAATGAATTTTGACTTCATATCTGGTATGATTACAATACACTTATGAATCGTCAAGACGCTAGATACCGAAAACCCGTGTGATTTGAATTTTGAAGCAGGAAATTTTTATACCGAAAGTTAAAAGTGGTGCTAAGACCGAGCTGCAGGGAGACCATAAAGCATTGGCACCGACTCCGCTGGCGGAGCCGACTAAGCGGACTTCGGCCAAGTCGGAGCCAACCATCTTCTAGAATAATTATCTCCGGTTGACAAAAGAGAGAAAATGTAACGAGGGCTTATCGCCTTGGGCACCCACGCGCGATGCCACTTCTCAAAGTACCAACTCCGAGTCGAATAAATCCGTTCTTGAGAGGCGTCTGCGAATTAACGAATGGAATATTTCAATTGAGAAACTCAGTTTTGAAGCAACTTTCTGTGTTTATTCGATTGGATAATGCGGTGGCATTCCAGTCGCTATTTGCGGGGTTGGATGTCTGTGCTGCGTTTTAAGAACCGACAGCGAAAGAACTTGCAATTGCTTGTAAAACAAAAGTTATACCCCAATATATTATATTTTAAAATTGTTAATTTTTGATGTTAGCTAGCTAATATTTCGGAAATCGTTTGGACGATTATCAAGGCACTACTACTAAGCGCGCCAGACTATTCATTCTTCTCTTCTCTTCCATTTCTAATTCCCTTGACATTTCCGGAGATCAATTCGGAATTGATGTTTGCGCAGGCGACGCTCCCACCCTGAGCGTAATCACTAAAGCCGGGAATTGCCATTTGCTTCGCGCTAAAAGAAAACAAATTTCGATTATCGTCGAATATTCAACGCGGGAACAGTTAATTTGGCGAGCAAACAAAAACAATAAGCGGCCGCCCGAGTATTTGGCAGGTATTTCACATATAGAGCATTATTGGGTGTCGGCGCGTAATCTCTCCGCTTTTTACGTTTTAATCCGCGCTCTGCAGCCAATCGGACGCTCCAATGGAAGTTTCGCCAACGGGAATACACCAGCCATTTTTGAACTAAACATGGAACTGTTTTTATTTTGTGCACACGCTAACTGCTCTCGTGAAATCTAAAAGAGATCTGGAGCTGGGCTCAAGTGCTAAGTCCGTGGAGCTGTTTTAAAAACTATGCTCAAAGTTAGAAGAGCTCTGCGTTTAATGTGTACCTTCGGGATTAAAACATAGATGTAATTAGAATCGTTATTCTCTTGCGCCGCGTGGTGACGGCAGAGCAGAACACGTCACCACCCCTAATCTCATCGGCGGGTGTCGTGGTTAAAACAACGCCGAGGAATGGGCAGCAGCGTTCCTTGTACACCGCCCAGCAATAACACTGCGATTTAAGTACCCGATGGCAAGGCTATAGCCTTGCCATCGCTATATAACCTTATCTTATAATAATTATTCTCATTGCTTTTAATTAACTCATGTTAACCTTTACCGATACTATGTTTACAAGTTCGAACTCAATACCTTCGCGTGGATTCTGGAGAAATTAAATTTTATTCTACTAGACTTTCTAATTTGATTTGAAAAGCAGTTATTAAGCTTCATGGTAAATTTGTATAAAATTATTGCGTAAGCTACATCGGTTTCATTATTTACGCAGCATCCTTACCCCAAGGTGACAGGGCGGACGGGACCTCTGACCCCGTGGCAAGGTTGACCTCGGCCTGGCCTGCAACAAATTGTGCTCCTGTATCTCTAGCTTATTGGCTTTCTCCAATAAAACTGTAAAGTATCGTAACGCTTTCAGAACCCCACCTCCTCCAGCTTTGAAATCACACCGTCTCCGAGTGCTTGGTCGCCACACGTTGTGCCGTGAATAATTAAGCGACGCGACGTCGTCTCGATGAGTTTGGGCCGCTCTTGAATAACTTTGTTTCACTTGTTAAACTGACGTGTGGCGTGTCTTGAGTTTGTTCAGGAACTCTTACTTAGCCTTTGGATAAGTTTAAGTTCTGCTCTAACCTATAAAATGTAGGATACCTAAGAGAATCTATTTTTTTATAGTAAGTTAGTTACCTACTTGATTATGCCAATACTTGCATTGGACTTTTTTATTTATTCTTCTTCGTCCTGCTATTCACTATCACAAGCACACTCTATCACTTTCCCTGTAGATTCATATCAACCGTCAAAATGATATTGTGATAAATTAATGTATAGAAAATGGATGGAAAGAACCATGTCGAGCATCACACTGTAAAAGTGCTAGTGATGAATGAATGTATAGAAAATTAACGGAAGAAACCATTTCGGGATATCAATGAACGGAGGGAGTGATTGGGATGACGACATTCCAGCCTATACTGTTCAAGGTTTTGGTTTGGGTTTTACAGCCAGACTATATTCCAGGAGACGTAGGTAGAAGTACTCGACAATACTAGTTATATGCATAAGAAAATCAAACGAATCCTTGTGGCAAACTCTCACTTGCTAGCAAAATCCAAGCTCAACATTTGAATGTTAGAATAACAAGAAACTAACGCTGGAAGAGCGTGCGAAATAATTAAACACCAACGCCAACCCAGAAAGGGGTCGAGACCTGCGTTTATTTCAGACAGATTTGGACGAGCGCAGAATAAAATCCCCAGCGGAACAAGAACGCTCCTTGGCCACAAATGACCCAGAGCCCACCTCGCCCGCTCGAAGCCAACAACAATAAAAGCGTTGAATATTTATGAAATATTCCACAAACAACCCACAACGGATTGGATTAATCGCGCCCCGTTCGGAGCGTTGTCTTTTAGCTCAAAAGGCACGTAAACAATTCTTCGGAATCCGCGTGCACTGAACTACAACTCTGAGCCGTCTCCTTTCTGAAGCGTATCCCACAAAACGAAGATACTACGAAATATGATCTTATCTCCGACGTATCGCTCACCGCAATATTCAACGGACCACCACACACAATGCATATAATTATTATATTTTACATTACAGTAGCTTAAGTAAATCAATTAAATGCCTTCTATGATGGCCTGGGAGCGAACAAATAACGTAGAACAGGCCAGCCCCGACTCATCCCATGGGTGTCGTAAAATTTGACTAAGGGAAATTGCCCGGTGGTAGAGGGCAAACCATCAACAACACAGCATACCCAAAGAGGGTTAGGGTCAGGCAGGCGGCCGGCTGTAATACCTAAGCCAAAACCTTGAGTAGTATGGATTGGAATGTTGTCATTCCAATCACTCTCTCCGTTCATTGGTCTCTCGACATGGTCCGTTCCGTCTCTTTTCTATACATTCATTCATCACTAGCACCTTTACGGTGTGATGGATGAAAAAGGAGTGGATGGTTTGATGACGTCTGACCGTTATGGACGGAAGAGTAAACATACTGCGCCGACCCCAGATAGACTAGGAACAGGGCAGGGAGAAGGAGGATTACAGTATCTTAAGATTCTGCGAGAGACCTCTATTTCAACGACATTTTAAGATGTCCAAATATATGGAACGAATCAGGCGTGTTCAGCTCTCTCTATGTTCACTAGTCTAGAGTTCAGCTCTACTCGCAAAACGGCTTCCGATAGAATACCGTAGGTGCGATATATTATAGTACCTTACTTGTGTGTGGTTGTTTAATATATCTTTATAATAGATGCTATAATATATATCATATTCGCTATGTGTGACTCGCTTTAGAATACTCTGAACTTGGATTCGTACATAATTAATTTGCAGTATTGTGAGGTAATTAGCGCCAACGGAATATCAAACAGGTTATTCAAGTGTACGTGGTGCGGGTTGAGAAGGGTTCAATGACACGTAGCACTAAAACTTATTGTCCTGCATAATCAACTGGAAAATACAAAAAGGGACTTTTATTTCAGTATACTTGAATCACTGACAGCCGTCATAGAGTAAGGAGTACAGGTCCAGATACTGAAATACGATGCTTGCAAAACATCAATACCAATACATCAAGCATCTGGAAGCACAATGGTATAATGAGAGGTACTTAATTGGTTTTAATCAGATTAATAATATTGTAGGAGCCATAAGAAGCGACAATGGCAGTTTTCGAGACTGATACATTATTGCACCCGCATTGCCATGATTAAGAAATTTTTCTTAATCTCATGACCATCAATAATCTATAACAATAATATCAATAATAATACCAGAGCAGTCTGACTACATAGTGTTTGGGGACCCAAATAGTCTGGGAGCAGGCTACGATGGACTAGGAGACGCTCCCCAAATGCCGATCCTCGAGAGTCTGAACATAAAGAGAGAGCTGAGCATAGCGTCAGGCAACCCCTCAAGTGTCAATAGCAAATCCCAAACGTTGATCCGCGCGTGCACCCCCACGCCCTTGTTACCGCCGTAAACGGTTTAAAATGGATCGGCCCAAACGCAGCGGCACATTGTTCCGCCGCGGAGAATTAAATCACTAAGATATTACTTTGAAACAAGCCGTGCGCCGGCATAATTCGGCCGTTCTCGTCCGGCAAGGCTTAAGCTTGATGTGTTATTTGGAGGCGCCTCCTCCACGCAGAAAAAGCCCTTAATATCTTCATTTAGCGCCCGGACGCCGCGATCCCGTTACAGTGGCAACTTTTTACTTAATGCTTCGGTTAAATTCAATGATACGTCATCATCTTTTGTCCATTACAATAAAAGTTGGATTGTTCGCGCGAGAAATTCTCTCTCTTTCCCGAACCAGAGGCTGTTTGTAATATTTTCGAGCCGACTTAGCAAGTAATAAGAGCTCTTTAATATGTCTTCGAGACAATGACTCGGAGGCGTAATAACAATTTGAAACTAATTTGGCAGACGACTGGCTTGGGACAACTTTTACTTTGCGGAGTGCGGAATGAAGCGCTCACCGATTTCACTTTAAGTATTTTACCTTGGCGTCAATAATATAATTATCACTGGAACATAGACGATATTATCTCATACTTAAATATATATTAGGCTCCCCTAAGCATAGGCAGAGATCAAACAATTTCCACTTCCATCAATTGCTTATGCCAATGTAGTGGGCTCTTTGAAATCGAACTAAGAATAAGAAGCACAGTAAAATGTTGCTACTATGTGAATAATTCATGTTTCTCGTTATTACTACAGTAGCTTAGACAAACTATCAAACTGTATATGGATGTAATAAAGCACTGCAAAGACCTGAAAAACGTAGTTCGCATCAGCGGCGAGGCGAGGTACCATAATCTACATGAGATTATAACACCGCGAGGGCGAACGCCAGAGGATCCGCTGAATAATTGCTCTGAACCCGCGCCAGGCCCACTTCCTAAATATTTACGCTAATTTTAAATGAGACACGGTTTTAATTAAGCGTTTTTAGTTATGAACATGGATTCGTAAGGGTTAGTGTGGAATTTAATAGTATTTCGGGAATTCGCAAGTGTGGAAAGGTTTGCCCCGACTAAGCAGTCGGGGCAAACCTTTCTTGCGGGATCCGCTTCATTTAATTTAGAGATAAGTTTTACTTTATGTGGCGTGTTCCATCGGTGTTATAGAGTGTTAAGAGACAAAAATTCTCGCCACTTCTATGCCACTACCACTGATGTGCAGATGTCAGGTTCATAGCGCTGCAGAATTGAATCTTAGAGCAACTCCTTGGATTTGTGATCCAAGTGTAGGTTTTTAATCTTTTTTATAAGACCTACGCTGTGCATCATATCCACAGTTTAACAGTTCTACGCACAGAGTTTTACGTCTTAAGACACGGTCATCATGTCATGTCTCCACAAACAAGATTACAATAAAAAGGGTTTCACATGTAGCTTAAGAATTAATAATACATGTGTCGAGATTCGAACGCTGACCAGTCACGCTGGATTCTTATGTGATACTGTTTCTGAAAGTTGGCCCATTTGTCCCAGGAGATCTAAAGTTAACAAAAAAGGTAAAACAAAGGAAACATAAAATGGTAAGATATAGCCAATTAAAAGTTTCTTTAATTGCGTGCTCGTATTGAGAGTTGGAAGATTTGAAATGAAACAGATACCGCGGTGTACTGGTACGATTCCAGCTGAAACGAAACTTATTGCCAATTAAAGGTCTATTCATTAAGTTTGTTGTGTCGTCGGAATTGAAACTGATATGGCGGCACTCATCTGGTTTCATTCCGACTGTAGAAAGCAACGACAACATACAAAAACTTTCAAACAATGCTGGTTTAAACGGAATTGGGTACTATCTAGGAAGTGTGCATTGAAAAGGCGAGGATAATTATTATTTATAAATTATCGATCAATTGACAAAGGAGACCAGCCAAAATGGTACCAGAGTTGTACAGCTATACAGGGCGTCCCACGGCCATGCCACACGGAGGGAAAGTATATTAAATATTGAACGTAGGATATTTTACTAAAAGAAGATATCGTTTTATTGTTAATTATAAGTAGAACTGCATTCACAGATTTTTTAAAAATCGCCTACCTCAACCGGGAATCGAACCCGCCAAATGTGATAGAAAAAATACTTGTATTTTATAAAAAGCGTCTAAAAGGGCTACTCATAAGCATTATTTTTTCCTAAATAACCTAGCATATTAAATGAAACTAAGATCATAAAATTTTTCATTTTATTAAAAAAAAATAATGTATCAAATGCTCAAAATGTGATCCGTTCTGTTGTATACAAATTCTCACTCTTTTGATAATTTCTCTGCCTGTCGATTTACTTATTTTTGCATGGTGGATGTTTGAAATAATACGTCTAAGTTCATTTTGTAACTCCTGCACACTGTTGTATCGGTTCCTGTCAACTAAATCTTTTACATAACCCCATAAAAAAAAATCAAGTGGGGTTAGATCTGGGGATCTCGGTGGCCATCTAATTTGTCCAAAAGTGCCGATCCAGGAAGGAAAATATTCATTAAGAAACTCGGCTGTTGTCCTACTGTTATGAGCCGGAGCCCCATCTTGCTGGAATATAAGATTTCGTCTATCTGCATCAGGAAGATTATTAATCTCATTTCTTAAAATCTCAAGTATTTCTAGATATCTTTCCGTGTTCAGAGTTCCTTCGTAAAAAATGTATTAAGAGAACCCGGTTACTTACAATCCCACACCAACAGTTGAAAGAAAAACGCACTTGATTATTAGTCTCGCGGATTCGTAAGGGATTCTGTCTGGACCAAATGCGATTATTACGCCGGTTGTACATACCGTTGTTACTAAAGTTTGACTCGTCTGACCAAATAATGGTGTTCAAAAAATTTTGATCCTCAAGGATGAGTCACTCGATATGTTGGCAGAAATTAAATCGTCTTTCAGCATCTCCCGGCCGTAATTTTTGCACTAATCGCCCTTCAACATAACTTGTATTTTTTCAGAACGCGATGTATTCTACTCTTTGAAAGAAGTAATGTAGTCGAAAACATTGGGAAACACTTTTAAAATCCATTTATGCTTTTTGTGAAACAGAACTCTTAGTGGACGTTGAGTAAAACGAAACATATTCGATCAAAAAAACTTGCTTATTAAAATCAATAAAATAAAAAACTGACATCTATGCCGTTTCTAAGCCTACCCGTCCTAAAACTATTCTAAGCCCTATTAAATCATCATGGGGTAGCTTCCAATGCCATCTAATTTCACCCTATCAACAAAAGGACCTTTATTTTACGCAAGGTAAAGTTCACAGTTGCATATTAATTATTCTCACACAGGTTTAGCTGACTAGGTCAAAGTTCCCGAGGTGATTTCGTATCAAATGCCGGCTAAGCTGCAGATTTGGAGTACTTTATGAGTCGGATATAATGTGTTGCTCCGAGTTTAGCTGACACGCCACACGCCCCTTCATAAACAGGAACCTACCAGCGAGGATATATTATTATAGAGGTATCAACAGTAACAAGCACAACTGTATTTCGACAATTTCAGTAATCGTCGCAGAGTGAGATTTTCTATCTTTGTACGCGTTATGATCAAGCTTATTGAATTCGATCGATGAGAGAAGTACGCGTCCGCGATATCCCCACAAAATTGTGAGACGATTAGTTTCAATCGCCTCCGTGGCCCACTGGAATAAGAGCCTAAGGTCCAGGGGTCGATCCCCGGAAGAGTGCAAATTTGTACTCGGTCTGGTTTGTAGTAGGATTTTATTTAAGTTCGCCTTTGTTCAGCTTTGTCAAAATCTGTCTCCATAATAATAATGTTAACAGCATTATTGTGTTCCGACAATTTATGATAAGATAGCCAGCCCCTTTGTGGTTAAGGATTCCAGGTATCTTCGGCGCCATCGTCATATGAAGGTAACATGCTTACATGTCCAGCATAAAAAAAATGTTGTATACGCAATTGGTACAAGACATTCCAGACGAAATACAGCAAAGGGCGCTGGCCCGCCGCAGGTGTACGTGGAGACTTTATCGTCCACTCCAAAGCTAAGGTTAGCTTAATTATCCCTGATGAGGAGGCGGCTCGCCCTCTGGCCTGTAATTGCAGCATCGTTCGCTTTATGTGCTCCGGCGCCGGGCCCGTGATAACAGCGGCCATTACTCCGCCGACGCCTTTTTTCAGGACCATTTTCAGAATGGCATCGAACGGGCACTGATGACGCTAACTCCGAGCGAAATACCCGAAGAGATAGCATTACGACTTCGCTATCACAGGATTAATATAATCGTTTGTGTCCGTTTAGAGACGGTGTAGTGGCGTTTGTTTGTCGCTTTTTTGCTTACATTTTTGTAAAAACGCATTCAGTTTCCAGGTGAACCCAGGTCAAAATGAAAATATGAAGCGTCTCTTGAGCTGTCTACGGTCTCCCTATAAGTTGAGAATATCATCTCTATTGTTTTCGATCACTACGATGGGGAAAATTTATGTAAATACTTTGATTTGGTGCGTATAGTCCGATCATACTAAATCGCTTTTCACTTGAATTTTTTTTTATTCTAGTCAGGAATGCTTCTTGGACTTCATCTTACGTGATGGAAGTGACGATAAGGGCCCAAGATGGTATCGAGCTTCATCTGGAACCCTCAACCACAGAGAGACTGGCTATCTTATCACAAATTTACTGTCGAAATGCAAACTGCTGTTAGCAATATTATTACGGCGACAGATTTCGATAAGAAGGTGGTAGCTGGCCAGGCGAACTTGAAAGAAATACTACCACCAACCAAACCGAGTACTTTGTACTCCTTTGTGGATCGAACCTGCGACCTCAAGATCTGATTCCGGCGAACCACTAGACCACGGAGGAAACAGACTTCGTCAAGTTTTATTAACTTCAGCGCACCTAAAGCAGCGATGGAGCATCGCAGCAAAGCCTCGCAGAGTGCGCCGAAGTAACGCTAAGTATCCACCGCGGGCGACAACTTCCAACGACCTCCTTAAAAACTGGTTACGGCGGTGAACAAGCAGTGCGCCAATTAACGAAATTGTATAAACTTCACTTGTAATAACTGAAGTTTGGCCAAGTGAGGCTTCAGTTTAGCGTACGGCGTTTACCGGTGCCGGTTCGGGCGAGCATGCGGTTTGTTTTCTTTATTTTTATAATTACGGCTGCTTTATTAAGAAATGAGGCAACGGTGACATTCTTTGTTGACTCAGCGAATACTTTTGCAGTTTTTTCTAAACTACATAAAGCTTTCCTCTACAAGCATTCTACATTTATGCTAGACGATGTCGTCGTAAAGAGGTGCCCTATCTCTTCGTTGCGAGGTTTAAGTCCTACTAGGTATGATGGAAACGGGTGCTTCATTAAGTCGATTGTGAATATTATTGCTCTTGGCGAATCTTTGCTATTCTTAAATTGATACTTATCACAACAACGGCTTATGTTAGATTACATGAAAAAAGTAGGACATTAAAAATAGATGAAGGGGACATAGTTAGTTTGTAAGTAATTTATTAGACTTGTTACATGCCCGGGATTCGGTTACGAGATTGAGGGGAACCCTCTCAATCTCGTAACTGTTATGCTGCTAATTATAGCTGTATGCTGTTTAATTATGAAAATTTTTAGGGGATCAGACCTCATAGGTGAACACCTCGCTGCATTCGCTAATCATTCAACAACAACAACCACATTACACAAAAGATTAAAAACTTTAATCAAGCAATAAAATAGCATCGTTTGTTAACAGTGTCATAACCAAGATAATAGTTGCCGGAACAATTTATAAACGTGAGTTCTAAACTCACGGGGCTGCGACGGGGGTGGGGAGCTAACTCACGTGGAATAAAAAACGACTTGACGCATGCACCTCACACTGGGTTCCGTAGAATAAGCAGTCCGTACAATAAGCTTAGTAACGTATTTGTTGATGTTTCAGATTGAAGAGCCCTTTTAAATTTAACCCGTGTTTGACATGAAACAGACACAAAATACATTGAATGCAATGAGACAATCATATCGTTTCCTTTTCTTTGAAATTGAACGTTCATCCGTGGCTCTGACAGACTGCTTCGTGTATATCTTCTGCTGGTATGTACAATACATTTCTAACTCGCTTTGTAAGTAACAATAACTGTATTATAAAGCTACATTCATTTCTTATTCCCATCGTTGCTGCCCCTTTGGACTGTGTTATTTGAGATTTGATACTGTGGACATAATCTTTCCACCAATCTGCAGACTAAAAGTCACCCGTAAAGCCAGTACTTACCTGGAAAATACTTTAAATGAAATTGAATATTCCGAGTATCATTGTTGCTTAAGACGGCCTCACAAAAAATGATCGTCTGTCCTCCATTATGTAAATTGCTATTTAACATTAAATTGCTCTCAATCGACACGTTTCCCCTTGAGACAGGACGCCGGGCTTTGAGTATTCCAGCAGCGGCCGGGTCTATTTATAGTATTAGTGTAGCGTTCATAATGGGATCAGCACCTGGAACCGTGAGCTGTTTGTTCAAGGCTCGCGTCACAATAGGCGGCTGTACTCCAATTTATTCTTCGACTTAACACTGTGAATTGATGTGAGCACGGCCCCTTACGCACTGGTGCGTCACTGAAGTGAAATGTGGACCGTTTACACCGATACGTTCCTGTGGAGATTTATCACAACTTCGAAGTTTCTGTATTTTTTAATTTCAATTTTTTTAGGTTACAAAGACAATTGTTGATTTTCAGTTTTATGGTCACATTAATACTTTTGAAGATGCCTACGTTCAGCAGCGAAATATTATGAGCTGAAGATAATAATAGGTTAGGTACCTACTTATTATTAGGTTCACAATTGTATCTATTGTCACCAACCCTTTAATGTCCTCACTGTAAGCCCACGGATATTCCCTAAGTATGGAAGAATATAGTAAGTGTGAAATATGATTACCTATGTAAATTCAAAACCTCTACACAAAGTGTGCTAGTTTGTCTTCACGACACCATACTTAATGGTTATGACGATATCGTTAATGTTTTACTACGTCTGAGCTCTCGTACAGGAGCTATATGGACCATTAGAACAAGGAATAAAATTTACATAGTGATAGTAAGAGTAAAACTCTAAAGGGAATCCTAAAACGCAGCGGCACTGAAATCCGTATTCATGGAGGATTAACGACCCGCCGATAGTGGGCCTTTCACACCATTAAAAGTGTTAAAAAGCGAGCCTTGTTCGATGGCCACTTCGGGGTGCCACTCGCGGCGGTAGTGCTACAACAACGGACAAGATTGATGTGTTGGCTGTTGGTAAACGAGGAGTCCCATACCTAGCTTAAGAGAGCGCCGTGTTTCAATCAATATAGCTTCTGCTACGAGGCTTTTTTAATACAGAGATTTTGGTGGTCAGAAAAAGTTCGAAAAATTGTGGCCTTGGTGCGGGAATCGAACCCGCCGCCACTTCAATCCAGGCAGGTGCCTAACCATAATTTTTCGAACTTTTTCTAATCACCAAAATCTTTTTACTAACTTTTCTAACATTTATAATACGTTGAAATTAAAATCGAATAGGCTTTTTAAGTGAAATATTACCGATATTTGAATTGACGACGTTGGGAATAATGGAATAGTGTAATTAGTTTTAATTGAATATCTCCAGGCACCGTTTTTCTGATGTCGATCTAAATTTAAGACAAAAATGTATATGACTTTGATATTGAGTTAGTTGTTGTTATCACGAACAAGGGTGACTATCTTGAAAGTATTACTTGGGAATGATTATTATTGGAATAGAAATGATGAAATAAATAAAAGGTATATACCTGGAGATAAACTTGACAGTAAGTGGACGCCGCCCGCAGTGGGACCCCACTCGATCAGTGGCGTACAATTTATATCCATATACACAATTCCCACGGACGCACTGTGTAGATATAAAGGCTTTAGAAACGCCAGTTGGGTTCCCTTTGAGCGCTGCTTTTCATAAAACCGCATCGAGTACTTTAATAAATCTAACTTTTATATGAGCGCTCAATTACCCCACGTGGCACACGACCCACTTCCTATTTTGGCAGGACAAAGCTCGGTCTTTTCACCGTAAGAAGAATGGCCGACCTTGGCTATGTTTTAATCGAAAGAGTTTCTGTTTCGAAAAAGTCCAAGAAGATAAGTTTTTGGCCCTCGTATGTAAGGCACAAGTTGAGACAATAACTCTTAGCAATTCGTGGATTCATTTAGTGGGGCAGAGAGGTAATTCAGTTGCAGCGTTTAAGACTTGTGACCCGAGTGTAGGTTTACCTTCACAACATGTTCAACAATCACCTTCACCAATGTTCGATAAATTATTACAAAAAACATGTGTCAGAAATTTATGTCCCGATGCCGACTCATGTCCCAACCAGGGCCTACCGCCAAACTCGATTGCTAAAGCAAAAGCTATAGTTTATGACGTCATGCTGTCATTTCGCACCAAATGTACCTAAACTATTAGCGATAGCTTTAAATGAATGATCACCGAATGATTTTGTATGAATTTGGCACAAAATCCGTGCCGCCTAAAAATTCAGAATGGCTGATATAGCCGTAAGCAGTGCATTGCAATATAGTTATCATCAGCAATCGAGTTAGGCGGTAGGCCCCCAGGACCGAATTTCCCTAACATTTTGTTTATGAAAATATGATTTAACTGTTAGTTATCTTACGCATTTTGTGGGTCGAATTTTATAATAACTTAACATCGATCCGTGTCACATTTCACTTAATCTAAAGCCTACGCTAGGTTCAGAATCTTTCATAGCGGATCTCAATATACATCAATATTATATCCACCTAATATCAGGCGTATAATTTATTCGTTCGAGTCATTTGTTTGTTCTCCTGGAATGAAAAAGAATGTCATCACAAGAATATTGAAATTCCGTACAAAGATTTTGGGGTTAGAAAAAGAATTTCGAAAAATTATGATCTTGAGGCGGGAAATGATAATTTTTCGAAATTCTTTTTCTAACCCCAAAATCTTTGTACTAATTTTTCTAACATTTATATAATGGAAAAATAAAAATCGAATAATTGAAATTCCGCTTGACACTGTGCCTTGCGCCCAAGCTATATTTTATTGGCGGTTGCTTACTCAAGTGTCAAAATAAATAACTTCTAAGCAATATCTCAAAGTCAGTCAAACTTTTAAAGCAGACGTCTGGTTATTTATATGGAGGAAATTTGAATTCATTAAAGTGTTCAGAATTAAGCCACTCTCAGTTTGCCCCAAACTTTGTTATCTTTCAGTTACATTGATAACGTTTAAAACGAGGGCTCCATTTGGTAAAGTGTTCTAGTTGTTTGGCGAATATTTAAAAAACCTGCTACTGAGGGTATATTTTATTCATTTAGAAATCTATATTTTAATTTGTCCTGTTCTTGAAAGGCGGGGCGTTCACCCCACTTAACGTGGTACTAGCGTAGTAATTAATTATAATGGCGATGTTCTCAAACGCATGCCAATTATCTCGCCCGAATCAAGCTTCATTAAGCATTCGCGAAATGGATACTACTACCTATGCGGTGAACGCAATATGTACACTTACAGGTATTCGAGTTAAGCTTAGATTAAATACCTTGCAGTTGTAGGCTAAGCAATGTTCACTAGCATTGCATACGCCTTTTGAACATTTTGACGTACAATTTTCCAACTTAGAATCATCATCTTAGTGCCCAGATGAAAAGGTAGTCGGAAGCGTATGTTTCCTCTTCCATTCATATCAGCCAGACGTCATCGAGCCATATCCACTCCTTGATGATGATGGTGATGATTGTATTGCTCTGCTGTCACCAGGCACTCCTTAAAGTCATTATCAAACTACATGGACCTCTAAGGAATTGAGATACAATGCCCTTTACACGACACGACCAGACGGGCCGGCATCCGTGGGACAATGGCAAAGCCGGCAGTATCGGCTCCCGATCGAGCCCCAACCTGAAATTCGTCACCGAAATTGAACGGTGCGGGATGTATCAACTCGGGCTTAAATAAAAGCGGGCGCCCAAATTAAATTATACTTTGACGTCGCCCGTAATAAGGTTATGCTTCAAGCGTAATTTGCTCTCGGTACATTTACATTGTGCAGAAAAGACTGGCGCTTCGAGGCTCCGCGACAAATTACTCATTAAATATTTCACTGGGACTTACTGGGCGCCATGTGTGCTCTTCGCAGTTAACGTGCTCCCATCAATATTTTCAGCATACTCGGTTACTACTACTTTACGTACTGGGGACATGCGAACTGATTCTTGGAAGGTTCTTGGTACTGTTGTCCTATCCTATCGTACTTGTGTTTTAGTGCCTAATCACTTTAGTAGTGCTCCACGATTTATGGAAATAAGAGGTAAAGAGGTTCTATGTGCTTAGTGACATTCTCTGGCTATATTAGGTTATATTACTTATAATATAATATTGACTATTACAAAGCTAAGTTATAGGTATATTGTCACAATCATAATATAATCTACTCAATCCGCATCGATTCTCATCGTTGACGGGATACGTAAACAGCTTAAAACTGTTAATAACAACGGATGAGATTTGCCATAAAAACCCATGATGCGCCATAACACTGAAAAACGACGAACAGAATAAATCCAACGAACTACTCACGGCCGACTCGGAGCGGGCGCTTATTGCGAAATCAACGCCATACCACAGTATACCCAGGCCATACCCAAATACTAGGGCACGTTCCGAACAATATCTGTTTCGTAAAAGTATTGCGATAGCCCTGCCGTTTGAAATCGATGGAAATGCCACGCGAGCATTCTACGCTGCTTAAGTAACATCTGAACGATTGATTGAACTAGTCGTGTGCTTATTTTATTTTGGCAGAGTTATTACGGCCGAGAGGCCTTAGGCCTTGAAGTCACTTTCCTTCTTCCGCCGCGGCTGAAATATTGCTCGATTCCTGTCTTGTCAGTACTCACCAACTGTGCCGTCACGCCCACATGGAGGACTATAAGGGCCGAAGACAGAATCAAGCTTCACCTGGAACTCTCAACCACAGAAGGGCTGGCTATCTTATCGCAAATTGTCGGAACACCAATAATGCCGTTAACATTATTATTATGGCGAAAGATTTTGATAAGATGGTCGAAGCTAGCCAGGCGGACTTGAAAGAAGTCCTGCCACCAACCAAACCGAGTACAATTTTGTATCCCGTTGGGGATCGAACCCGGGATCTCTGGATCTTAATTCCGATCACCACTAGATCGAACCACTAGACCACAAACGCAATTCATTACAGTTTCCAAGCAATAATTGGCAAAAAAATTGCTATATTATTATTGTAATGTGTTTTATGTTGACCGTTCCCCCCTTGAATAAGAGCTGCCTTCTGGCAGTGGCACCGCGATTATGCGGAGTGCCCATTACGGCCGCCGCGTCTAAGTGACGCTTGTTTATAGTGCCGAATGCATCACATTAAAACAATACCATATTACAGACTACTTTTTACGAATGTTCAACAGATTTTGCTACGAGTATTCATGATATTTATATTTAAAATATAATATTTCTTCCAATTAGGCGTTTTCCATGGCAGGTGTTGTAATTAAACAAAAAAAAAACAAATATTTATAATTGTATTCCTATTTAACACAATCGAAAGCTCCATTATCAAACTTTCTTTTTTCAATTCCAATTACCAATAAGAATCGTGAGCAACAATACAAAATTAAGGATTTGATTTGATTCGAAAGTTTAATAAATGTTAGATATCATAATGTTTATTCTTTCTAAGACCTTATGTATCTTAGAAAAAATTAGTACATCGATTAGTAAAATAAAATGGCGAGGGTTCATTTTTTAAATTTTTTAGATGGTTCGATTCCCGGTTCGGGTAAGCTTTTTGAGAAATCTGTGAATGCAGTAATGTTTCTTTTTAAAAATAAAGGAATGTTTTCTTTCTGCAAATTGAGCTATTTTAGAGATTTAAGGTACTTTCTCTCCAGGGCCCATGCTTTCTTTCCACACTGTATTATAGGTGTTGTTGAGGATCAACCTTTTTACATAATATTTGGAAGTAGTTTGTTTTTGATACTGGAGATACTGGAGATACACGAGACTTGCTATTTGCTTTAAAGATATTTTTTTCTCCCCGTAATTGAACGTAATTTTCCCAAAACTCACCGTAAAATATTGTTGCCCTAATCTCCCTATTATGTCCGAAGTCAGAAGCCAATAGCCCGCCACAAGTTTCGGTCTGCAACTCGCAAAGTTGCCGGCAATTTTCCCCAGTCATGCAAGTTGTAATGACAAAATTATGAAAAGTTCCCCGGCATGCCCGGGCGGCGGCAGGTATTCCCGCGGAGTTCTTCGTATTACTTTTCTACGGATTATTACAGTAATAGTGAGGTGTTTCACCTAAAACGGTTCGTTCGTTGGTTTTATATTTGCCGGCTTACCGCTTGTCCGTTTCTAATTGGTTGCCTTGAAATATCACGGCATTACAAGCATACATACATAAACCACGTATATATTCCCGAAGGGGTAGGCAGAGGTGAATTAACACCCACTTTTCGCTAATTAGGTTAGACAATTTATAGATGGTGAGTCTGTTGCCATCTATCAGGCAAGTAAATCGCATTATATTAAAAAGAAATGTAGACTAGAAAAAGTTCGAAAAATTATAGTCTTCATGCGGGAGTCGGACCCGTGTTCTCCGCAATCCAAGCAGATACCTCTACACCACTTGGTCAACCAAGTCGTCTTGGTTGGCTGAGTGGTTACGGCACTATGATTTTTCGAACTTTTTCTACCCACAAATTTCTCTTGTAAGCATATTTTTATTAATTTATGTCACACCTGACCATAAAGTGAACTTTTCTGCCCGCTACGCATACGGAAAATTCCACTTCTTGGTCAGAGGGAGGGTGCTATAAAACTATGATATTTATATATAATATAGGTACCTACTTTTATCGGTTAGAACGTAAGACCTCCTTGCTTCGTAACCGGCGGTGTCGCCGACTGGCGGTGGCGGCAGGCGGAGTCTCGTGCCGAGCCGGCTCCGTCGCCGAATCTGAGCCCCGACGCGTCAGACGGCTCCCGTGTACTTCCGCTGCCGTGTTGAGCGCGAGGGGCGATCTTATTCACTTTTATGGGCAGGTTTCGCAGTTACCGCCGACTGGTTTTGTTTCCGAAAGATTAACTTAAACAGTTCGAGACCGTTGTCTGCTTTGAATATCGTTCCAATTAGTTTTGTCGTTTGCGGAGGCATACGATATCCAGTTAAATTTTTTTTTGGCTTTATCACAAGTTACTGGAGAAAATCTAAGCGCGGTGTAAATGTATTTAAAAAAGCAGTCAAAGCTACAACTGTTGTAGCTTTGACTGCTTTTTCAAAACATCACTGTAACAGTGATGTTTTGTATAGACTCAGTAAGGTCTAGGTTTCTTCCATTTTCTAAGAACTAGACTCAGCACTCATCCCAGATGGCAAATGCAGTCACGGATACTTACGGCTCCAATAACCCAAACACTATATTGTATTTATTAGATTGCAGGTTCAACTCTGTGCAGGGGTAGAAGGATGTGAACTAACACGCACGCTTCGAAAATTATGTAAGGTGGTATAATAATAAGTGGAACGCTACTGCACATTTACTCACCGCTGTCAATTGTATTCTGCTCTGCCGTCACCACGTGGCTTCATCTTCTTCCTGCCCTGTTCCTAGTTTATTTGGGGCCGGCGCAGTATGTTTCCTCTTGCATTTATATCGATCAGACGTCATCAAGTCATCCATTCCGTTTTGATTTATTTCTTCCATCACACCGTAAAGGTGCTAGGGATGAATGAATGTATAGAAAAGAGATGGAAAGCACCACGTCGAGAGGCCGATGATCGGATGACAACAGTGCGATTGGGATGACAACATTCCAGTCCATACTGAAACCAACCCTCTCTGAATGCGGCTGGTTACTTCACATTAAAAAAAATGAAAAAGTAAACAATATTTGTGAACATCTTAATCTGAATCTCTCAGGCAGAGTAATTTTGGTTTAATGCCACCATTAGCGTAGTAAGCGGAAGCGAAGCTGTGCTGGGGTCTTGCGAAGTTACGCGACACGTGTCGGTGGCAATTTGAGGTCCCCCGAGGGCGTTTGGCGCCTCTCCTTTGACCCACATTCGTACAATGCACAGGATGCTGGAGCAGGTATGTCATCGCTATTGTACAAGCGGAGGTTTGTTCAGATCTTTGGATGGAATCCACATTTCCAGCACAAATACTACATCAATATGATTATTTATATGTTATGTAACACATGCAGAAATGATAATTTTTATCATCTACAAGTTATTTCAGTAATGAAGTTTAGAGCACATTAAATTTCTTGTCCTCCCCTACTCTACATTAACAGTTGTAAGTGGTAATTGATATTTTCCACGAAATACTCTCTTAGCATAATATCTCCTGAGTGAATTTAGTAAGTCTTGAAAATTCTTAGTTGCCTATTTCTTAGTTTCATCACTTAGAACAACTCCTTTTTATCTTTTCTGCGAAACCTGTTACTTTTCAAATGACAATACAATTTATTCCAAATTCGTGTTCAATACAATATGTACTGAATTAAATTGCCTAGCCATTATGTGAACAAAAACGTTTTAAATCCCGTATTTTCTTTTGTAAGCATTGAGAGGCATTAAAATATCACTTGGGCTTTTTCAGCCAAACTCCGCTCAACAAATTCCCCATTCTGTCAGCTGCCCAATCACGCAAATTTGATTGAGCTGTCTCAATGGCATTGTATATGTCTCATCGTGTCGCGCCGGATTTAAAAACGTCGCCAAAAATAATGTGTTATTTACGTTAGATGTCTATTTCTGATTATGATTATTATATTATTATATACGCCGTGTGGTGACGGCAGAGTAGAATACAATTGTCACCACCCCAAATCTCTCCCGTGGGTGTCGTACAAGGCGACTAAGGATAAATCATTGATGGGAATGGGCAGCAGCATTCCTCTTATAACCACCTAGCAATGTACCTACTGCGACTTCTGTGCCCGATAAATGGCAATAGGCTCGACGACTATTACATGGGACCTAACATAATTGGCGAAACGCGGGTGCTAGCTCACCTCAGCCTACCCCTTCGGGGATATAGGCGTGATTTATGTATGTATGTATTATTATATATACTGTTCAACAGCTATAGAAACTGCAGATGGTAAGTACCTTAATTTACCTAATATGGCGTGTTATACGATATGGCTGCTAAAAAATATAATATAGATTTGAACTTAACATAATATCAATATGGTTTTTTATATTTACTTGTTATAAAAAATATTAAGTTTTCGCAAACACATGACGATTAGTTAGTGTAATAATTTTGTGAACCAAACATAAAAATAGTACCTACTAGCGGTCTTTAGAATATGGTGATCTACTTAGATGTGTGTCCACAAAATTAGATTGGAAACTGCGTTTTAATTTCTGCCTTTCTGATGATAAGTAATCCTTTTACTCTAGAAGAATCGTCTCATTTTCTCGTCTCTCTTTCACACAATTAAAACTGTAATATTCACTTGAATGTTCGGCAAAGCTTAACTGTTTAATTGTTCGCCCTGTCAATAATAGTCAATAGACGGACGTGAACAATAAGCGAATGTCGGTGACAAAGGTCGACAGTCACGAGTGTCCGTCACAGTCCCAGAGCATGCTCAGGCTGTGACGAGGGGGCAATTAACCGATTAGGGGCCTCTTCACTCGTTTTATTGTAAACCCACTCAGGCAGATGTTTCGAACAGGCAGTTCAAATTATATTTGAAAGTTCAAAAGTATCGCCAATAAATTTTCAAAAGCAAATTGAGAACATACATAAATAAATCACGCCTATATCCCGGAAGGGGTAGGCAGAGGTGAATGAAACACTCACTTTTCGCTCGTTAAGTTGGTCCCATGTAATAGGTACTCGCATTACATTGCTAGGTGACTTAAGAGGAACGCTGCTGCCCATTACTCATTGCTGTCTTATCCTTTGGTCGCCTTGTACGACATCTGCGGGAGAGATGGGGTGGTGACAATTGTATTCTGCTCTGCCGTCACCACACGGCACGTATGTACGTATTTGTTGAAAGATTTAAAATAGCCATTATCCATTGAGCGTTCGGTAATGGATTGGGCAGCCGGGACACTTTCTAGTTAGGCAGTAGGTCCTTAAGAGGCGCTGTGACAACGGTCGACAGCGACAGGTGAGTGAGGCGCCACTCGCCCGCAATGGGACGCGTCCGAACTTACCGAGGCACGTGCCTCGGTATTAATGGTGAGGAAATTAGCGGCTGGTCTCCACACAATTGGCATTCAGCTGGGAACTTTGATGACATTCGCGATTTGGGGTCGCTGACCTGTGGCTGTGGCTCAACATGATTAAAATTATGTCGCATTCCACTAACCGTGTGGTGACGGCAGAGCAGAATATAATTTTCACCACCCCCAATCTATCCGAGAGGTGTTGTACAAGGCGACTAGGGTATTAAGACAGCAATGAGTAATGGGCAGCAGCGTTCCTCTTATACCCACGTAATATGATGACAGAGATTGTCACCACCCCTGTCTCTCTCGTGGGTGCCGTACAAGGCGACGACGAGTAAATTTTATTTAATTTTTACTTTACCTAATATCATTAATTAGACTTAGTACGGCTCAAAAAAATAATAATACGAGGAAGGGGGAGGAGTACCATCTAGCAAATGACTGCGATTAAAGTTCCCGGTGAATGGTAATAGGCTCGCTTCCTGATACATGAGACCTAACGTAAGGCGAAACGCGGGTGTTAAGTCACTTCTGCCTACATGGCCATGATTTATGTATGTATGTATTCAACTAAAGGAACGTCGATGTTTAGCGGAGCCGCAGTTTCTCAAAGGGGCGGTGGCGGGAACCAGCACACCCGCAGATTGCAGGCAGCCGACTGCGAACCAACAAACGGACTTGGCGGCCAAACGACTGGACTCGCAACTCAAACAGTGTTCCGACACTGGGACGACACTCGTCTGACTTCAGTATAGTACAGACGTTCAGCTAAATGTTGAACTAGGTTAGTTTAGGAGGAGTTCGCTAGCGTAGTGGCAAAGTGCGCTTGGCCTGCGATTGCGTAAACTAAGCAATGTTCGCTAAGGCCAGTCATTGGATTACTGGCGAGTGGTTTAGTGGATATTGCTGGCGCTTCGTCCGCTGACCGAGTCCCGCACACGCCATTCGCCTAGCTAGCGGCTGGTATGGTCCGTAAATGCATTCCACTCCGACAAAAAAAGGCCGGTCATTGGATGGGTGATCAAAAATTTATTATCTCGTGTTCCTCCGTGCTTCGGAAGGCACGTTAAGCCGTTGGGCCCGGCTGCATTCTGCGTGGTAGGTTATGGCCCAATCTTTGACAGAGAAAGGGACGAAAGTAAATGTAAGCAAGCCAAACGGTCATGGTTTTTGAAAGCGATGAACAAATGACGAAGTGTGGAATTAATATTGGAGATGAGAATGTTGAACAAGTGAAAGAGTTTGTGTATTTAGGGGTCTGTATTTAAGAGAGGTGTAAAGTCTGATAGTGACATTGTAAAACGGATGAGAGCTGAGAATATGGTTAACGGGGCCTTGCATACTTTTGTGAGCAGCCCGAGCCTGCCTAGAAAGGCAGGCGACATTACCGTATGGAAGTGAAAGTTCGCCGCGTGGTGACGGCGGAGTAGAATACAATTGTCACCACCCCACATTTTTCCCGTGGGTGTCGTACAAGGCGACTAAAGATAAATCTAAATATGATTAGGAATCCGCATCAGCGTTCCTCTTATACCATCTAGGCTAGCAATATACTGCGACTTTTGTGCCTGATAAATGGCAATAGGCTCGCCACCTATTACATGGGACTGATGACATGACCTATTTGGCGAAACGTGGGTGCTAGTTCACCTCTGCCTACCCCTTCGGGGATATAGGCGTGATTTATGTATGTATGTATGTAGTAAAAGTTGGGTATAGGAGAAGAAGCATTAACGTAGACTAAATGCAGAAAAAATGAGATCGTTGAGGAGCATGGATGGAAAGGCGTGAATCGATCTTTTTGAGTTATTGACATTCGAGAAGTGAATTAAATCGAATTAAATCGAAGAATTCTATCGAATTACCAAAAGTCGCGGAACAAACGTTCTTGTTTATGATGATTATCTAGTTCTGCGCGAGGTTGCGGGTAACTTAAAATTAATTCCTTTAAAGTACCACTAATCTCAATGTAATTAATATCTCTTTCGATCAAATGATTGTACCCAACGCTCGGGTCACAGACCCAAAGATGTGACTCGCACCTACCTCGATTAGATGTAGAAACTCCTGGTTAATGAATAGTCTATCCCAATTGTTATGAATTGAATCAAGATTTGTTCAATCACAATTGCGTGACGGGGTAACTAACTAGTAAGTACCCCCAGACAATCCAATTACTAGGATCCTTCTGAACCGTCAGTTGGTAGTCCAATTTGCGAATACGAGCTTTTTGATACAACTAATTTACTGTAGGTACCAAATCATTTGTATCAGGGCCATTTTGACAGCGGCAATGCCGAAGGGAACTTAAAAGAGACCGACTTGTTTTCTTATTCATTTCTTTTATGTCTTTAGCGAAATCTATAATTGTATATATGCCGTGTTACAAATGCAGTATTTTCTTCAATTAATATCGGTCAGGTATTAATATGGCAATAGGCTCGCCACCTATGGCATGGGACCTAACATAATTGGCGAAACGTGGGAGCTAGTTCACCTATGCCTCCTTCGGGGATGTGGGCGTGATTTATGTATGTATGTAATATCGGTCAGACTTCATGCAGTCCACAACCTTTTAACTCACATGATCCATCACACCGGAAAGGTGCTAGTGAAGGATGAATGAACAACAATTTTACGAAAAATTCTGATCTATTTTTCATTGCACGACAAAGTACAAACGTACTAAGACTAGGATTTGATTTTCATTTGAAAAATTATAAATGTTAGAAAAAATATTACATAAAAATTCTGACTTTATAGTCAGAATAGTTTAAAAAAATAATTGTTCTGATGCGGGAGTCGAATGTGCGGAGGATGCGGTTCGATTTTCGTAACAGACCAGTAATTTTTCTGACTCTATTTCCGAGATAGCTCACTTGCACTGTGTAAGTTATAAAGTGGCAAGCGCTATGTTGAAATATGAAAATGGTACACTTGTGAAGCCAACCAGAGCGCCGTGAGTGGGCAATAGCCGGCCGCGGCTGAGCCGCTCATCGGCCCTCAGGTCACGCCTCGTGCGACACCTGCTCGTGTCCCTCGGAATTTAGATTTACTTCTCTGTTCGATGGCTGCCCAATAAAACGTGTTGACCGATTAATCTTCGCTCTGATTTATTATTGCACTCATGCTTTTCCGAGCTTTCTTTTCAACAAAATATTTTTTTAATGTCACCTATATTTTTATATTGGTTTAACTGCAGGTACAGATATCTTTATAGTATTTGGGAAATTCCCTTTTTCAAATGATACATTTATCAAATAAGTTAATACTCCAGTTAAGACAGTTCGACAGCTTTTTACAATTTCTGTTGAAATACTGTCGACACCTTCTTCAGAACCAAAGGTTTATATTACTAAAGAAACTAAGTTTTTAAAACATAGCTCAAAAGCGCAGTGTCTTGTCGCGCTCGGCCTGCAATTGCGTAAGTAAACTAAACAATTTTTGCAAAGGCCTAAGGATTGGAGGGGTGACAAAAATGTACTATCTTGAGTTCCTCCGTAGTTCAGAAGGTCTCGTTAAAACCTACCAATTACACTGAGCCAGCGTGGTTATTTCCCATTCTACCGATATTCTTCCATCAAGGAAAGCTGTGGCCAGCAGTGGGGACATCAAAAGGCTGGTGATGATGATGATGATAATACGAAGAAATATAATAAAACAACACATGTAACTAGCAGTCTACTTAATGAAAACCCAGTAAATATGGAGAACAGCGGTACATAAACAACTGTGCTGACAATATAATATTTTGTAAATAAAAGTTGAACACCATCCTCACAAACAGATCCGTCTGGTGTTCTGGAGTGGAATTACGGAGGCTGCGAAACTTCAGTGCGTTTGAGGGAGGAATTAGGAAGTTTGTAATTTTAATGTGGCGCTGCTTCTTTCATTAGCAATTTGAGGAATATTCCGGGGAATGCTCGCTTGCTGGCTTGGCTGGTCACGCTTGCATTTTCACACGGGATTGCAATATACATACAAATCATACCCATTTATTCCCGAGAACCACACCGATTTACCCTGCAGGATTAGGCAGTGGTGATTTAACACCCACGTTTCGCCAATTATGTGAGGTCCCATGTATTAAGGAGCGAGGCATCTATCGGTCACGTAAATATATCGGTAGGTGGTCTATGAAGAACGCTGCTGCCCATTTCCCATGGCTGTCTTAACCCTTCTAATTGTATTCAGCTATGCTATTCTGTTCTCACAAAATAAAATTTCACTGCGGAATCCGTGGTGAAATGTCAAAAGTGTAAATATGCCATAATAGTGACGCCATTCGAAGTAAAGAAACAGTCCCAATATTATGTCAAAACCTACAGATTTCCTCGGATTAAATAGAACTGGAGTAGCCTTTGCCTAACATTCCCCTCTGCCAAACGCACAAGCATCGGATGCCTGTGCGTTATATAAAACTAGTTGAGCCGCCATTTTAAAACCACAATAATCAGAACGTCTTACCGTGCAGAGCTCCCACTAAAATGCCTGCCTGTGCTGTTTTTTACCGTAAAAAAAGTCGAAAACATCTAGTTTTCAAAAAGATGGCGTCACATTTAATTTTGAAGTATTATTTTTAAGATTTAATATTTATTTACTTCATAATTTCATGTTTTAGCATACTACAATTTCTAATTTCGCGCTATAGTCTCGTGGGGAGTCGGCCGTGACGTCATCAAACGATCTTCCAGCGCACTCCCCACGAGACTACCTAGGGTTGAACATTATCGCATTTCAATTAATTAGACAATAATTAAAAAAAGTTTGTTGTTAATAAATAAGTGTAATTTTGTCATTTTGTATTAACTAATTACTAATTATAATTTCGTTTTAACAATATACGTTGCGTGTTTATATTTAGTTTAGTATTAAGTACATACCTACCTACACTTTTGCGGCTGCTTGATGCCTATTTTTTGCCACACTACATGGAAATATAAAATCATAAGTGAATTAATAAAATAAAACAATAATAAGACTATTTTGCCCTATTGACCTATTCATGCTGGGCGGCGCTCATAAACATTAAGAGTACCTATGATGTATATGCTTAAGCATAATAAGCAAGCATGGGTAAAAAGGTACCAGCACAGCCGATTATTTCTGAGAAACCTAAATTTTTTTTCGAGCCACAGTACAAATTGTTTTTTTTTTGTAATAAACAACCCTAATTAAATTGCACTTCATTAGGTAGTAATTTCAATAGTATTGTCAATGTCATCGATATTGCGATTTTACGAGGGAGTAATGAATGAATGAATGAATGAATGAAAGTAACATTAAATTTAAAATATGTATTATGGTTTAAATCTATACACTGTGTTCCTGATAATACATTAACTTCGGCATTTTATTCAGACTATTAAATTGATCATATTTTAATATGGATTAAATTTATGATACTTTTATGAATTGAATTTAATTTGCCTTCTATGCTGGCCTGGGAGCGAACAAATAACGTAGAATAGGCCAGCCCCAACTCATCCCATGGGTGTCGTAAAAGTCGACTAAGGGAGATTGCCCGGTGTAGACTAATAAGCACCTTGGGGCACCCGAGTGGTGGAGGGCAAACCACCAACAACAGCGTACCCAAGGAGGGTTGGTGTCAGGCAGGCGGCCGGCTGTAAAACCTAAGCCAAAACCTTGAGCAGTATGGATTGGAATGTTGTCATTCTAATCACTCTCTCCGTTCATGGGTCTCTCGACATGGTCCGTTCCGTCTCTTTTCTATACATTCATTCATCACTAGCACTTTTACGGTGGGATGGATGATATGAATCAAAAGGGAGTGGATGGCTTGATGACGTCTGACATATGAATGGAAGAGGAAACATACTGCGCCGACCCCAGATAGACTGGGAACAGGGCAGGAAGAAGAAGAAGAAGACTTTTATGAATTGAAGTTCCTTTAATTTTGAAATCCTAGAATAAAACTATAGAGATATAGAATAAAACAGGTCAAGTCCACCTTAAACCAAATGGCATATACAGGGCGTCCCACGGCCATGCCACACGGAGGGAAAGTATATTAAATATTGAACATAGGATATTTTACTAAAAGAAGACATCATTTTATTTTTAATAATAAGTAGAACTGCATTCACAGATTTTTTTTTAAATCGCCTACCTCAACCGGGAATCGAACGAATGTGATAGAAAAATTACTTGTATTTTATAATAGCGTTTGAAAGGGCGAGTAGCCCTATAAGCATTATTTTTTCCTAAATAACCTAGCATATTAAATGAAACTAAGATCATAAAATTTTTCATTTTATTTAAAAAAAAAAATTATCAAATGCTCAAAATGTGATCCGTTCTGTTGTATACAAATTCTCACTCTTTTGATAATTTCTCTCCCTATCGATTTACTTATTCTTGCATGGTGGATGTTTGAAATAATACGTCTAAGTTCATTTTGTAACTCCTGCACACTGTTGTACCGGTTCCTGTAAACTAAATCTTTTACATAACCCATAAAAATTATTTTCGAATTATTTATTTTTACTAATATCAGCCAGTTGCATGGTAATTGTGAGCTCATGAAGAAATGCATACAAGTACCTACTACACTTCATGTATCGCTTTATTATTATCATGTACTTACACCACGGAAATCTCGTATCTCAAGTGGGTAGGTCTTTGAAATGATAATGTTAATTGTTGGAAGCATGGCCAAGTCAGAGGAAATTTCCCTGAACAAAATTTTAAATAAAATGAAAAATTTTATGATCTTAGTTTCATTTAATATGCTAGGTTATTTAGGAAAAAATAATGCTTATGAGTAGCCCTTTCAAACGCTATTATAAAATACAAGTAATTTTTGTATCACATTTGGCAGGTTCGATTCCCGGTTGAGGTAGGCGATTTTTATAAAATCTGTGAATGCAGTTCTACTTATTATTTAAAATAAAACGATGTCTTATTTTAGTAAAATATCCTACGTTCAATATTTAATATACTTTCCCTCCGTGTGGCATGGCCGTGGGACGCCCTGTATGATGTTAGTAATTGCCGTGTGATGACGGCAGAATATAATTGTCACCACCTCAAATCTCTCCCGTGGGTGTTGTACAAGGCGACTACGGATAAATCAGTGATGAGGAATAGGAAGCAGCGTTCCTCTTATACCACCTAGCAATGTACTGACTTTTGTGCCCGATAAATGGCAATAGGCTCGTCACATTTTACATGGGACCTAACATAATTGGCAAAACGTGAGTGTTAGTTCACCTCTGCCTACCCCTTCGGGGATATAGGCGTGATTTATTTATGTATGTATGAAAGAAGAGGAAGTGAAATCTCCAATTTTTTAACATTTTGTCTGTCTGTATGTATGTTTGTGCACGCATCATGAATAAAGTACGAGACGGATTTTGATGACATTTGGTATGATGATAGCTAAATGTCATTGTCTACATTTAAGTTAAATTTATTTTTTATCAATATTTAAAAGCTCCTTTAAAAAACCCGATGGTCCAAGTGCAATACTTCGATTTACTAGGAGTTAGGTATGTGGCACCAAAGTCTTCCGTACATAAATGATGCTTTTGGAAAATATTATTGTAGTATTAAAATCAGAAATGATCGGTATGTGTAGTCCAAGCAAAAATACCTCTGCCCCTAGCCGGTATCCTAATTGCTGGTATTTATACTGTAAGCTTTCACATTCCCGAAACATCTAATTTTTAATTTTAATTTTTAGTTTTCCTAAAGAATACAGCATACGAAAAAAATTGGTTGATGCTTGTAATAGGCATGTCTCTTGGGCATCTACAAGAACAAGTACCATATGTTCTGTAAATTTTGAGCCGTCTGAGTTTCAGAAATTATCTAAGAATAGAAGAAGATTTTATAGAATATAAGTATGTTTTTCCTCGCAATTGTGTTGAAAAACGTCGCATGCAACTGGTAATTACACGCTCAGCTTCCTTACTATTACCTATTAAGTTCCACATATTTTGATTTTTGATACCCCTTAAAATTTACCAATTCCTAGTATTTAACAATTCCCAGTCTTTAAGAATACTAACGCAAAATTAATGCATTCATTCATTGAAAGAAACTGATTTATCGATATTGATATTCTCGTGCTATGTCATGTCACTGCTCACACAATGACATTCGTGTGTTTGAATAGAACGTTAACACACTATTTTAAGTATTTGTGCGTGAATTTTAAAAATGTGTGTCGTATTATGCATGTGCGCGTTTGTAAATATGCAAAAAGTTTTTGTTTCTGTGTGCTGGCATTCAGTGTAGTAGTAACCTCCCCCCCCGCAAAAAATTGCAGAAAAATATGTACGAGAAATTGACTAATGGCTACTCCAGTCCTATTTACTCTGAGCAGATTTCACATCTCATCTCACATCAATTATTCTATAGAATACCAACGCAGCCTTTACCACACAGACAGTATAAATAAAAATAATTTAATTGAAATTTATTCAATTAATAAAAATCTTTTTTTTTATTTGTCTATCAGTTAGTGCGAGCTGTGACAGCCGCAGCCCACGCGTCCCGCCCGAAATAAAGCAATAAAGACAACAGACGGCCCATCATTTTTCATATGCCGACACCATAATACAAAACGACAGACGAAACGAAGCGGAAAAACTATTTTGTGACACCTCGATTATCCGGGAGCACCTTCGACGCCCCCAATAAAAGCAATATCGAATCACAAGGCTTCGGCCAGGCGGGTAGAGCCCCGGGGGCTAAGGGCTTGTAGGCGGGCAGGGGTCGCAGAGATCGGTGGAGGCCTCAGACCGGCTCAGGGGAGAGCGGGCCAATGCGAGCGGCGGAGGCGCCTGCGATTGGGTCGCACGTAATCATCTCCGAAATAAATACCACCGGTAATATCCCCCAGCAGATTGCTGGAAAATTACATTTTGAGCACACGCATCCCTCCGTAAACATGTTTTTTGGTTATTCGATCACCCCGGGGGATGATTTCCTATTTGATCGCGAGATTTGATTGTGCGAGAAATTAGTGGTTGGTTCATTAGTGCCGGGCTGCCCGGCGCAACAATAGTGCGGGCGAAGCGGATTATTCTGGAGGAAAAGTGCGAAAAACAAATGTGTCGTTGTGATACCGTATCAGCTGTGGCGGCCACTAATGAAACCGGGCTCCACTCTTTCCCCTCTTCTTTGTTTGATTCAATATACATTCTACAATATTCATCATATTCTTCATCTTCTTTCTGTCTGTTTCCAGTTTAACTGTGGTTGGCGCAGTATGGTTCCTTTTCCATTCACATAGGTCAAATGTCAGTAAAACATCCACTCCCTTTCGATTCGTATCATCATCACATGGGAAAGGTGCTAGTGATGAATGAATGTATAGAAAGAGACGGAACGGACCATCTCGAGAGACCGATGAACGGAGAGAGTGATTAAGATGACAACATTCTAACTGCTCGAGGTTTTGGCTTAGGTTTTACAGCCGCCAGCCTGACACCAACCCATTTTGGTGTGATATTTATTTTGTATATTATTAATGCTATAATGTAAAACATGCTGTGCCATGTGGTGACGGCAGAGCCGAACGCAATTGTCACCAGTCACCACCCCATTTCTCACATGAGTGTCGTACAAATCTACAACTAAAGGGTAAAGAAAGCGATCGGTAATGGGCAGCAGTGCTCCTTTCATACTATATAGCAATATACTATACAGATATGAATAAATGAATTTTGACTTTGACTTTGACTTTGACTACGATTGACGTGCCCGTTAGATGGCGATAGGCTCGGCACCTACTACAAATTACAAGGGACCTAAAATAATTGACGAAACGTGAGTGTTAATATACGTGATTTATGTATGTATGTATATAAAACACTGATTGACAACAATGTCAATTTGGCCTCGAGAGAGTTTGATTCCAAAACAGAGTTTCACGAGTTCAAAGCCAAAGCGAAATGAAATCCTGAAGGCATACTTGTTCATTGGTGGAGTTGGTAACTTTTAAGTCTGCAAATTACTGTACCTAACTCCCATCCATTTCGAATAAAGAAATTTAGTGATTCCTTTGTTGTAATGCCGAAAGTAGAATTGCCTGTTACATGAATGGAATTTTTCGCTAATGACAATGAAGAATAGTGAGTGGCTACCTACCTAATATTATTAAACTAGTGGACACCCGCGGTGGATAGCCTCGATAAATGGACTATACAACACAAAAAAAAATATATTGAGTCAGTAGTTGAGATTAGCGCATTAAACCATACAAACAAACAAACAAACTCTTCAACTTTATAATATTAAGTATAGATTGTTGTCATTTTTGAGTACTATTAAATAAAAAGCTTTTATCAGACTATTTACTATATTCTAAACTATCGCAACGATACTGGATAAATACTTTTAAAAGTTTACTATATTTCCTTTGATGCTTGTCTACTAATTCCGTTTTCTTAAACGAAGCGATATGGAGCGTATTCCGCCCGCTCTTCCTGTTCGTTTTTACTTCTAGGAAAGTCATTAAAGGAAAGGAAATTCCATTACTGTCATTCGTGAGTTCGGTATATTACACCTACATACGTAATATCGTGTGAGGCTACGGCGACGAGCTCGTAGCTCAGCCAATCGGCGACAATACTTAAGATGCTCTTGCACAAGCAATTTTTTCTTAATAATTATAATGAATCAATCTGGAGCAATAACAATAAATTGCGGCAATTGTTGTTGTACATGTTGCCATCGCCCTAAATTGCTTGATGTGGTCGTGACGTCGTTAGTAGCTTGTGTAATAGAGTAGCTTAAGGGTCAGTTTTAAAGATAGCGTTACAAAATATAACTTTATTTACTACACAAAAAGATACAGGTTACATTGCAACAATTCGACATTGCCCCGCTGGCATTTTCAAGCGTCGCGTCACATCCCGTCTCGGTGTGAACTGCCCCTTATCCCCAGCACCAAGGACCGACACGAAAGTGAGCCAGGTGCCGAGGGGGAATCGCAACTAAAGCAAAGACGCGAACTTCCCTGACGGGCAACTTTCAACCTACGGCTATTTATTTATTGCCCCGGCGGGCTTTCGGCCAACTACTAACTCCCAACTGCACTTCGGAGAACGCTTAACGCCAGCGGATAAGGTTGAGAATGATTTGTGCCGACTGCTCGCTGTAGACGTTAATAGTGCCGGTGAGTTTTTCCCCCCAAGTAAGTTGGGTGAACGGAAATAAACATATTTCATTAAATAAAGTCGTCGACGTGGTCCGATTGTTATGCTGTCACAATTTCATCATTACCAGTCTTTTAATGTCCACTGCTGGGGCACTGGCCTTCCCTATGGATGGAAGATTAAAGGGAGAGGGGGACATAGTCCGCCACATGACACGGTCCAGCGGATTGGAGGGATTAACGGCTGCAGATGCAGCCGGGACTAACTGCTTAACGAGCCTTCCGAAGCATGGAGGAACTCAAGATACATAACAAATTATTGGCCACCCATCCAATAACCCGTTTTAGCCAACATTGCTAGAGTTAAGAAATCAAAATTGCGCTTTCGAGCTCCTCAGAGACATTACCTACCGGCGGGTTTCAATATTCTATCTACAGTTAAAAGTAAGGTTACTAACGTTTAGTTGCCAAGCATTTCTTGATATATTACTATGAATAACAGTAGTTGCTAAGCAACCAAACTGGGATACTAACGTCTATCTTCAACTGTTGACAGAATATTGAAACGCCTTATATCGACGAATAAAAGTGATACTATTCATCAAACGTAACTATGATAATTTATTTCTATCTTACAGTAAAGATTAGGCCTTAGCTGGACTGAGTGCTGAAATTAAGCTTAAACGTCTCACAGAAATATATATTGAGAATGATATTTCTTAAAACATCCGCTGACAATTTGAATCCACACTGATCCCGCCAATCAATCGGGCGCCGTCGCCGCCGATCATCGAAAACTGTATTATTGGCTCCGAAAAATAACGGGATGCCGGAATAATTTGATTCAAATTTTATCTCGTACAAAAAACTTAATATCAAAGTTCACAGACTTCAAAGGACGAAGTCGATAGCGATTGGAGGAAAACGGTTCCAAGTAAAATGATTGGATGCCGATCTAAGTTATATGTATGGATCGGTTCTGTATAACTTAGCTTCGTCGGTCACTTGTATATTGACACCGCATCCGTCAAAATTACGTTATTACTATACAATTATGCATTGGATGGAAAATTTGAGGATCAGTATTCCTCCTAAACTGAAATAATCACAATAACTTAAACTGAACATAGATTATTTGATTTTTAATTTTAACATTATTTAAATGTTAGAAAAATTAGTACTTGTATCTTGGGTGGCCGAGCGGTCAGGCACCTGCCCGGATAGCAGCGGACGCGGGTTCGATTCCCGCCTCAAGATCATAATTTTTCGAAATTCTTTTTCTAACCACTAAAATCTTTGAACATAGATTGTAAATTAATCTATCCTCCAAGGAATATGCAAAGATGAGTTAACAACACCCACAATTCACCAACTGTGTTATGGACATGGGCCTATTGCCATCTATCGGGCAATAAAAGCGCAGTATATTTCTAGGTATTTATTCCCTCTCCCTTATTCCAATTGTACCTACTCTGCTTTACCTTCACACACGGTACGTTGTAGATGATTGTATACGCAAAGATGCATTCATCATACCGAACTGAGCCCAAACTCCGAATGCGATGTCAGACAGTAGTACCCCGTAGCACGGGATGTGGAGGCACCGAGATAAAGCACTGTCAAATGGTGGAGAGAGATTTTGTCCACGTCCTGTGTTAGACCTACAAGACGACCCTGAACAACTTTTATCTTCGCACGAGAATATGAGGTCACTGATTATTTGTAAGTCGACGCTAAAACTACAGCTACTAGTTCAACATAATAGCTCTGGTTCTTAAAGAGAAGTTCGAAGTCTCTTTTTGGGATGGCGGAGAAAATGCAGGCATTAAGGCACGTATGTACGCGGACCGACAAGTTTAAAGTACACACTGGTGTACGGCCGTGTACGTCGTTCTTCGTTGACAGTTTGTGAACGTAAAGACAACCGAATACTCCATTAATATGCCGTCTAGTCCTTCGGGGATAAATAGGCGTATGGTTGTGTATGGTACATAAAAATTATAACACAGTAAAATAGATTAGAAAATGTTCATTAATTATTATAGTCTTGTTGCGGAATCGAACCGACGTCCTCCGCATTCCGGGCAGCCTTTACCACTCAGCGATCCGTTAAGACGTTACCATTATTTTTCAAACTTTTTCTAAACTATTTTTCATTGTAATAGGTACTTGATTAAAATTTGTTGTTCGTGAAATTTATAAAATTGTCTCATTGGGAAAGCGTAGTAGTCGTAGCGCTTAAGTACTAAAACAACCATTCATCATCATCATCATCACCAGGTCCTCAATGTCCCCATTGCTGGCCATAGGTCATATGGTTGAAAGAATCTAGGGAAAATGGGCCATAACCCGCCATGATGGCTCATTACACCCGACAACTCGCTATCAAAGTTCCCTACGACTCGCCAGCACAAACAGAGAAGGTCGTAGAAAAAACCCATCGTTCTCGACGAGTTGACAGTAAATAAATTTCATGATACTCGCTCTTAAAAATATTGGTGAATGGAATACCGTAAAATGGTATTGAGAAGCTATTCTGTAGGCACTCAAAGATGAGTTAGGTGACTTTATCGACAGCATTCTCAATGCACTGGACAGTTTATTTGATGGGTGTCGTCAGACGTCGCTCGACGAAGTGCCGATGCAGTCGCCGATAGGCGTCGTAACTGCCACACGAGCCGTATAGAGCGTGCTCTTTTACGGCGGACTTTATGGGGGGTTTATAATTAACCTAAGACATGCGAGTGCTAGTGCTGTTTTATTCCTGAGAAAATAAAACGCGTTAAAATTATAAATAGGGTATTCGTATTTATAATTGAATATTGCAGCTCAAATAAGAAAGGTGTGGTTTAAAAGAAGAGGACAAGAATTGAGTAATGTGCTCTCTTGGTTTGGTCACATAGAAGGATGAGTGAAAGGAGAGTGACAGTGGCATTATATGTCAGAAGTGAATGTTAATTATCTAAAGCGAATGAAGTATGTAAGGATCGTAGCAAGTGGAAAGAAGTGATCTCTGCCTAGAACTGTAGGAGAAAGGCGTATGTGTATGTAGTACTGCAGTGCATCTCGTTAGATACTATAATGCTTACATCGATAGGTGAAAATTGGTGGTGCATTCGCTCCATACGCGAGGTAGAGTCAATACTCTGGCTCAGGATAAAACGTACACATACATACATAAATCACGTCAATTAATTCCAGAAGGGGTAGAACCTATCTAACACCCAGGTTTCGCCAATTACGTTAGTTCCCACAAAAAAGGGGGCGAGCCTTTTCATGGCATCTATCGGGCACGTAAATCGCAGTATATTGCTAGGTGGTATAAGAGGTAGGTTGCTGCCTCTTGCTCACGCTATATTTACCCTTAGTCGCCTTGTACGACACCCGGGAAAGAATGTGTGAGATGACAATTGCATTCTGCCGTCCTTATTTTGTCGAATCCGAAACCACCTTCTGCCTCCGCTTCCTCCAAACAAAACCTCATTAACACGACGTCTATAGCTAATGAAATTAATCCGGCGTCCGGCGTGAATGGCGGGCAAAATGAGCATCGTATTTCCAATATAACCTCAAATAGTTGACCGGGATGACCAGGAGGGGGGAGTGGGGGGCGGCATCCGTGGCTGTTTGTGTCGCGCAATAGTTGCGACGGTCACGTGCCCAATGATCGCAGTTGAGCGTTCATTTGCGGGAGAAAGGTACGTGGGCTTGCAAATTGCCTCCGCGGTTGGTGGAAACACCAGCGGCCTACCCAGAGGAGGGCCGGGCCGGAAGACTTTGGTGCCTTTGCTCAACGGACGCAGCTATCCAGGCTGCCTTGGTTGGTTGATGCAAAGTTGACTGAGTATTTATTATCTTCACAATCATATCATTATTTTGTTCCCATACTACATCCTACTTAGAGCTGGATACGGGCAGGGAGAGAAAGACATACATACGTGATGTATGTATGTCTTCTTCTTCCACTGGGGTAGGCAGACCCTTTCTTTCTTTCGTAGGCAGAGGTGAACTAGCACCCACTTTTCGCCAGTTTGTTAGGTCCCATGTAATAGGTGGCGAGCCTATTGCCTATTGTGGTATAAGAGGAACGCTGCTGCCCATTCCTCATCACTTATTTATCCTTAGTCGCCTTGTACGACACCCACGGGAGAGATTTGTTATTAAGTAAAAAATTACACAAAAATATATTTTTAGTAGACGCTGTTACGGTTTTTCACAGAGACAAGTCTGTAGTACAATTTGCAATGGTTCAAGACTTAGTCGGGTGGTGTAGCGACTTTCTGTCCGCAGCGAGTTGTCCCGCGGTTGATGTACGGAACGTTCACCAAGTTTAACCCCCGGGAATCTGTGCAAAGGTGTGCCGTGCGCCGCAAGGTACAGGACGCGGCGGAGCTAAGCTTCGTTGATGTTATATGGTTTATACGATTTTCAATAGCCAGGTGGTGACATCGCTCGAAAAACCAGTGGCAGTTGGGGAAGGTGTAAGATGCTTCCCGGCAGGGCTTCGATTCTGCTGACACTTATCAGTTGGAGATGACCTCAAGGAACTACAGCTCTTTCTGTCCGTAACCTTCACAGATCGTCGGCCATTTTGTTTATGATAAAGTTAAAATCACCAATGTTAGGTATTTGTTTTTGTGATCAAAAACCCAATAGTATTTATTTCTGTACGACGGCCGGCTTGGTCGAATGCTCAGAGTGCTGGGTATTGGCCAAGAGGTCCCAAGTTCGAATCCTGGTAGGGGCCAATTTTGTGATAAACACAAATATTTGTTTCCGAGTCATGATTGTGTATACGTTTATGTAGTATATTTTCAACATTTATATACCTAATTATACTAAAAATATGTCCGTCAAGTGTTGTGATAAGGCAGAACAAGACAACACAACAAGACAAGACAACCAACAAGATATCACAACCTGAATCACAATTACAAAGTTTGTGGCAGAACTCAGAATATTCCTTCCGCATCCCAACAGGAGAAAGTGAAATTCCGCCACCGCTCATGCATTGGACCCTCAGCGCGCACCTGCGGCCCGCAACTAGTATCAAACAACTATTACGGCGCGCGCGGGCCCCGTAAAAATGCGCCTTTATGCAAACTGCGCAGTGATTGCTGCCCGCCGAGGCACATTCTGCATCGTTCTCGAGTCACATTTAAATTAGTACACGGCTATGAACGGGTGCTTTGTCGGTGGTTTTGTTCCACGCAATTGGCTAGGATGTGCCTCATTCGTTAGTAATATTGCGTGTCTCTGGTATCCGGAACACAAGCTATTGAAATTGCTCATTTTAAGTTAGACGACGAGTGGTATTGTTTTGCTATAATCATATTTTATTTTTTATGTTTTTTTATTATTATTCGACCGGATGATTAGATGATGGATGATCCGGACGGGTTAAGTCAGCGATGAGAAATGTGCGAGACTTATACCACCTAGCAATATATTGCAATTTACATGGACATAAATATATAAGCAATATATTGCAATTTACGTGGCATATAATTTTACCATTATGTTGAATTAAATATGAGTTACCAATTACCATTGCTACTTTATCATGAAGTGCTTCTTTTATTGTTTTCTCTATTTTTAAGTCGAATATAAAATGTTACTTTATACTTTTGTCACAAGCTTATATTTATAACCCGTGTGTCGATTAAAATGCATTAGAAATAAGACTACATTAATTTGCGGCTTCAGTACGTGCATTAGCAACGTTTCAATTAATTTCCAGTGGCTATTAAAAATTTAAATGCCCTAAACACGCAAATTAAATTTGAAATAGTTGTATTTTGTGGTATCAAATATAATAGAACTAATTTAATAGATGTGCATAAAATTCATCGTCGTTCACCTTTGCAGTATACTGTCTGAAGTCAAAGCAGGTACATACTTTAATTTCTTCTATAAAACTTGGTCCCCATTATGAATCCATCGATGTTTGCTAGTATTGTCTTCTTACCCTCTACCCTACCCCTCCACTAACATCTAAGTATTATGATTACTCTTTTGAGAAATTATTACATCAGGGGATGGACAATTACTAAAAGTTCTTGGCTCGATACAGCTATTGTAAGTTCAACACTGGAACGTATAATTAAAGCGGCTCTCACAGAATCTTACCAGGTATGGTTGGGCAGAGAGAAAAGAATGGGTGCGAAGGTGAGTGTTAACATGTCGTGAAGGAGTATTTGGTCACAACTCCCAAGCGCTGCTACCGACTTCCTCCTCTGCCACTCTATGGACCCGTCACCCGCATGAGGGACTAACATACGTTGGTACCTTCTTCATTTAAAGAAATAAACAAGTGACTCTAGTCTAGACGATATAGAATACTAATGTGGCATCTTCAGAGGAATATTAATGTAAATACGATTTGCAAATGCAGCGGCATTAATGTTTGACTAACGAGCGCCTGCACCAGCCGCATCTAATATTTATGTCGTTCAGCTCCCAGCTTACTGTTACAACCTTCTTCATTAAAATATTTTATTTTTTTTTCTTTTAAAACCTATCATCTAGCCCAAAGTAAGTAGCATAAGCACTTGTGTTATGGATACTAGATGACGGACATATTTTTAATTATAATTATGTATATAAATGTTGAAAATATACTACATAAACATATACACAACCATGACTCGGGAACAAACATTTGTGGTCATCACAAAGTTTGCCCCTACCAGGATTCGAACCCGGGACCTCTTGGCCAATACCCAGCAATCTGAGCATTCGACCAAGGCGGCCGTAATATGGGAAAGTAATATGTTTCTTTGATGAGTTTGACTTGGCTTGATGTTTAATACCAATGTTAGATTTTTAACTATGCTAAGGTGGAAGTACGAGTGATAGAGATATCTTTGGATCTTAGGGTTAGAGTCAGTTAAGCAATGTTCGTAATAAAAAATATATTCACTCGAGTTGCTCCGTGCTTCAGAAGGCACGTCAAGCCATTAGCCCCGGCTGCAATGGGCCAGCGTGGTGGGTTACTTATGACCTATTCTCCCTATATTCTTCCATCCATAAAGCAGACCTGTGCCCTGACCGTAGAGATATTAAAGGGCTTGTGATCATAAAATTATGTTTGATAAGGTGCGTCATAGACGGGTGACTTACAATGTCTTGAGCCTTCAGAGAGGTTATAGCAAAACGACCAACGCAGAAGATTATAGGCCTAGACATGCCTCTTCCAACAGTATCAAGATACGTTCTGAGAGCGAAATCATTAATTCAGCAAACGGTCCCACGACCGTTGACACTTAATAGCCCGCATTATAAGGGACAATAGACATTACAAGGAGCGCGACGCTTCTACTTCTAATGTAATCTTGTTCAGTGGCGGCCAAGTGGTTTCCGTGGCGATGCCATTTGATCACATCATTTTTTTGTAATCTAATCAGAAGATTTATAATAGCAATAATGGCGTAAGGAGTCAGGTATATATGACTGAATTAATAGCCAATGGCCGGCCTGCAACCCGAGGGCGAGGGCTATAATTTTAATTTATTTGGTTGTTATGTAATACAGTATCATATCCACAGTATCAGATACAAGGAATATACATATATAATGACGGCCGCCTTGGTCGAATGCTCAGATTTGCTGGTTATTGGCCCAGAGGTCCCGGGTTCGAATCCTGGTAGGGGCAAACTTTGTGACCACAAATGTTTGTTTCCGAGTCATGGTTGTGTATATGTTTATGTAGTATATTTTCAACATTTATATCCATAATTATATTAAAAATATGTCCGTTATCTAGTATCCATAACACAAGTGCTTAGGCTTCTTACTTTGGGCTAGATGATAGGTGTGAGTGTAAAAATATTTATTATTATATAAATCTCGCCCGCCTATAGCCCCGAAAGGGTAGGCAGAGGTGAATTAAACACCCACTTTTCACCAATTAAGTTAAGTGCCATAGGTTGCGTGCCTATTCCCATCTATCGGGCAGATAAATCGCATTATATTGTTAGATGATATATAAGAGGTGTGCTGCTGCCCATTACCCATCGCTATCTTTACCCTTAGTCGCCTTGTACGACATCCCCACGAGAGATGGGGCTGGTGAAAATGGCATTCTGCTCTGCCGTTACCACACAGCATAATATAATTCCATGTTATTAAATAAATTCAGTTCGAATCCAAAAAAATAATAAAATTCAAGCATATATAATAGTAATTTTCAGGTCCGTAAAATTCCCAGGGAAGAAAACAGGACTCTACGAATACTCTAACCGACCTCTGAACAATAAAAGTTCATCAAAGTAATTTTTAGCCGTGGAGCGACCTTCACCTTCCCCGGTGCCCGCGGGCCGCGCTTGGCGACCCCTGGGCCGTCCGCCCGCGACACTATAAATTGTGCGAAGTGTCAAACTAGCGGGCAACTCACACCTGGACTATGGGCGGCCGTTGGTCCGAGCCACGAGCGGCAGCGATCCGCCACCCAACATTATCATTATCATAATCACCGCCTTCGTGGTTCGTCCACCGTAATTAAGATCCACAAGCCCCGGGTTCTATCCCCAGGGGGGTACAAATTTGTGCTCGGTTTGGTTGGTGGTACTTCTTTTAGTCCGCCTGGCTAGCTACCATCATCTTATCAAAATCTGTGCCATAATAATAATGTTAACAGCATTATTGTGTTCCGACAGTTGTGATAAGATAGCCCAGCCCTATGTGGTTGAGGGTTCCAGGTGAAGCTCGATTCCATCTTCGGCCCTTATTGTCACTTACCGACAGGTGAGATGAAGGGCAAGAGCTTACCTGTGTAGCATAAAAAAACATCACCACCAGTTTTTTAATGTCCCCACTGCTGGGGCACAGGCCTTCTCTATGGATGTAAGAATATAGGGAGAATGGGCCATAGCCCACCACGTTGGTCCAGTGCGGGTTGGTGGGTATTAACGACTGCAGAAGCTTATACTGACTGACTGAGACTGATACTGTGGGCTGTCTGTTGCATATTCGGATTCATAATGTACCTTCCTAGTTTACCTGGGAGGATATTACCGAAATGTTTTGCACGAAAAATGGCGATTCGCTCACCCCTTACGCCCGATTCAAGTCGCTTAAAGACGCTTTAGCCGTAGCCCGGAAAAAAGTTGGGCCCAGTGCGCCGCTTCAAAATGTTCCCGCACTTTTGAACTGTGAAATTTGGTTTTAAAGCTAAATGGCTGCACGGCGCCGCTCCAGAGATCGTAATAACACTTCCAATTCTTTGTTCTGATGTCTTGGGGTTGTTTCCTTCGCTTATTGCTACAAACAGCACTAAGCGAAAGAAATGGCGATCTGAATGGTGCAATTTTGTTGTTACGATGAATATAGATGGGACGAATGAAACCGTTGCTGTCATTTCGTCCCGTTAGCGGGACCGATTCTGGACAAAGAGCTTTCTTTAAATGTCCGTTTTTGTTAAACTTTATCCACCTATAAAATGAAAAGCTTAATTTTCCTAAATGCTCAATTCTCGTATGTATTAGTTGGCAGACTTTAGTTCAATAAATTATTATTGTGCATACTTTTTGGAGGAGTTTGCTATTTAAATGATTTATAGCACCTTTTTATTGCAAGTATCTTCAATAGAAGTTACTGCTTGGTGTGATCTCTTTCAGAAGTAGTATCAATAATTATTTAAACAATAATAAGACGCTAACGCGTTAGATAAGCTCTGTTTTTAGTTTGATAGAGTACCTACTCCTAGTGTGAGTACAATACTATCTTATTCAATTCAATATGAACAAATTACTTCACCCAACCATTTTAATATACAAATGTTTAGGCTGAACCGGTTTTCAAAACGCTATGCACTCTCTAACCCTAACAAAAAACAAAAGCCAAGAATGATACAAAACAATTTCTAAACCACGTTTGTATCACCCTAGCCAGACTGGATGTCCGTCATAAAACGGCTGTCATCCAAATAATTACTCAGCAGAAACTAGCATGTTACGCAACTTTGACCAAGACGTATTCGCGTAGTAAATTGTCCAGGCTGGCTTGGTCTTCGGCTGTCCCTACAACAACGCCTTTAGTTATTTCCCAGCTAGGCGATCGGGAGGGATCATTGTACAGTGGGCATCGCGCTGTGTGTACATAGTTGCAGTTTCGTTTTACAGCCCCTAAGTTATGGCACACATATTGTTTCCACTATTAAGCGAATTCCGCTGTCTGTTACGATTGTAAGAGATTAAAAATTACCTCCAGTAACTACATTCTGGAGATAACTGAAGTTACTCGTCTTTACGACTACACTACTTGTGTACGATAAAAAAGGGTTAGTGTTGAAATAGTTGATAAAATAATTAACGATTAATATTATATTTTAAAACGAAAAAAAATAATGTACTTTTGGCGTTACAGATGTAATTGGAAGGAAATGAATACGGACGTTATGAATATTTTAATCTGATGATAACTCAATAGGAACATTCCTAGTGAAAATCCGTTGGCAAGATGAAGATGAAGAGCTCTAGCAGCCATTAGGTAGCATTAGGATGTGAAGCTACAGCGCCAACAGCATGTGAAGCTACAACAAAATGTCAAATTTTCTCAATCGACTTTGTGCTTTACTATCCATAACTTAAAAGGTTGACTATCGATTGAAGAAATTTGACAGCTTTGGGTAGGCATCATGTGAGAGGCGATATGCTGTCATCACCACCTGGTCTCACCGGCTTGCTGTCTCCACTGCTGTGGCACAGGCCTTCCCCCGGATAGAAGAATATAGGGAGAATGGGCCATAACCCACCACGCTTGCCCAGTGCGGGCTGGTGATGCCGCCTGTATCGAAATAGCAAGGCCCGGGCTGTGCCCAATAGCTGCAGGGCACCCCTGGGCCCAACAAAGGCACAACTTTTGTGTTTGACGACAACAGAAGCGAGTGCATTCCGCGCTGAGTCATGCGCTATAATGGCGACGGAATGCCTTTCCATTTCTCCCAGCTTTGCGGGTTTGTGCCAAAGGCTTAATTAATTAAAATAAATGCTCTGTGCGTTTTTCTGTCGTCTTATTAATAGTGTTCATAAATCTAGCTTTGATTTCTGGTAATACAATTCGTTGTGAATTTGCTGTTCGTGGCAGACTATTAATTATGTTATCAATTGCCATTCAGAACGTGGAAAGCGTTTTCATTTGTTTTATATAAAAAAAAATCTACTGACAGCGAGCTTGCCCTGTGAGTAGTTAGGTTTTTAGGAATCGATAAAATAGCAACAATCGCAATTCAGAGAAACGACATAAGTGAGACGAACAAAACGTGGATTATTGAAAGTATTTTTAAGATAAGTTACGTTACAGTACTTTGATTTTTTCATGTCTTGAGATATCAACAGTGTACAGATCTAACGTTCTAAATTTCCCTCACTATGACATAAATTGCAGAAACTACGCACCTCGCGCCGTCCCAAGAACGATACTTCGTGCCAAGCCAAATTGCCCCTTTTGCACATAAAGCTGTATCGCGCCCAGAATTACAAGGCAGAGCGAAATCATGTATTCAAATTGTTCCCGGGTATTGTCAAAGAAAAACTCTTTCCTTTTCACTTACCCGATATAAATCGCGAGCAAGCCCAGGAGTGTCCTAATCTCGATTCAGACAAGTCGTTACCTGCCCCTCAGCACCATAAATTACACCGCTTGTATGTTCCTGTCACCGGAGGTTGCCTGAGAAATAGTAAGCACCGCTGTTTTTTGCATTTCAATTTAACTGGCCCACTTCGCAATCCTCTACGAGACGGACACTTCATCATGTAAAACCTAGGCCAAAACTTTGAGCAGTATGAATTGGAATATCTGTCATCCCAATCACTTTTTTTCGTTTATCGGTCTCCGACATGGTCCTTTCCATTACTTTTATATACATTCACTCATCACTAGTATCTTTCCGGTGTGACGGATGATTGAATCAAAAGGGAGATGATGGATGGCTTGATGACGTCTGACCGATATGAATGGAAGAGAACACACACCTACTACGCCGACCTCAGATAAAATCTCACTCTGTCGTGCTAAGGAAGGTCGTGAACACATTGAACGACATTAAAGATGTAGACACACCTACATATTAATTCTATGTGGAAGAATGAGCGAACGTCTCCCGCATTAGGAATACCATCAAGATGCCGAGCAACCCTTACGTTTGCGTTCTGCCCAATTACCCCGCTGAGGGCCAGAAGGAGCGCACCAACGCATGTGATGTCATAATGCAAATTGGAAATTTCCGTGCCCCCGCCACACGAGTAGATAATAGATGAACCGAACAGAGTAAAAGCTTCTTGAACGCCGTCGCACTAACACTGAGATTGTGCAACTGGCTGTGCGTCATAAACCGGTTTTTTCCAGTCTCGCCGCGTGCGCGACAGCGGCCAGCGGGGTTCATCATCATCATCACCAGCCCTTTAATGTCCCTTCCCTATGGATGGAAGAATATAGGGAGATTGGACCGTAACCCACCACGCTGGCCCAGTGCGGGTTGGTGAGTATTAACGACTGCAGATGCAGCCGGGACCACCGGCTTAACGTGCCTTCCGAAGCACGGAGGAATTCGAGATCATACATTTTCGGTCACCCATCCAATGACCGGCCTTAGCGAACATTGCTTAATTTACGCAATCGTAGGCCAAGCGCGCAGTGCCACTGCGCTAGCGAGCTCCTCGTATCCTGAAGGTTATTCTCTGTTCCGTTGTTTCCTCATGTACTCCGGCGCACCAAGCCTGCGCATTTTCTTTGCAAGTCAGCTAAACGGCCATGCAATGAGATTTATTTGTCTCCTCGGCCTGCGGCCACCCCGAGATTAATGCCCCTCTAAAGCGAATAACCAGACATTATTCAAATGTCGGGAGCCATCCGTCCGTGTTTGAGGGGAAAATAAAGTTGTCGCGCCTACCTCCGCTCTAGTTTTGATTAAGGGCGTTGATTTACGCCCACGCCACCTGAACTAAGGGTCTGCTCAACTTTTCTCTCTGTAATTGATCCTTTGGACTGCTGAGTTAGTAGACATTATATAATACTAGGGGTCGGCTGCGGCTTCGCTCGCGTTTATGTCGGTTGTTATATAGCCTATAGCCCTCCTAGATAAACGGACTATTCGATACAAAAATAATTTTTCAATTTGAGTCAGTAGTTCCTGGGATTAGCGCGTTTAACCAACCAACCAAACAAACTCTGCTTAAGCTTTTTAATATTAGGAGTCAACTTTTCTTAGATAGCTAACCTTTTAGCTGGTTCGAGCTTCAGGGAATTGCCGGGATATTTTTAGTCAGTGGCAATACCAAAAGATGGCTACATTGTTGGTTTGTATGCTGTTGAGGTGGGAGCGAGGGGTATACCAGCTGAATCCATTACTAAAAGACCTTGGTTTATCTAGAATTTCGTAAGTTCTGCACTGAAACGTGTGTGTGTGTGGTGTCAAGGCGGCTCTCACAGAATCTTACAAAATATGGCTGGGCAGAGAGAGTAGTCAGGGTGCCGAAGGTGAGTGTTGAGACATATTGTAAAGGGGCCCCGTAAGCCTACACTTGGATCACAAGTACCAAACTGCTTGCACCGACTTCCCCCTTTGTCACACTATGGACCCGGCACCCGCACGGTTAATCCATACTAAGAGTTTCCGTCTCTAAACTGTTAGTCCAAGAGCTACTAAGCTAGAAATTTGTAGAATGATGATTTATAGCACACCCTAATCCAGCTATGTGTTGGGATTATTAAAACCCCAAAATCTTCAGTGAAGTGCGTCACTTCACTCCATTTTCGACACTTTTGCCGTCTCTGTCCCAGGAACGACTCCGGAGCCTTGCGCTTGATTGGATTATAAGCTGATATTACATTCTGTCTACAATTTGAGATACAAATATGGCTCCGTTCTCCCTTTTGCAGCATAAAATATTCATGGAAGGGCGTGTGGTCGAGTGACGTCTCGGAATTCGATATCTTGCGGACATGTTCGGATTTCAGCCCAGACGGGCTAGCTGGCAGCTTCGCCTTATAACATTTTAGATGTTATTTTTAATCTTATGCTTTCATTTTGTTGCTAGAGCAGTCACTCGCATGGAATATTGAGCACCGAGGTCTCTAGCAAAGAACACACAAATAGAAATCGTCATGAGCAGAGAGAAAGAGAGAGCTTTAAAGAAAGAAACAAATCTCTAAAGGACAATAGTAGACTTAATAATAGCTAATTAAATTGTAAAGAGATGGTAGTCTTTATTTTATTTTATTATGTTATTATTTGCGTTTTTCTGGTCCTCGCGAAGACATAGGGACTTCGATGGCATACGGCAGTAAAGTGTTCCGTTTGTAAGAATTATTTCAATTAGAAACACTTAATATGCTCAATTATGTTGTTAGAAATGTTTGCTAGTAGGCCAAACCGCGTCTCTGAAGATTGGAAGACTCTGTGCTTACTCCTATGATCGTATCTCCTATGACCTCGTCACGAGTATACCTACGTGTATTATGTTTCGAGAAAAAAGCGTTCTATTTTGTGTTAAGCCGTTTCGCGCGATTATAAAAAGGCACTAAGTTGGCACTGAGCCCGTCTACACAACGGCTGTGGTATTTTTCCAGTGGAGCACTAGTTAATTTGGGTTAAGACTGTAAGCCTGAAATTTAAAGCAGCGCGCCCCATTGGTCGACCGACAGATCGCGGAAGCCTAAAAGCCTAGGATTAAACTGCGCAAAGGGCACTGAGCCCCAGATATTAAATAAGTTGCAGCCAAGAGCACATCTCTGGGCTCTGGAAGCGCAGCAGCCGGAGAAGCTTAGTTAACTCTAGGAACTGCAGGGTGTATACTTCAAAGGGATCCCGATAGAATGCCAATGAGTGGTGGGAACCCTCCCGAGGCGCTCGGTGGCTCAGTGGTTTGGATTGACGTGCTTGGCTTTCGATGGCGTAAACTAAGCAATGTTCGCCAAGGCCGGTTATTGGATGGGTGACCAAAAATATATTATCTCGAGTGCTTCGGAAGGCACTTTAAGTAGTTGCTCTCGGCTGCATTTATAGTCATTAATACCTATCAACCCGCTCTGGGCACAGTGGGGTAGGTATGGCCCATTTTTCCTATAATTTTCCATTCATAGGGAAAAACAGAATTAGTCAATAACAAAAGCTAACCTTGTCAGTATGTGATAGTGTTATTGTTTGATGAGACAAAACAAGGTTGGTCCGACGAAAGCGCCGTGAGCCGTGTCTTTTCCAATTGTCTAGCACTAATTCAAGCTAAGAGTCTAGACCGCTCGATAAGTGTTTATTCTGGTCGAAGTGGTCCAGAGCTGGCGTTAGGGAGGACACTAGCACAATGGATCACGGATTCAGTTACGCTTGGAGTCCCGTTTTATCCCCATTTATCGCGTTGAGCAGTCAAAACTCCATAGATTTTTGACAGTTCAAAGCGATAAATGGCCATATCATAGTTATTAATATCGTGTTTCGGTGCTCATGCTAGCCGGGCTGCACTGGTTAAAGGCGCCGTTGACATCTATCAAAGTGGCCGTTGAAAACCCCGGATAAAGTAGAACTTGACAGAAACAAGTTGATCAGAGTCTTTAGGTGTCAAATATCAAGCTGTTGAGAAGCGTGTTCTATCGTGAATAGAAGGCAACCTGTATTATGTGCAGTACTTTCTGCTTCCTGGCCTGTGCCTAGTTGGTCTGGGGTCGGCCTAGTTGCTCTTCCATTCATATCGGTCAGACATCATCAAGCCATCCACACCCCTTTGATTAATATCATCCATCATACCAGAAAGGTGCTAATAGTGATTAATGAATGTATAGAAATAGACAGAACGGGCCATTTCGAGAAGCCGATGAACAGAGAGAGTGATAAGGATAGGAACATTCCAATCCATACTGCTCAAGGTTTCGACTTTGGTTTTACAGCCTGCCGCCTATCTGACACCAATACGCTATCAATATAGCAAAAGCTACTACTATTACTACCGTTTACCATATAACTCTATGAGCAAAAGTCCCTTTTATAGCCTGGAAAATCAGCATTTTCCAGATTAAAAAACGTGGGTGTTCGATGGTTTTTTTTTTGCATTTGATTAAATTTCATGTAAAATAAATTATAATAGGTGTTTCAAATGTACGGCCAGTTTGATCAAATGACCAGATGGCCGCAGACTTTGAATTGAAGTGAATTTGATTAATAATTAGCCTCATCTTAGGGTGAAAATGCCACTGCTCCCTTCTAGCTACATAAGCCTTTCCTGTCTGTGTGCAGTTTCAGCAAGTTTGGTGACAAACCGACATTCAATTCTGCCACGAACGCTGTTCATTAAGTAGCGCTTCGGATACCAATTGCTCTGTGCTGCTTGTTGGTGTTTTTCTTAGTCCGACTGTACTTGTGCGAATTGGAGTGGTTTCAATCATTTACTTAAGTCAGCATCAGAGTACTTTCCAAACTAAAATAACGAAGTGTTTCCAAAAACTCAACTCGATTTCCCATTAAAATAAATAATAGCGGTATCAGCCGGCTTAGACAAATGGCTAATCTATACGAATGAATAGGATAAAATGTACAAAGAATAATATTGTGTTTAGAACGAAAAAATATAGTCTTAATACGGGAATCGAACCCGCGTCCTCTGTATGAAACTGACGTATTACTGAGAAAACACATTCATTATATGTAACGGTTAGTTGTCAAAAATTGATATTAATAAAAAATGGGATTTGATCGATAGAAACGTGTATTGTTTGCCACCCAGGAGCATCAATAAAATAATATTCCCAAAAGTAGTCCTCTAAAAAAGCCACGTTCATTAAGCGCAAAGGAAATTGCACTTTATTGTACCAGTGCATTTTTGAGAAGGGTCACAGCAAGCAGCGCATGCTTATAAGGTCCAATTGCCTGGCCCACGCCAACCGGTGTCCAGAGGAGTTATTAAAGAAGTTCGAGCTAAGTTTCCATCGGGCTCAGAGACTTTCCATTTATTTATAGCAGTTTTGCGAGCACGTAAGTCTCAATATATGGTGTGAGTGTAAAAAAAATATTACATTTAGTTGAAGCGTGTTTCAGCGGCTACAGATTAGCCATGGCTTTAGCAGGAGAACAAAATTGCAACTAAGTTATATGGTATACAGAGAAGCTCTTGGTATTCGTTTCATCTGATGGTAAATTCGCCAATTATGTTAAGTCTCGTGTATCTTATAGGTGGAGAGCCTATTACCATTTATCGGGCACTAAAGTCGCTGTACATTGCTAAGCGGTATAAGAGGAACGCTGCTGCTCATTCCTCATCACTGATTTATCCTTAGCCGCCTTGTACGACACCCACGGAAGAGATTTAGGGTGGTGACAATTGTATTCTACTCTGCCGTCACCACACGGCAATAGACTTTATTCGCAATAAAACCATTTTTATCCCGCTAATGAACTTAGGACCCGATCTCTCTGTCATTTAAATAGAGTAAGTTATACATTGCTTCGTATTCGCCCTCACCTCGTCCAACTGACGAAAAGCAAGCGCCGATTGAGGTATACATTTTGAAAACTTCCTTCAAACTACTACCAAAATGGCCGGAACTGGCAGCCGCATAGCTAACCGCGACCCTTCACGTCGCCATCTGTACCGACTCTAATGAAATGCACTCAATTTATTTTATTTATTTTATTTATTTATTTATTGTGATAAAAACGACATAAATCTATTACATTTATCACACAATTATAAAGTCACAAAATGATTATAAATACAATACAATGTCAATTAAGAATAATATTATTACAAAATAGTCATGTCATTCAGATTCACTATTTTCACTGTCATAGTTACATGCATTACTCCATTGATCTCTTAAATTTTCACAGTAAGTCAATAAGGTTGGTTTTATAGTAGACCAGTTGTCAAATGGAAAGTCTAAATCAGCGTTGGCGTCACGGAGTGCATTGAGGTGGCCCAGAGGTCGGACCAGGGGTGACATCGCACGCGATACAGTACGGCCTTTTCTTACGTGGAAGAAATTATGTTGACGAGGAGGACCGCGCCTGCGTGCCGAGGGGAGCTCGGGCTTATCCGGAACCAATAATACACATACTAGATTGTGTAAGTGTATGCAGTCAACAGATCCCTTTAGCGTCTTGAGGCAGATGGTAAGCTGGTCAATGATTCTTCTCACCTCTAAAGAGTTGAAGCCGAGGTGCCCGAGTAAGAACTTAGTTGGATAGCGAAAAGGATAATAGCCGTACATCTTCTTATACAGAGCCCTTAAAAATGCCTTTTGGACCTTCTCAAGCATCCGTACATAAGTGATCTGATGTGGATTCCAGATACATGCACTCGATTCAAGCTTGCTCCTAACTAACGAGTTATAGAGGATTGTGAGAACTCGTGGATTTTGGAAATCTTTAGCATTCCGCAAGACAAAGCCCAGACGCCGATAACACTCCTTAGAGAGACAAGATATATGATCGTGGAAAGTTAAACTGCGGTCGAACGTTATTCCTAAGTCTTTAATACAATTATTAGTCCTATTAATAGATAAGTTGTTCATATTATAATTATAATTTATTGGATTTCTTTTTCGATCAAACGTCATAACATTACATTTATTGTGATTAAATTGCATTTTATTTATTAAACTCCATTCATAAACTCTATTGATGTCATTCTGTAGGCTAACGCAATCAACAGAAGATTTAATTTCGTGGAAAAGTTTCAGATCATCAGCATACAAGAGACACTTAGCGGTAGCAAGTACATCAGGTAGATCATGAATCATGATAAGAAAAAGGAGTGGGCCAAGTACTGAGCCTTGACTGACACCAGATCTGGTGTGATAGTCTTCCGATACGTAAGATCCGTGCTTAACATATTGGCGCCGGTCTTTCAGGTAGTCCGAGAAGAAATTTAAAAGATTAGGAGTGAAACCAATGATAGAAAGCTTGTGTAACAGTATATCGTTATCGACTCTGTCAAAAGCTTTCTGAAAGTCAAAATATATGACATCAACTTGCAGTCCGCGATCCATACCGTCGGAGATATAATCAATCAAGCATAGTAGGTTTGTGTCCACAGAGCGCCCTGGTCTGAAACCATGCTGTTCGTCGCCTATCAGCTGCTTAATCTGTCTATATATCTCTTGGTGCAGGATGTTTTCAAAAACCTTTGCAGGGGCACATAAAATAGCTATTGGGCGGTATTCTTCTACAAGATCCTTGTTTTTACTTTTAGGTATAGGTGTCACCCGAGATAATTTCCATTGAGTTGGGTACTTGCCACTTGTGAGAGAAAGATTGATGATATGGTGAAGGGGAACGATAACATGTTTTTTGCAAGCTTTAAGAACAGAACTGGGCACATTGTCGGGGCCTATTGAATAACTATGCTTCAATTTATTTAGACCACGCTCGATGTCCAGGGGTGAAAAAGAAGAAATGCTAACGTAGCCCCCCTTCGAACCCCGCTCGTCATTTGTAGTAATATTTAGAAGCGGCGTTTGGCTTAAGAAAACACTGGAAAAATAATCAGCAAACGCTTTAGCGGCCTCTACACCTGAACAAGAATTCCCCTTATAGGAAATGCATGGCTCGAAACCACCTTTAGACCTAAGTCTGTGTACGTGGCTCCAAAAATCTTGTGGCCGCAGCTGCAGGTTATTTTCAATGCGAGCTAAATAATTTTTGTGTGCTTGAGCTATCCGTATTTTTAAATCAGACCGTAATTTTGAAAACTCTCCATACGATGCGATAGATTTTGATGATAGCCAGAGTTTGTGCAAACGGGCTTTCCGCTTAATATCCTTTATGATATCGGCATTGAACCAAACTGGATACCTGTTATTTGTAGCAGAGTGTCTATGCTTTTTGGGAATTGAAAAATCGAACAGTCGATATAAAATATTGTAAAAGGCATCAGTGGCAGTGGATACGTCATTGGACTCGAGAACGGGCTCCCAGGAAAATCCCGCGAGTATGGATTTTAGGACAGAAATGTCGGCTTTTTTAAAATTCCAATCGCGCGATAAATCCATGTTGCTTGGCTGCATTCGATTATGGCGGTAGGTTTGTGCTTGGAGATGAACAACTATCTCGAGCGGGGGATGGTAAAGTTTATCGAGAGGGACAAAACCCTCGGCAGCCGCGCTTACGGATACATTTAGCGAGCGCGACTCATTGCACTCCTGAGCCAACACCACGTCAAGAATGCTACCATGAGAATTAATTATGTCATTATAGTCTGTAAGATCACAATATGTCAAAAAATAACAGTAATAATTAAGAATATTGTTAGACGCACTATTCAAGTTCAAATCACCCATAAGAAAGAAAACAGTGTTTGGACTTTCTGTCAAAAAAGACTCTATGTTACAAAATACATTCATATAAATAGAATCGCTAGCTTTCGGTTTGATATATACGACACAAACAGTAAAAGACATTCCACGACATGTAACAGAGGCCCACAGGTCTTCGCCGAGCTGCGATTGAAGGTCTGATCTGTGGCGAACGGTGACGCCAGGTCTCGCGGCCAATAGAACACCTCCGCAGGGAGTCGCACGATCGCGCCGCAGGAGCGTCCAGCCATCCGGGACGACCTCGGCGTCGTTTACCGAAGTGTCGAGAAACGTCTCTGTCGCGGCTACGAGCAGGTGATCAGAGACTAACATACTGGCATACCAGAGAGCCAGTTTCGTCTTCAAGCCTCTGACATTCTGGTAAAACATGTTAATCTGCGTCGGTGTGGGTGTATTGTCGTACCTGTGTTGCCCTGCTGGAGGGCCGCTCACGAAAGTGCAGAGGACTAGTCGAAAGCCTAGCTTTCGAATTATCACCGGTGTTGGTTTTTGGCCCTCTATAATTAATCCAGGCCCTAATTCTTGCGTTGACGGGCCATACATCTATAGAGTAGCAGGTGTCATAGTAGGCAAGAGGCACGCCTATTTTATATGACTTATAGTCTCCCTTTGCTGTGAGCTCCTCTACCGTGCAGGAACTATTAGGGCAAAGCTTCTGCACATACTCGCGAACTTCGTCGATGCCCGAGGCCATGTTCCAAAGATGTATGTGCTTTCGAACTTCGGCAGCTTTAAGTGTCGTCACCGCGGGGCCCGCAGTGCCACACCTGTAGGTGAGGCGTCGCTTTTTCCCCTTGACCTCAGTCCAAGGTTGGGTATCACTCAGGTGATCTGCAGCTGATATCTGTACCATGTTATTGTCAGGGAGGAGACTTGGACCTACATGGACCACCTTAGGAGCAGCTGTGTTAGGAAGTTGGGTAGCCGGTTCTCTCTTCCTTTGTTTCTGTGCCTGGGCAAATGTGGGTTTGTTTGGCGTTTTACCAAATGGCTGATCTGATGACTGCATAGTTTCAGGTAACTGGGTCTCCGACAAATACTGCGCTGAGGCTGGCTGAGTCGCGGTCGGCTGATGAGAGTCAGCTTCATATTTTTTGATTTTGCCCCGTAGCAATGTTATTTCAGTAGAATAATTTGCGAGTCTCGTTTCGTATTGAGTTACGACGGATTCATGGTTAGTAAATTTACAGTCGTAACTCTTTAATCTAGCATCATAGGTTGTTATGGTAGACACAACATGGTTGAGGTGATCCATTAACGCGTCTACCACGCGACGCAACTCTCGTATCTCAGTAACCAATTCGCGGTCAACGTGATTTGGTGACGATTCAATGTTACTCGGCTTTTTCCTATGTGTCACATTCGGGTCTCGCTCACGACTCTTTTTGGAAGCCCCAACCGGAGTCAAGCTATTATCGCCACCTCTCTTAGACGCGCAACAACATTCAGGACAAATCCAGGATTCACGTACTGTAGCCGCCAATGTGAATTTAGTTCCTCCGGTACACAATAGGTGGTATCTTTTACCACAGTCATTCACAGTGCAGCATAAGTAATCCTCCTTCTCACCTATAATACTGTTGCAGGCAGCACAGTGCATTTTGGAGAATAAGTGCCGCTGCAGTTTTCAGCCGGTCGTTGTAGATCGTAGCGAAAGTAGGTGTCGTAGCCGCGCGTGTGTGACGTAGCAGCGCGTAGACCGTCGTAGCTAATTTCGACCGCCCCTCGCTAAGCACTCGTAGCCGAACGGATAAAATTTATTGGCGCTGCGTGAATATGCAAATTGGACCAACAACTTTGTCCATCAGCGCATAGATGATAGAAAAACAGCACATCTCCATAGTAAGGCACAGTTGCAATATGATCGCTTCCGTGCTCTAGTGGTTCGCCCACTGGAATTAAGATCTCCACCACTTGACAGTGTTTTGTCTCGGGATTTAGGAGGAGCTAGAGCGAGAGGCAAATATTTTATTTTCCCCGAGGAGATTTTGTCCATGTCCCGTGCTAGGCCTACAGAGGTCGGGTTTGATCCCCAGGGAAGTACACACTTGTACTCAGTTTGGTTGGTGGTAGGACTTTTTCAAGTCCGCCTGGCTAGCTACCACCATTTCATCAAAATCTGTCGCCATAATATTGATGAGAACAGCATTTGTGTGTTAAGACGATTTATGATAAGAAGCCAGCCCCTCTATGGTTGAGGGTTCCAAATGAAACTCGATTCCATCTTCCACCGTTATCGTCCCTTTCTAGCATAAAAAAGTGATGTGATGACCAATGATATAGGCACGCTCTATAGGAAGCCACAACGAGAGTTGATCCCGGATCCTGCAGCAGTCTTTTCTCGCTCCCAGATTATTTGGTGTCGGTGCAATATAGTGCCGCCTGGCTGGCACAAATCCCTCTAGGGCACGCAGTTGTTAGTGGAACACTCGCCCTAGCAAACGGGATGTGATGAAATGCGAGTTTCGAAAAGTCGAAAAGAAGTAGGTGGTGAAAACCGTAATATTAAAATAATTTATATTATCAAGAAATAACACAACAGATTGTGTAAAGCTAATGTTTGTAGCCGACAGCTTTAAAGTTCTGAATGGGCATCTTTTCCCGTGCACCAACAACAGCAACCGCTTAGTTTAAAGGCCTCTTCGCAAATGAATAGTTTTCATTAGCGGCCAGCGGCGAACCAGCGGTTGATATAAAAACGTGGGCCGCCCGCGCCCAGCCCTAATTGAATAACTTCCACAACGCGGGGATTGTACCGACGTGACCGGAATGCCGCACCTGTGCGCCTGCCTGGCGACAATGTAATCTTCAAATAGTTTTAAACAGAGCTCCGCCTTCGTGTGGGCCACAGACGCGCTTCTCTATCTGAATCGTCATTTCAGGCTGTGAATAGCATGACCCTACTGAAACCTGTTCTATGCTGACTTCTTCAGATGGCCCACTGGTAACCACTCTATAGTCACAATGCCTTTCAATCCATCAATTCGACTGAGAAAAAATCATTTCTCACATGGATTGGAGACATTATAATTCAATGGTCACTGATTAATGATTTAAATTTTTAGAGTGCTCCATTTAAGTCACTATAGATATTCAAATACCTGAACTACTGTCACTTATTATGCAAGACAAGGGTTGACGTGACAAACAAAAGCCGATATTTAGGCTTCTTACGAGCCTCAAGCAAGTCTAGAACGCTTCTGACACCTAACACTCACGGTACTGGGCATAGCTCGCTGAATTTAATCTTAATATCCTCTTTCTCTAAGCGCAATATGTCTACTATTTCCAGAGAAACCGCTTCCAAGAATAGGTAAAGCCAGTTAAAAGCGCTAGTATTTAGTAATCTCATTTCAAAGTTATTGGTCCTTCGAGCAGTAATGTTTTCGGAAACTTTATGAAAATAGGAAAGTGAATGGAATATCAAACCAGAGCCCAGTGGTCATATCCTCTTTTCACATCCCGCGGATGCCCAGTCCACTCAACAATTGAGCGATCTGCTCTCGTTAGTCTTGGCTAGCAGATGACTACAAAGAATCTCGTAAATGTCAAGGAGTTGCGCTTTTGCGATATTCCGTCTGTGTCGGTTTATGGCTTAACATGAACAGGGTCGCCCATACGACCTCACGTGCCTCTGATTTCGACCTTCAGTTGTCGTCTTTGCATCAGACAACAGACTATCGCCTGGGACCTTATTGACACATCACTTATTTGCATTACACTGCCCGCTGTGTTTATTGTTCTTCGATAATCAGCCTGCACTGTAACAATGGCCGCTGTATTAACTGGTTGGGTGTAATCATCGTTAACATAAACATTAAATGGCTGCGCCATATTATTTACTTAAACATAATGATTTGAGCATTGTGCTGGTACTACAAAGTGACTCGTCCACATCAGTATATGAACGACTACATTTCAATGACACTGGTCTTGGTCCAAAAATTATAGTAAGTAGTCCTCCGGGTCGAGATCCCAAAGCTCAGCCGGTGGCCCATAAATGGAAGACCTTAAAAACATTTCATAACTCTGTTTCTATTGGAATTTAAGATCCCCAATTTCGAATTTACGGATTAGTCTTCAAAACTTTCAAGTATATTATATATTATATCTTTCAAAACTTTCAAGTATATTATAAAGCAAGGCGTGCACTGATCGCCCAAAATTAGTTTTAATTGACTGCATTCTCAGCGCAGAGCTCGAAACATCGAACAATAAATTTGCTCATAGAGATATTCCAATGAATTCATAGCATGCACTATTACCTGACTCACTCTATACATGGGCGCTGTTTATACATACGACTATTACTGATTACTATATAGGATCGGTTTGATATAAGTGGTTTGAGTTCTGTACACCAAAAGGTCTCGGGTTCAGACTACAGCAAAGATAATGTTGGCGTGTGAATGCGCAATTTATTGGGATTGACAAAGAGTTTGAATACCTTGAACAAAGTCATCGTGTTTAGGAATAATTTTACTTTATATGCTTCACAGATTTATAATTTGGAGAGAATGATCGTTGCAACATTTTTTAAATACGTACGTTTTAGTTTTAGAATGCATTAGTATAAAAAAATATTATAGCTTAATAGACACAATTTGTTAAATTAGAGTTAACGACGAACTTATGAAAGAGTAATGCTTTCCCGAAACTTAATGAGTCTAAGCATAATAATTGTTTTGTATTCTCCAGATAAAGAGCGAGCGTTAATTACCCCGAGTTGAGCACTCGAGAGCGCAGCTTTTCAGCAATTAAACTTTGACTCTAATCTGATTCTTAGATTCTGATTTTATATCTCGTTAAAGTTCGCGGAAAATTGTCATTTCGTTCACTTTGGCAGCACTTCTTCTGGCACGCGGAGGGAATATCATGATATCGTTAACTATCGCTATAATATTGATAAAAATGTTCGAGGCTCGTAAAGAAATTTCTGGAGCAAGACTCGACTTTGTGTCTCGGGAAAGAATGCGAAATATTACCACCATTATTCGAAATTTGGTGACCAGTGAAATTGGAGAAGTAATAAAAACATTACGTCTAAGGTTTTTTCCCCTTATCTTACTGTGTTACTTAATAGTGTGGACCGAATTCTCTAAAAAACGCTGTAGTTGGAAGCTTTATCGTAAGAACCCCGTTTGCAATGATATGCACAGGTCTCCCACGGGGTCTCATGCTGTGTATCAAGCGGCCATGTGAGTAAGAAAGTATGTATATGGTCTGGTGTTGCTGTTCACTGGTACTTACATAGTGCGTATAATTTTTATATAAGACTGATTTATTATTAATTTAGTCTTAAAGTAATTTGTGAGACGTTGGGTCTTCCTATGAGATCCATTGTCCTCATTGAGATTTTACCCAGAAAAAAAAAATACAGTGGTAACGAGCGGTTGCCTAGTGACATACCAAGGTACAAGTTACTAGTTAGAAGCTGAAAGAATTTAAGAAATCCTATAAAGAATGGTAATATTATAGGTGGTCCTGAAAGCGGAGGCAGGTCACATCCGAGGTGCGGTTAATATCAACTCGCCGCGCTTCCCGATAGCGGCGGGCACCGCAGGTAGCGGGGTTTCAGCGTCCTTATATGTAAGGATATTTTAATAGTGCTCAGTCTATATTATAATGTATAAATTGTAATAATAAATGCAGATACTAAGCTAGAATAGATTTTAATTGGTCCTAAGGCATATATACTCGTAATAATGGTTTAGTCACATGTTTAAGTATTTATCATAGTACCTAATTCATTTATGTTTTATTTTATGATTTTTGTATTATGTCTTTAGTTACTTGAAAAAAAATGACGCATTTGTAGCAAATTCTAACCCGTGTGAAAAATAGAACAGAAATGTTTAAATTATTAATTTTAACGTTATAAACTGGTAGATTTAAAAGGCGTTCAATAATCGGTTCTGATTCCGTCTCTTTTCTATAGGAACATTCATTCATCACTAGCACGTTTCCAGCGTGATCTATGTTATGAATCAAAAGGCGTGGATGGCTTGAAGACGTCTGAATTTTCTAAAAGAATAATTTGCTATTTCTCTAGAAAATTATAAAAGTAGGCAAACCCGCTGTGTTCGTGGCCCGCGTCCAGGTATCGTGTTCCAATCGAGACCGCCGCGCCTTATCTCGCCGTGCAGCCAATGGCAATGGACGGCCACCAACACTCGTAGCTCGCGACGCCAGGATAACATCTACAAATGTTTCGGCCGGCGGTTTGTTCAAGCGTCTACCCGGGGATATTGCGCGTGATATCCCGCGGACGGGAAAATATCTTCGGAATAATATAATGTTCTGTTCTCCCTCAATAGATGGCGCTGTAGGTGTGTTTCAAGGTTTTGGCAGTGTTAGGCGTGTATTAAGAATTTTAATGTAGTACGGTGCTATTTTAACTGTGGCAGTATGCCGTAAGGTACAGGAAGACTATCTAAGAATCTTGTGGTGTTTTCTTAAGCAAACAACTTCGGCATAGTATTTGTTTTGATCAAACGGGAATTATCCATTAAAACTTGTAAAAAAAACAATCCTGTAAGATCCCACAGCTAGGCATATGCCTCCCACCGTAGTCCTCAATCTCGAGCGACCCTGAACCACTTCCGTCTATGTCTTCCAGTATGCATCCACTCTTCATCACCTTTTTCAAGATCAACTTCGAAGCCTTTGACCATCCCTAGGTGTCCACTCTGTGGTGACCTTTTCCCAGCGATCTGGCTGCAAATTTAATGCGAGTTGACTCAGTTTAATCAATAGTAAATGACTCATCTTTAAACAACATCCATGGGTGCCTATTCTGATATTGTCAGCAGGAAAACATAAGGACTAAGTGCCGAACCTTGGTGTTTGCTTAAAGTCACATCGAAGCTAGTGGTAGTACAGTGGACCGGTAGCTACGTTACATGCTACATGGCAAGAATCTACTACACATTCTCTCTCAAACCACTACCGATCACTTCTCCCTATACCTTTTCATCAGCTTTTTTCCTTTATAATTGCAATTCTACACATCGCCTTTATTTGTGTAAACTCTGATCTGACAAAGAACCCCGAAGCAACGTAAATTGTCAAACACAAAGTGAGCTCCCTAGAGCAGTGTCCCATATAATATTCAGGAGTAAATAAATGCGAAGTAAAGAGCATTAATAATTCCGCTGGCGACAATATCCGTCACTGTCAATTACGCCGCTGTATTGACACCAAATAATACCAGTTTCATGGCGATCATTAATCAGGGGGCGAACTTAAACAAACATCTTAATTGGCGAACGTAAACACATCACAAAACACATAACTCAGGCGCTGATACGTGAGCGAGCGGCTGAGCGGCATTCATGAATATTTTGCTAAGAAAATCAACGCGTAAGGATCGTATAAAGTATTCAATGGAGCCGCAACACTCGACAGAAATCCGCGCAACACCGCTCGCCCTGGAACCTATAAAATTTATATCTAACCTCAATATCAGTAGAGGGAATACGTAATGAACATTAGGAACAAAGGCGCGCGAAAAGAGTCGATACCGAATTGTGTAGGTGCGAATTGATAACACCCGCGCCGCAGTCCAAAGGGAATCGTGTGCCCATGGGGGCAAGGTACAATTTGGATAGCTCGAACCGGAATAAGAGCGGAATGTTTTCTGTCACAAACAAATTTGTATCTAGCTCTCACTGTTCCACGGTTGAGTTTGGTTTGTTGAGTGGTTCCGTTTTATTTTTGTTACAACTTTTCTAAAATTTATTTATTGTTCTTATAACTCAATTTGAAATTTTTAAGTAAAATTTAAACCTAATTCGAGAATCTGTACCTTGATACTTCAACTAATCTGTTTTGTGGCATAATATGTTGCAACTTACTATGATTCGTACCAAAGTTTTCTAACAATGCACCGGTCAAATCTCAAATATAAAAATCTCGTGTAACAGCGTTTTTTATCGAATTCTATTTCTAGATAAACTAGGAAAAGAGCAGGAAGAAGAGGTGATAAGGTCAAAACAACGCTGGCCGGTTCAGCTAGTATTACTATAATTAATTCTAAATCTAAAACATCTGGAGTAGGTATCTTTAAATGCCGTTCATTCTACTAAGCTTCGGATTTGTTTTTCAATACGTTTAATGGTAATATAAAATAGCAAATAAGAATAAGGGTCTTCCACGAACTGTGATATTTGAGAAGAGAAGAGAATCTGTGCGTCTCGCCGCCGAGATCTGTCGCGAAACTTCCCAAATTATAATCAGGCGATTTACAACAAACGCCCGCTTAGAGAGAGAGAGCCTCTCGACCTCATCGCTCGATTCACAGGAAAAAAACGCCAATATTGTGAAGGTGGCAATTTTCCTCAAATCTAATTTTCTCATCCATTTTAATTGGATTCCGTCGAAGTTGCACCTAACTAGGTTTCTTTTATTTTGGCGAGTGGATTGCTTGTTGTTTGCTTCGACTTTCCTTGAGGTAGAGCTGTGTGTGTAATTTCGAGAATCGATTAACTTGGCGCAGATTGCGAACATGGCAATATTTTTAACATAGTGACTTGTTGGAATCATTAGTGACGAATAATACGTAACACTGTAAATACGGAATAAAATACTGCCATTTCAAATTTTGCTGCGGCGAACTTACTACCCTTCGGATGACCAGAGTTTATGAACAGGTTTAGCCTAGATACATACATGTAAAGAAAATTATAATTATCTTTAATTAATTGTGGCTGTATGGGTCGGTGAAGGTTGACTCGATTTTCTTATAATCTGTAGATGTTTGGAGCGGTGGGAAAAAAGTATTCTATGGGAGTGTTTGGCGCGTTTCGTGGTGTCAGTCAGATTTATTTTCACTAATTCAAAAATTGTTACAGAGTGGATTTTGTGCAGTGAAAGTGGTGTTATTTTGATGCACAAGCATCCGTGTTGATGTGCAATTATGCAGAATTATCGAAAATAAGTCTCATGATGTGTTTGATGTTGTGGTGAAGATCACTATAAAAAGTGGTTTTATCCATTTCATCAAGCACCATCATTAAGTCTGTTACCATTCAATTCGCGTCAAGCACTCCCTAGATGCGTTAAAATATGTGGCACCCATATTTTAACGTAAATTCATTTCATTAATTCCTTTCACCCACGCATTATTTCATAAGACTACAGATAAAATATCCACTAAAGACTTGGCTGTATGGGCTAGACCCTTTGCCTTCCCTAAAATATAGGGAGAATTTAAAACTAAAAAAGTATGCTATGTAGGTATAAGTAAAATTTAAAACTAAGTTTGTTAAAAACAATTCCGTTAGTGATTAATATAATATTGTGATTAAAGAGTGGGCATTACAATAATAAACATTAAATGTCGTTTCTTTTATTACAGGTAATTATTATTTTTGTTACTAAATACTTTCCTGTACATCTTACTTGTATGATTAATAAAAATACATTTCTTTTATTACAGAGAAACTCAATTGTGATTTAATTGATTGTGTCGTCCAATCACAAAGAAAATATTCTTATAAAACGACATTTCTTGTCATAATATGGAAAAGTTGAAATTTACATTTGAATCAAAAGCTACAACAGACGGAAAGTCTAATTTTATTGCCATAACCTCAATTATTACACAAGATGACAAAGTTTTCCTGATTCCTGAAGAATGTCAAGCCGCATCACTCCACAAACCTATCTACACCTCTAAGGCTTATTTTACAGTAAAAAATACATTAAAAAAAAGACACCAAATGAGAAGTGTATGGATAAAAATGACAGAAGATATATTACAAACATATGTGGATGCGGATAGTAATATGATTTTTCAGGACCAGTTTCTAGAGGAAATTAGCCACGAACAATTGTGTATTGCCAATAAAAGGAGTTCAGAAGACCCTGTAGTGAAAATATTAGAAAAATTAGTTGAAAATCAGCAGAAAAGTGGAAAACAAAGTATGAAAAATTTAGCTGACAGGTTTTTACTTGAAAAATTTAATGGAAAAAATTTAAGTGCATATCACTGGATGGAAGTATTTGAAAAAGAATGTGTAAGGTTTGCATATATCTTGACGTCAAAAACTCAAAATGCCAATGATTTCATCAAACTCATAAAGTCCACAGAAACTAATGAAATTGGTATGATACTTTCAGACCAATACCCGGGCCTCAATTCTAGAGAATTCAAACAATTTTTGGATGAAAGAAATATTCCTTTAATATTTACTGCTGTGAACTCGCCTTTCTCTAATGGATTAAACGAAAGATTGAACCTAACTCTGGTCAATAAAATTAGATGCAAAATCAACGAAAATGATTCAAAAATAGCTTGGACAACTAAAGCGCATGAGTGTGTAAAAAATTACAATGAAACGGAGCACACTGTCACTGGATATGCGCCACAGTACCTACTTAACGGCACTGATGTTACGATTTTGCCAAATGAGTTGAAACTTCAAAAGACCGACAACGATTTGATTCAAGACAGAAAAAAAGCTCTGGAAAATACTATGAAGTCACACAATTACAACAAGATAATTTACGATAAAACCAGGAGACACCTTAACTTCAAAGTTGGTGATACTGTTTTTGTGGAGAATGGAAACAAACTTAACAGGAAGAAGCTAGACGAGTTAAGAATCGGACCCTATAATATTATAGAAAAAATATCAAACTCAATTTACAAGATAAACACTGGTCGACAAAAATCAGAATCAAATTTTTTCCACATCTCGAAGTTAACTCCAGCAACTGGGTTAATGAACTATGAATAGAAAGTTGTAATTTTTCTCTTTCCTAGGGGGGAGATGTAAAGAAAATTATAATTATCTTTAATTAATTGTGGCTGTATGGGTCGGTGAAGGTTGACTCGATTTTCTTATAATCTGTAGATGTTTGGAGCGGTGGGAAAAAAGTATTCTATGTAGGTATAAGTAAAATTTAAAACTAAGTTTGTTAAAAACAATTCCATTAGTGATTAATATAATATTGTGATTAAAGAGTCGGCATTACAATAATAAACATTAAATGTCGTTTCTTTTATTACAGGTAATTATTATTTTTGTTACTAAATACTTTCCTGTACATCTTACTTGTATGATTAATAAAAATACATTTCTTTTATTACAGAGAAACTCAATTGTGTTTTAATTGATTGTGTCGTCCAATCACAAAGAAAATATTCTTATATACATATACATAAATCACGCCTATATCCCCGAAGGCGTAGGCAGAGGTGAATTAACACCCACTTTTCGCACATAAAGTTAAGTCCCATGTAAAAGGTGGTGAGCCTATTGCTTTATTGGTCCAGAATATCGCAGTACATTGTTAGGTGGCATAAAAGGAACGCTGCTGCCCATCACTCATTGCTGTCTTAACCCTTAGTCGCCTTGTACGGTGGTGGCAATTGTATACTGCTCTGCCGTCACTACACGGCAATAGCCTAGATAAGTTTCATAAATTCTTAAACATGCTAATAAGCAGAGCTAAGAATTATTATAACAATAAATTAAGTAATATACACAATTTTAAATTACCAATATAAAAATCCCAATAGAAGATACTTTATATTAAACAGTAACTGTAGAATTGAACAACCAACATAGTTTAGACAACCACACTAATATTTTAGATACAGTCAACACCCTCACGGTTACCAATATGTAAAATTTTCTCAATCGATTTTATGCTATAATTATGTCAAGTCAGTTAAGGTTGCCTATAAATTGGCATCGATTACATGTAATCATTTGTGATAACAGTGTAATATTGGCTGGAAAGAGTAATCATGCAACTTGGGCTATTATCCGCCGCGCTCTGTGCTCTACCGATAAGGTACGAGTATGAATGAATTTTTGACTATCGAGCTGGAAGAACCCACAGGTAAATTGTTTGATTTCGAGCGCTTCTATTTCTAAAACCTTTGTCCGTATTAAGTATATTTCAGTTTATAAAAGGTTTCTGACACCAAAAGAAAATTCTAGAATCCAATATTTTTTTTAGTACAAGCCTGAATTTTAAATATGTAATTACAGACAAAAACGACTTTGTGCCCTCATACAACTGGTTATGGTTGACAATAATTTGGAGAGGTTTGTGCTGTCTGATATGCTGTACACAAAAACCAAAAGGACAAGTGGACTTGTATACTTTTAATTTTGTGTATTCTTTAAATTAATTTTTTTCTCAGATAATAATTGACACAATTTATAACGATCAAACTGACCTGTAGAACAGTTATACGATTATTCTATCAGCCTGTTCTAAAGAGAGAGCCAGCCAAAAAGTTCAACAGAGATTTCTTCAACAGAATCTGATGTCATATTTTATATATTGAACACAAACTCAATAGAGCAACCCATCTCATATTCGTAGAAGCAGTCGTGTAGACAAACGGAATATGGTTCGCGCTGTCTTTACTTGCAATATATAATATAACCCATAACGATTACTAGTGGTGAGGTAAATAAAACACAGAAATAAGTTATGCGAGGCGGCGTAGGAGGGAAATAATATATGGATATAAGCAAGAAAAAACGCTTTGAGGCCGAGCCGTTTGATGTTCGAGTGTGCGGGGAGCGGGAAAAATTCAATGTAGTCGAGACCAACTCCTCGGAGCCCTCAACTTTGAATTTACATAAGCATTCGATTCAGAAACGTTATAAATTAACCGTCGCTTCGAACCGTTAACGTACACGATCGCAGCATAACTCAGTGGAACAGCGTCATTAAGGCTCCACAATGGCTCCGATAACTAATAACTGAAAGACTAGCACTTAAGTCTGAAGGGGTGAGAGGACGTCCATTGAAGCTCACCGACAGGGAAAGGTTTCTTTCTGATGTGATTTTTTTGTGTGCCGAATTGCAGTGGGCGCGGGGGGGGGATGGCCGGGGCTCAGGCGTGCGCAGCCGGCAGTCGCGGGCCGACCGCCGGTGCGTGCGGAGCTCTGTGTCGCGCGTCGCTCGCCGGGCCCACGTCGGGCGCCATCGCCGATTCGCGGCCGCCACGCGCTGCGCCGCCTGCGACACGGCCGGGGCCCAGTGGCGGATCCACAGTTCTGTGTCTGGTGTTGGGTTTCGGATTCCTCAGCGGGTTAGGCTTGAAAAGTTGAACACGAACTATTATAACCTTAATTGCAAGAGAAACAAAAGTGCCACCTGTATCGGAAAGTGTACGAGCTGACTGTCGGGTCAGCAACAAACAGTGTAGTGCCACGTGAGGTAGTGTTGCAGACGGACCCCGACGCACCCGTAAGTACTTCGCAGTTGTTAGCGACTTGGTAACTTTGCCACTTCGCAAATGATTGATAAGGAAACCTCACGGCTCGCCGGATCGGAGAACTGTTTATTCAACAAACTTCTGGCTGTTGTTAACAGTGTTCCCCTGGGCAGCAATCAATATCATACACAGGCTTCGATAATGTGCGGATATTAAAAGAATTTGTTTACTAGTGAGCCTGCGAGGGCCGCAGGACAATTATTCAAATCGGTAAAGGGAACGGGGACTCGCAAATTGGTCAGTTTCTTCGGGAACTTTAAGGTTATTTGTGAGGCGTTGTGTTGAATTGAAAGGACGGTACCCACTTAAGGAGAGACGTTGTTAACGGACAAACTTGATAACAAATTAGACGGCGGCGAGGACCGGGTCCCCGGGGACGCAGGAAGGCATTATTTGGTTTCCATCCTGCAAACTTTTTATTCCCCAACGCATTAATTAAGACAGGATTACAGAGGAGCGGAGAAATTCTTATATTTTTTTTCTTTTACTTTTGCCATCTTCGATTTTGTTGCCGCGGCATGTTGCTAACGACTGTACAGACGACAGTACATCTGGCTACCACATTAGGACAAATATTCTCAATCCACTTTGACCTTTACTTCAAACAAGTTACAGTTACAAATTGATTGGAGATGTTTGACAATTTTGTATACTCTGACGTGGTGTTGACTGTACCAGCATATTTTGGATGTGTTTCCAATTAGTAAATTAATAATTCATTTCGTATATCTTATTGCATAAAGCGCTAGGTGCCATATCAATATAAACATGGTTTATGTTCACCGGGACTCGAACCTGGTACTTTTGGGTCGATCACTGGACCAAGCGAATAAGGTACAATTCCGATAATATTATATTGGTGTGTTACTAATTTAATTCCGACGCTGAATTTATTTCTAAAAAGAATGTTATAATTTTATTTAAAATATTAGGTAGTATATAACCAAACAAATTTAAATAGATCGCCAATAAATCAATATTATGTCACCAGACATAAAGTTAAAAAAAATTAATCATTAAAAGTAACCTAACTGTGGAGAACTTCTCTTGCGCAACCAAATCTCAAGCGCAAAAAAATATTAAATAATTACATTGTCATTTTAGGATATCAATCAGCTACCAAGAAGATTTTCTTTAACGATTTAACCAGCTGACATCACTATTCTAATGGTGTAACATGAGCGTTGCCAATTTCGATAAACGCCTCGACAGTTAACGCCGTAACTAATGGATATACGAGAACAATAGCCGAAAATTAACCATCAATGCTGATGACCCACATACGGGACAGAGCCATGGTCCTGACATCGTCTCCAATTGACGCCCCCGGGTCAGCCGGGTAAAGGCTATCTTAGTAAAGGGGGTGGTTGCAATTAGAACTCGTCTAGTTGTTTAGGATTATAATACAGGGAGTAACATGAACAACGGAGCACAAGAGGTGGTGTTATCGCTAAAAGAGATATTTTCTAAACAACCTCAGGGATGGATATAGTGTTCTAATTATAATATGGCATTTGAAATAAAGCAATTTTTACGGATAAGACTCGCGTATGGCAGTTATGGTGCACATAACAGTAACAATGAATACCATTAATAATTTATCAATGCCATAAATTTTAATTAATATTAAAACGTAAGTTACTTTTCTAAATGTAAATAATAATAACGTATTACACACGGAAAGAATATAAAGATCCACCTAATTGGTGCTTCAATAGCTGTCATCATTTTCCCATTATATAAATCTTTATATTCATGAGCTTCCCAGGAAGTGACGCAGTGTGGCCAAATCGTGAAAATATTGGCCTCGGAGCCGATCGTATAATTCGGGGAACAGAATATAAGGCATCCACTAAAATTGGCGAACAACTACTTAATGTTTCAATATCATATTCCTCTTTTGTTCGGCGAATTGCTGAATCGAAATAGGCCAATTCACCTCGCAAATATCGCCGTGGATCGAATGTCAATACGAAAGAACGGGATCGTGGGCAATATTATTTTTAATTTGAATATAATACTATTATTTTTACTTTTGGTTGCGTGCTAGACTAGTGTAAGCTTTCTTATGCGTTATGTTGTTCGTAGTTGAAGTAATTAAAATATTTAAAACTTAGGTTTGGGGTATGCTAATGTAATCCTGCCACAGATATTTTTATCTCTTTCTTTTTTAGGTAAACTAAAAACAATTCTTTACAGCATGACTGACAAGGGGGCTATTCGCTGTCTATATGTCATATTTTATATAAGGGGAAATATATCTTATCCAACTGATGGATGGTGTTAGGCCGCGGTCCCACCGTTCTGGACAAGACTTCAAGCGGAAATGTGTTCCGCTCTTTCGAGGATATGGTGCTAAATCAAACCTGGCGTCTTGCTGTTTTATATTATACAGCTGAATTCACTTCTGCCCGGCTAGCATGACCAGCCAAACGCGATTTGATATAGCCATTTAACGCGTTGAACTTACAAAAATCATTGGAATTTCAAAAGTTTAAAGCGATAAATGGCTATATCTTTATGAAATAGCCTTACATGCTTATTCAATTATTCAATTCAGGCGTATTCAAGTGTTGAAATCCAAAGATTATTGACTGTTCGCCGCGATAAATGGCTTTATCATATCGTGTTTCGATGGTCATGCTAGCCGGGTTGTATGGTTGAGAATTCCACTGACGTAGATATAATACAATAATTCAAAATCAAAAGGGTTTTGTACAGATATAATATGCTAAATAAATGCTTTTGAAATAAGTTATGTTTTAAAATTAATAGATGGCGCTGCTTGCTAATTCGCAGAGTTGCCATATCATTTGTGGTCCTCGTTGTCTGCTTTAATGATTAATTTTAGTTCCAGTGACTAATATAGATTGTGGCGGGAAATCCCAATGGTCCGTGGGAGACCACTGCGACTTCACACCACCAAGAGGGTTATGGTGATGATGTTGGTACACGACCCCTCAGCCGGCAACATGAGATATAAAGTAGGGTGTGTTCGTGAGTGTCGGGGGCCCAGAGGATGGATATATCGAGTAAGGGAGGCAGAAACTGAATAAATTTATTTAGTAAGGACGCCTTTTCAGTTTGCCTACTGCGATGTACCCATCTCAAAACAAGCAAATACAAAAACACATGGCTAGTTAATAATATTTTTATTCTATAGTTGTCTTGTCGGAGAATACAGGCTGATTATATTACTCTAACTTAAAATTAGTCATATAACACAGATAGACAGTCTAAGACTATGCTACATTTAAATTTGTAGATCTAATAATTGGCAATTGGCATGACGTTGGTTGGTTATTAATTAGAAAAAGAAGAAAGTTAACTATACCTTCAGTGGTAAGTATTTATTAGTGAGAGATCTGGGGACTAGCATACGTTTATCACCAGCTGAACGATGGCCTCACAGATCCCAAGTAGAAAGTAGGTCGACTGACGCCGAGCAGCTAGCGAAGGAGTAGATTCCATTCGGCTACGCAACGTCAGGAATTGTAGTTCACTAGGCTAGGTCATGAGTGCATGACCTAGTGAAGAGTAGAAGAAGAAAACATTCATAGTTAAGACTAAAAACTGCAAGGGTAGAATAAAAAAAAAAAAAAACCCTGGAACAAAAATGTTACAGTAAGTGACACGGACAAATGAAATACCACATGTCATTAATTAAGAAACGTGAGAACTATTATCAAATACATACCACTAGGTCATAGTGGGTTTTCCATAAAAGATCCCTCGCATGAGGTAGGGTGATTGAGCCACGTCATCACCTCATCTGATACATGAGATGCTGAAATATATCAATGAATATATTAAAATCGCTGCCAAGATACGACATACGAACAGGTTAGGTTGTTGGAAACACTTTTACTTACAATCTCGTGTGATAAAGCCTACGTGCGACACGAGTTAGGCCATCTGAAAGTGGGGTTATATGATTTTATTCCCCTGTCATCGTGCTGAAACACAATAAAAACGTTCACTGGATGTTCGATGTAATGAACAAGGAAATATAATTGCCAGACAGCGACGTGGAACCAACTTACCTATGAAATTCCTCGCACAACACTTAAGATGTGCACTCTCCGATTTGGAAAAGGAAATGGCGGCGCCTACGCCGAAAGACACGAATTACGCAGCAAAAATCTAGCGATGACATTGACAACAGAAGATTCCGTTCGGGAATGGGGTACCTACTAAATTGCAAGATCGAAAGTAGAATTATTAAGTTTAAAATTTATTTAATACGAGTTATATCGTTTAATTATGATTTAATTTTGTGTTACCTTTATATTGAGATTTACTACTTATTTGATGAAGATTAAGTATTTCGAATTGAAATATTACATTTGGATTGGAGCTAAACCAGTCGGTTTTAGCTCAACACAAGTTTTGAACGCACCTTTTTTAAAAAATTGCCAGAAGAAATATTCCCACTTATTAAGTAGATTTATTGACGGGTAAGAGTACAAAAAAAACGGTGTTACAGTACAATTTTGGTTGGAAAAAGAAAAATTTTATTTTAAAATGAAAATTTTAAAATAAAATTTTTCGATATACAATTATCGAATTGACTGTACCTGCATGTACTCCGACCAAAGAAAAATTCAGATGTCTCTGCACCTGAAACAACAGAAACTTAAAACTAGGTATGCCTATCTCCAACACAAGACAAAAGATATCAACACTACATACCATGCAACTTAGTCAACACTTAAAACTATACCAGTCTTAAAGACTATTTAAAAAGTTTCAGACTCTGTAAAGAATGAGAGAAACTCGAGACACATGGTCTGCTACTTTAAGAAGTACCAAAGACCACGCAAGCACTATCTGGAACAAAAAAATGCTCTTAGAAGTAGTAGATCCACTTCACTACTAAGTATTGGAAGTGAAAACCTATAAATTCCCTGGAGAGAGTAACTAGACAGACAGTTCACCAACTAGACTCGAAAGTGTGGAGAACCCCGTTCCAGATACCAGCAGTAGACAATTGAGTACTACTGTGACACAGGAGGACAAGGGATAGTCTCTAAATGACCACCACTTGGAATACTAATAAAAATGTTATGCCACCTTAAGGTTAAAGTATAAAACAGTAAACTTCTGAATTATGCAGAACATATATTAGCATAATTTTATTTCCTATAACAAACATGCTAGTTAAGGCCTATATACCACAAGACGAAACTTGTCAAAAAAAAAAATTAAACACCGAGTACTCCCAAGACTAAGGATAAGACACGCACAATGACCGTTTAGGTGGGCTAAACTAAGGCTACAGGTAGGTTAAGACTAAGAGTTCCCTTAAAACTAGGGGTTTCTTAAAACTAGGGGTTTCTTAAAACTAGGGGTTTCTTAAAACTAGGGGTTTCTTAAAACTAGGGGTTTTCCTTGGCATCACTTGTGCACCACCAAAGTAGAACACAAATGCATCGAGGCCTACGGAAAAGTTTTACGCTAGATCCCGAATTAAGGGAGAGCGAAGAAAGTAGAACTTTTCCAAAATATAAGAACGAAAGGGAGAACATCCCCTCAGTATGCAACAAACATACTGGTAAAAAAAAAACAGGAGTCGCTAGTGGACTAAAAAAAAAATCTATACGATTGACCCTATAGATAGCGAGATAGAAATTCTCGAACAACCATAACAAAGATGAGAAAAAAAAAATTAGTCTCCATCTGTATGACCTCGGACCACCAGGTCCTTGATATGGAAAGACCCCAAGGGTTTTCCTTCCAATGATTTCAAAGCATAAACAAGTTTACCTTGCTTCCTATCAACCACACACTTTTCAAACCTTGGAGCAAGTTTGGCTGAAAAGTGTTTGGGCGCACTAGATAAAGGAAAGCATCTTTTATAAATGATTTGACCTTCCCTCAATTCCAGAGGACGCTTACGTAAATTATAATACTTAGCAGCATGTTGATGTGCCTTTTTAAGATGGCACTCAACTTTTTTAAATACATCATTTAATTTAGTCAAATTAGATGCAAAAGGCTCAACATTGATATCAATTTGCGATTCCCTAAGTGGTTTATCAGAGTTATATGTAGCTCCATCTATTATCATCTCTCTGCCATGATTAAGGAAGAAAGCAGAAAACTTGGTACCTTCGTGAACAGAAGCATTGAGGGCACATTGTATCTCAGGAATGTTCTGATCCCATAGCCGATGATCAGAACGCACATAAGAGGCAATGGCTCTCACTAGGTCTCTGTTAACTCGTTCAGTCTGGTTACACTGTGGATGATAACGCGGATTATAAAATATATGGGGGACACCAAAATAAGAAAGTGTATCCCTAAATTCTTTTGAAATGAACTGAGGTCCATTATCAGTATACAAAATACGACAAATTCCATGAACTAAAAATACTTGCTTAGATAAGCATTTAACTATAGCTTTAGATGTAGCATTACGCATGGGAAATAATAGTACATATTTACTGAAATAGTCAGAAACCACAAACAAGTATTGATTCCTTGAATAAGAAGGAGGAAAGGGACCTAAAATGTCACAAGAGATGGCCTCCCAAGGGCGAGTTACTTGCCGAGGGCTACCCATGAGACCAGGTCGAGCAGTATTGACCGGCTTATATGAAAGGCAGATCTCACAGGAGTCGATGTATTTTTTCACATCTTGAAATAAAGAAGGCCAGAAATATATAGAACTAATACGCTTATGAGTCTTAGCTATACCAAAATGTCCCGATGAAGGATCATCGTGATATTTTTTAAGTATTTCATTCCGTTTTTCTAGAGGCACAACGATTTTCCAATCGTGTTGGGAAGTAAGGTTGTATTTATTTTTAGAGAGTCTATAAAGTTTCCCCTCAACAATATTAAAATTTGGGTATTTACGAGGATTATCAGAACAATTTTTAAAAATATCAATATACCAGGGATCACATATGTCATGAGGATTTATTTCTATAGAATCAATTTTAATACGTGACAAGGTATCAGGAATCACATGTTCCTTTCCTTTCTTATGGATAATTTCAAAGTTGAATTGACTAAGACGACACGCCCATCTGTTGAGTCTACCTGTAGGATTTTTAAGTTTATAGAACCACTTAAGAGAAGCATGATCGGTAATTATGTAACAAGTTTTACCCTCCACATAGGAACGATATTGTTCTAAAGCATATATAACGGCAAGAAGTTCACGTTCAGTAGCGGTGTAATTACATTCCTGTGCCGATAACGTTCTACTACAGAAAGCTATGGGATGGTCAACATCATCAATCTTTTGGGTGAGAACTCCGCCAATAGCGAATGAAGAAGCATCAGTATGTAGATAGAAAGGTTGATTGAAATCAGGACACCTTAGAATTGGTGCCGAAACAAGAGCTGATTTTAATAGATTAAAGGAGTCTTCAGTTTCAGAAGTCCACGAGAAAGATACTTTTTTACTAGTAAGACGAGTTAGAGGTCTGGCGACACGAGAAAAATCCTTTATAAAGCGTCGGTACCAACCGGCCATACCAAGGAATCGTTTCACTTCCTTCGGATCTTTAGGAGTGGGGAAGTTCATTATGACTTCAACTTTAGAAGGGTCAGTACGAAGACCATACTGATCCACTACATATCCCAAATATTTAAGTTCGGACCTACAGAAAAGCGATTTTTTCATATTGACAGTAAGATTAGCAGATTTCAGGATATGATATACTTCTCTGAGTATTTTTATGTGATCCTCATAAGAATTACTACAAATTATGACGTCATCGATATAACAAAAGACCTTGTTGTCAAACTTGGCTGCAAAAAGGTTATCCATCAGTCTTTGCATGGTAGCAGATGCGCCAACAAGACCAAAACACATTACGTTATAATGAAAGAGTCCACGTCCGGGGACGGTGAAAGCAGTCTTCTCTTTTGAAGCAGGATTTAAAGGAATTTGATGATAAGCGGCACTAAGATCTAATGAGGTTAGATACTTAGAGTCTCTAAGATTGTCTAAAATATAATTAATATAAGGCAGAGGGTAAGCATCCGCTTTTGAAACAGAATTAACTTTTCTACTATCCAAACAAAGTCTTACATCTCCGTTAGCTTTTGGGACCATAGTAACGGGAGAATTCCAAGGAGAGTGAGAAGGCTCTACTATGTTGAGTTTCAACATACGATCTAATTCAGTGTTAAGCAATTTAAGTTTTTCAGGACTAAGTCTATAATACTTCTGTTTAATAGGACGAGCATCACCAGTGATAATATCGTGTTCAATAAGGTGAGTACGACCCAAACCGACTTTATCAGTATCAATAGTTTCAAAAAGCTTTACAATTTTATCTAATTCACGTTGTTGATGAACAGACAGAGAATCAAAACCACACAAACCAGTGCTCTTTATATTGTCTAAGTTAAGATCATCATTATTTAGATTTATTTTAGGTAAACAAGCTAAAATGTCTGGGGCCATGTTAAAAGCTTTCCAGAAGTTAATTCCAAAATGGATAGGTAATTTAATTTCAGGTTGAACATGAAAACAGACAAGTTTAACCTCATTATTATATTTGATAGGTATGTTCATAAAATGGTGACAGTATACCTCATTGCCATTAGCAACTCTTAAAATACGAGGATTTCTAAATTTATGTAAGGGTATATTCAATTTAAGAAAAAGTGTGTAAGCGTCTTTGCCCAAAATAGAACAAGAAGCACCACAATCTAAAAGACCGGATATATTCACGTCATAAACACTAACCGTTAAATAAGGTCTGTAATCATCCTCCGATGGTTCAAAGTGTGTCTCCCTGCAAGCTACGTTAGGACTCAGAGAGACAGAGTAATCTAGTTTTTTGAAATAGAACAAGTAGAACAGTCAGGTGCTTTGACACCCTTTTTACCACATTTAAAACAAACAATTTCGCGTGAAATACGACAAAGGCTAGTAGAATGGTTCGTTTTACCACAACGAAAACATTTCCTAAGAGGTTTATTTATATCAGGGTTTGTATCCTTTACAATTGATGAAACGTTTCGGGGTTTAACAAAAGATGTCACCCTACTACTAGGTATATCAGTGACTACTGAGTTTTTGTGGAGGACAGGTTCAGAAAAATTTTGAGTTTTAATTTTCATTAGTTCTAGTTTCTTCCCTAATTGTTGAAGTTGTTGAATTGAAGTTACGTCAATAAGAGCTAGTTCACGACTATATTCGGGTCGGATATTGCGCATTAGAATATCAAGTTGTTCGAGTTCAGTAAGCTGATTTGAAAGGCGAGACATCATTCCCAACATGAGAGATAAATAGACTACAATCGTTTCGTCTCTTGCCTGAGTGCGCGCTTTAATTTCTCCAAGTAAACGGAAGTCATAATCAGGAAGGTCAAAATCATCCTTTAATGCATCAATCAATTGAGAATAATTCTGAAATTTAGACTTATGTGCCCTATACCAAAACAACGCAGGACCATCCAACAAATCCACAAAACCATCAAAAATTATTTTTTTAGAGAAATTCCTAGCTAGGCATAGTTCCTCCAAACGAGTAACAAACGCGCGAACACAAGAGTCGCCTTTGAATTTTAAATTTAAAGAATTCAAGTTGATCTTTGGATGAGGTATATATGTGACTGACTGTACTGGTGGCTGTTGAGCACGATCATCCTCCGCATCTGATGACAAATCTGATAAAATATCCAGTTCACTTAGTAGTTGCAAAAGCTGGGACTTAAGATTTTCAACCTCTGGGGTAGCAGTAGTGATGCGCGACAGACGGCAAAGCAGGTAATTCAAGCGACCAATCAAACGCGAGCGAGCAGAATCCGATAAATCACCTTTAGCCACTTCATTGGTGATATCATCCACTTTGGTGATAAGCGCTGGCAACTCTTCCTCTAAATTTTCAGAAGTGAAAGCAGAAGGCAACTTTATACTGCCGCGTCGTGATAGTTTGCATGCCGATCGCAACAATTTTCTCAAGTCATCGCGTTTAGCGCTAGGTTTATAAGATATATTACGGATGTTAAGCTCATGGGATAGTTCGTCTTTAGATAAGAAAGCAATATCGCAACCAATGTCAGCCATGTTTCACAAAAAAACAAAAACTTAAGATAATTTAGACTAAACCAAAATAAATACTAAATTTATGTGGTCGACTGTACCACAGCATAAACAGTTTTAAATTTTAAGATAATATTTTTTTTTTTTTAAAGTCCAATTTACTAAGAAGTGTACATAAATTTATGTGGTTGACTGTACCACAGAATAAACAAGTTTTAAATTTTAAGAAAATCTTTTTTTTTTTTATATAAGTCCAAGTTACTAACTTGTGTACATATTAAATCAAAATGACATCTCAAGAAGTAAAAGTTTAAGTTATTACCAAGTATTCGCCATTAGGTCAGTGTAGGAACACCTGCTTTGTTTAAATTGCAAAACAGTATTTCAATAAGAAGGTATATTTTCAAGTCATGTACAACAAGTGTGAATCTCTATAAACAATCTATTTGAAAGAATAGCATGAAATATTTTTTTTTAGCCAATTCAGTTTAGTATAGTGTACAAACATTGAGTATTAAAACATAAATGTTGTATTTAAGTGTACCCATATTAAAGTATTAGTTAGAAACCAACAATAATGTAAACTGTAATTATGTAAAGTAACTGCAGTTCACACAAAACAGTAAGTAAGCAAAATAATTCTTCCAAATTTAAAAATATTGTTTTATACCTGCACTGTAGATAAATATGTATAAACAGTGAAGTTACAAAACATACAAAGAAATTATAAGTACAGTAATAGTATAAAAGAGATCTATTATTGTTATTGCAATAATACCTGTTGATAACCAACAAAAAGTATACCAAAAGAACCATCCGTTCATGCCAAGTGTTATGTTATTATAAAAGAAATATGTTACAGATAATTCAATTTATTACCGACAAATTACAACCTAGGTATTTGCTTTACTGGGCCCCACGTTGGGCGCCACTTTGTGGCGGGAAATCCCAATGGTCCGTGGGAGACCACTGCGACTTCACACCACCAAGAGGGTTATGGTGATGATGTTGGTACACGACCCCTCAGCCGGCAACATGAGATATAAAGTAGGGTGTGTTCGTGAGTGTCGGGGGCCCAGAGGATGGATATATCGAGTAAGGGAGGCAGAAACTGAATAAATTTATTTAGTAAGGACGCCTTTTCAGTTTGCCTACTGCGATGTACCCATCTCAAAACAAGCAAATACAAAAACACATGGCTAGTTAATAATATTTTTATTCTATAGTTGTCTTGTCGGAGAATACAGGCTGATTATATTACTCTAACTTAAAATTAGTCATATAACACAGATAGACAGTCTAAGACTATGCTACATTTAAATTTGTAGATCTAATAATTGGCAATTGGCATGACGTTGGTTGGTTATTAATTAGAAAAAGAAGAAAGTTAACTATACCTTCAGTGGTAAGTATTTATTAGTGAGAGATCTGGGGACTAGCATACGTTTATCACCAGCTGAACGATGGCCTCACAGATCCCAAGTAGAAAGTAGGTCGACTGACGCCGAGCAGCTAGCGAAGGAGTAGATTCCATTCGGCTACGCAACGTCAGGAATTGTAGTTCACTAGGCTAGGTCATGAGTGCATGACCTAGTGAAGAGTAGAAGAAGAAAACATTCATAGTTAAGACTAAAAACTGCAAGGGTAGAATAAAAAAAAAAAAAAACCCTGGAACAAAAATGTTACAGTAAGTGACACGGACAAATGAAATACCACATGTCATTAATTAAGAAACGTGAGAACTATTATCAAATACATACCACTAGGTCATAGTGGGTTTTCCATAAAAGATCCCTCGCATGAGGTAGGGTGATTGAGCCACGTCATCACCTCATCTGATACATGAGATGCTGAAATATATCAATGAATATATTAAAATCGCTGCCAAGATACGACATACGAACAGGTTAGGTTGTTGGAAACACTTTTACTTACAATCTCGTGTGATAAAGCCTACGTGCGACACGAGTTAGGCCATCTGAAAGTGGGGTTATATGATTTTATTCCCCTGTCATCGTGCTGAAACACAATAAAAACGTTCACTGGATGTTCGATGTAATGAACAAGGAAATATAATTGCCAGACAGCGACGTGGAACCAACTTACCTATGAAATTCCTCGCACAACACTTAAGATGTGCACTCTCCGATTTGGAAAAGGAAATGGCGGCGCCTACGCCGAAAGACACGAATTACGCAGCAAAAATCTAGCGATGACATTGACAACAGAAGATTCCGTTCGGGAATGGGGTACCTACTAAATTGCAAGATCGAAAGTAGAATTATTAAGTTTAAAATTTATTTAATACGAGTTATATCGTTTAATTATGATTTAATTTTGTGTTACCTTTATATTGAGATTTACTACTTATTTGATGAAGATTAAGTATTTCGAATTGAAATATTACATTTGGATTGGAGCTAAACCAGTCGGTTTTAGCTCAACACAAGTTTTGAACGCACCTTTTTTAAAAAATTGCCAGAAGAAATATTCCCACTTATTAAGTAGATTTATTGACGGGTAAGAGTACAAAAAAAACGGTGTTACAAGATGACCTAACTATATATTGAGTTATATAGTTATTAACCTTACGATTAAAATTCTTAATCGTAGCTTAAGTGCGAAAGCAACTATTTTTGTTAGAAGAGTAAAATTTGTTTTGTTGGTTCAATTTATCACGTCAAATATATTCATTTGGCAGATGCCGGAGTGACCAACAGTATTTACAAAACAAACACAGCCAATTTATACATGTTACCGGAGAACAAAAAACAGGATACAGAAAAAACAGCATTACGTGCCGCACAAAATTGTCACCTAAAAGGTTTTTAATACGGACGCCCGCTTTTGCGTGCTTTACGCGGCCCGATGCAAATTTGCCACCACTCAACACAAACACGCACTTACCAATTCTACTCTTTGATCAGAATATTCAAATTAGAAAAAACCAGACAGGTTATACTATCAAATTATTCAGTACTCTGCGGAACACCGCAAGAAATTCTAAGCCGGATAGTTTGTCTATTGTAAAACTTCGAGAACTTTTAATTTCTTTACGCAGTAAACTGAATATAAAAATAGACCAAAGACTAAATTAAATATGCACTACAGCAAAATTAAATGACAAAGGAAAGCTAATTAATCTAAGAAAAATATATGAACTCTAATTTCAGTTCAAGTCTTTTGTTATATAATTTTTTTTATTCCGAAGCATAATTATTCCGAAGCTAAATGACAGTAATATAATAAAAAATTAAATATTTCTTACATTCATCTAGAACACTTTGACGACTGAAAAATTTTTACCATAGAAAATAATTGCATATAATTATGCTCCATAAACAAATTAATTATTATTGTATTCTTATATAGAGATATGTAACATGTTTCAATTCAATAAGTTAGATATCATGCTTTGATGTCAAGATGCACGCGTCTTTAGATTTTAAGGGCCTGTTTCACAATCGACAAGTAAGTTCGAAGTAGCTTACTGTGCAGTTCAATTGACATATATTTCATATTACAACTGTCAAATGATCTGCGAAGTAAGCTACTTAGAACTTACATGTCGATTGTGAAACAGGCCCTAAGTGTTATTTTTTACTTTACTGTAATTGCTTCGTAAAGTGTCAATGTCTCTGCTCTTCTTAAATTTCATTTTAGGCCTCTCTTATGAAACTTGTTCACCATCTAAGTGCTTTTCCATTGAGATCATATTTCCCTACAATCCTCATTAATTTTTGTTACATTTTGGCCGCAAAATAATAAATTGTGTTTCCATAATATATAATGAGTCTACTAATGTAACAGTGAGAGAGATACTTGATAACTGTATTAACGTCTATGTCACGAAATATGAGAATTATATTGTACAGTTACAAAGGTAACATCTATATAACTACCCAATGATGGTCGGTGTCAGGCAGGCAGCCTAAGCCAAAACCTTGAGCGGCATGGACTGGAATGTTATCATCCCAATCACTCTCTCCGTTCATCGGTCTCTCGACAAGTCCGTCTCTTTTCTATACATTGAGTCAACCATCACCTGCGTCTTTCCGGTGTGATGGATAATATTGATCAAAAGCAGCGGATGGCGTCATGACGTCCGACTGATATGAATGGAAGAGGAAACATACTGCTCCGACCTCAGATTAACTGGGCAGGTAGAAGAAGACACTGGTAACATTATACCTGTCAAAATAGGAGGCAAAACACTGACTTATCGTCCGAAACAATATTCAGGAGGAATTACAAATACAATAAATCACGAAAGTTAATGAAGGCCTTCGGGTTTGTTGTCTGTACTAATAATAATTGAATTTTGTTCATTGTAATTCTTCGACGGAGCAAGACAGCGGACCTATTCGGATAAGCAATTAGTTTAGGCGAAATCTTTCGTCTATCCAACAGCGTCGCATGGTGCTTACTGCTGGAATATAATCTCGCACACATATTTGTACATTAATATATTCCCATACCTTAATAACCTCCCACGCGGATAGAAGAATTTAGGGATAATCCTTTACAGCGGCCGTAGTCGTGGTTACGCATTGAATGCGTACAAGTCGTTGTCACCGAAATCGTCCACTGCTCTTCATTGTCTTCTTCAAGGACACGTAATTGAGATTCGTCTTTGATTCTTCTCGAATATGGTCCAGCTGGTAGCCTCCTTAAGTTGTTTGCCTGCTATAGTAGGAACTAAAAATAACGCGAAAGGGCTGGTTTGAATAATTATGCTAGAAGGAGGGTCTACCTATTTAGTCACTTTACTTGTATGTAGGAATCTCATGTGTACGTTGATTGGATAAATACAGTAAACAGACAATTAGCAATTGATCCACACGTGGGGTATTTACTTATGCTGTACCTACTGGGATTGTAATTAAATATTTGTAACACACTAACAACCTTGTGACGCCTTTACTCGGTATTTTATTCAACGAGAACTACGTTTACAAACAAAGTGGAAAACAATTAGGAAAAGCGTACAATTTTTGCTTAAATTTAAAACTTTTACGGATTTTAACACCCGTGTCTTTATTGGCCAGATCTAACTCCGACTGCATACTTTCAATCTATTCGCTTGCTTTGTTACCAGGTTTTAGTTTTATACTTCACAAAATATCTTGGTCATACATACATACTAATTAATCACGCTTATATATCACCGAAGGGGTAGCGTGCTGTGTACGCCACAGATTATATCACCATCCAGACGAATCTTACAATCGGTTCACACTCATACTGTTCAATGCCAATTTTCCTTCATTCACTCAATGTCAGTTAACACCGACGTTAGCCAATTACTTTCAGTCACATGTTATGGGGCTCAATTGCCACATACCGGGCACCTAAATCGCAGTATATTGTTAGGTAGTAACATAGGAACGCTGCTGCCCTTTGACCCGCGGGAGAGATTGGGGGAGGTGACAATTGTATTCCGCTCTGCCGTCACCACACGGCTTCATTATATCTTTCACGCAATCCATTCATTTTATATAGTTTTCTTTCTTAATAAATTAACAACTCCGAATACTAAAAAGTTAAATGTCAAGGTCAATGACTAACGGAAACATAAAGTGGAACGCCTGTCATCGTCAGTCTCAGTCTTCTCAAGCTCTTTAAGGTGCTTGACTCCTTCACAATGAAAATTTAACTGAATGAAATCGCTTTGTCTCATTTGGCCTACTAGTGGGGCAGATAAAATGTACTAAAGATATTTCAAATGCAGCCGGCAAAACCAACGGCTGAAAGCGCCTTCCGAAGCACGGAAGAACTCGAGATAAAAAATTTCGGTCACCCATCCAACCACTGGCCTTAGCGTACATTGCTTAGTTAACGCAATCGCCGGATGCGCTACGCTATGTTATCGTCTTCAAAATAAAACAGTATTACAATAATTCTATTCTAATACCTATACGTAAAGGCATGCGATTTCGTTGAACACAACCAGGATACCTGAGGTTCCAAAAATGCGTCCAAAACACAGGCAGGTAGTGATTTCCATTAAGCGATCGACACCGGGCTCTTCCTCGTGACGCAACAGAGTATTTTAAATCTCATTCCATTTATTCAGTGCCTTTAAAAGCACTCTTTAAGAGGAGCGATGCAATAACTAGCGAAGCAAATGAATTTTTCATTTCCACGCTGCATTCAGCATTTCTATCCGACTTGGATCATCTGAAATTCCTTGGAATAACACGGTGCTGCCGTGGTCAGTTGGTCTTAAGTCGATAATCTGCTTTTATAATTACACTCATACATAAACCTCGACCATTTATCCTTAAAGGGGTAGGCAGAGGTGAATTTAACACTCACGTTTCGCCAATAATAATAGGTCCAATGTCTTTCCATCTATCCGGCACCTTAATCGCAGTCATCATCATCATCATCACCATCATAATTCAGCCGAGAGTCGCCCACAGTTGGGCATAGGCCTCCCCCAAGGATCTCCAAACCAGTCGGTCCTGCGCTGCCCGCTAATCGCAGTATATTGCTATAAATGGCCGCTCTGCCCATTACTCATCGATATACATACATAAATCACGCCTACATCCCCGAAGGGGCAGACAGAGGCGAACTAGCACCCACGCTTCGCCATCGATATCTTAAAACATTAGTCGTCTCACGGCGTGTCCCAATAATCTATGTACAGTTAAATGTAAGCTTACTAAAGTTTAGTTGCCTCGCATTTTTTGTAAGATTACGATAAATAACAGAAGTTGCTGAGCAACTAAGCTGTCTATAGGCGTGTTTCTATCTTCAACTGTTGATAGAATATTGGGACCCGCCGTTATTTTTTCTAATTTTTTTTTACTTAGGAACCAATAATTGTCCAGCTAGACAGACAGTTGTTTCATAAACATTGTCCTTAATTCATTTTCGGAAATGGAATTCAGAGAAAGAAAATAAAATACAGTAAGTACTAGTAAGTGCCGTTAATGATTAGTTACTGCGTACTGATCTACAAGTCGGCCACAATAGCTTTACAATAAAACAAGCCTCAGAGCCATTGGGCCGTAAAGCGTCGTTCCCTAAAATTACTTTCCCACATCCCCGCCAAAAGTTATTTGCGATCTGGAGAGCAATTCCTCCAGTCATATCAGAGTAGAGCCTTTATCCTTTTCTTGTTCAATATATATTCATCTGTCTCGAACATGAAAGAATAGAGTTGCGGCTCTGCGTCTGTGAAACTTTCTCTTTGAAATATAGAAACGTTCTCTGCAGGCTCTTTGTGGTAATGTGAGAGATTAATTTGCGATTTTAAGCTTCTCTCTTTTTAGAAGGATCTAAGCTATCGGCTGCGCGGCTGGAGCAATATTGGAGCTTATACAGATTGTGTTTTTATTTTACGGGCTTAGGATTCTTACAGATTTTTTTTACTGACCAGTAATCTACAAGCCATTAAACAGCTAGGTACCACATATAAAATGTAACATTATAAGTCTGATACTGTCGCAGCACAAAAAATGCATTTCGATTTGAGGAAGTCTGTTCACTGCGACATAAGCTCTTAATCGTGTTTGCCTCATGTTCTATTAGCACTTAAATTAACTCGTTTCTCTTGTGTCCAGCTACACTGCCTACTGAATGTCTTGAGTATGCTTGGAGTAAATTCTTTTATGGTCCTCCGAAAACTTGGCTTTAGAGTCCTGTATTAGTGAGAGAGTATTATTCTTAATCAAACTATACTTCGAATGTGAGTATTTATAGTGATATACCTAATAAACATTTTATTTGTTTATGACGATTGTGTAAATACAGGTTACAAAAATAAGACTGTTTTTAAGATTCGCTATCAATAATAACACCTGCTTGTTCTTCTTTACTCAACGCAGTGTCTTAGGTTGATATTATGGAAAGTCCCACCATCACCACATAGGAAACCCTTATTATGTTATGAGTAAGCAGTATAGGAATGATATTACGGTCATCATTTTAAGCTCAAAACGTGTAATAACAAATCAACCGCACATTTATTACAATATTTTCAGAACGAAAACTGTTTCTGATTTGTTCCCTCTTCATTTAGTTAACTTTGTTTGGTTGAAATAAATCGAATACAGCTTTATTTTGATTCGCCGGTAGAATGGTTCAGTGTTTTTATGATAGGATTAATTAACTAGGTATTCCACAGCAGTTTTGTTTGTACAGCAAACGAACGTGTATAATAATTTAAGAAAGGCGTGGCAAAGTCGCAATCCAAAGTAAGTGAGTAAGTAAATAGTTTTCCAATTGGTGAGACGCCTCAGCTGAGAAATTGGATCAACTGTCAACTCCAGCGAGCGTCACCCCGACACTTTGATCGGCGCTCACCTCGACTAATCTTATTACAATGGCAACAAGGTCTATATTACTTGTGAAAATACCGCCTACTGCCGGCAAGGCGACCTGGAAAAAGGCAATAAACTCGTTCGATATATCAACGTATCCTAATAACCGTTACCACGGGGTAGTGCTGCTTTGACGTGGCTAATTCCCCGCGCTATTCGTATGCGCGGTGAAAGAACTAGCAATTAAGGGTCTATTGAGACTTGAAAAATGACTGGTGTTCCGCCACAAGAATGAACCTTGAAGCAGGCCCGCGACCCCCTTCTGCCAGTATTACTTGCACATCGATACTGAAGACAAGGTTCTAATACAGTATACTTTATTTATTATTCTGAAAATATAAACCTATTAAACCAAATACCTACCATAGAAATCACAATCACCTTATGTGTAGGAGATTTATTAATTAAGAAAATACTAATATGTAGATTGTAGTATAGGCATATTTAGGTTTAAAAACTCACATGTGCCTTTCGAAGCATGCAATAAGAGTATGCAATAATTTTGTGGTCACCAATCCAATGACCTACCTTTGGGACATTACTTAGTTTACTCTCGCCTCTGCGCTATTGAGCTCTACTATTTGTATATTCCTACATATTATTAAAAATACTTACTTATACTATTATTGAAAATACATGACGATTCATAAGTGTATTGTAATCATATCAGATATGATTAAACGAATTTTGAATTTGACTTACTATACCACTACCACACTTACCATTGATTATACTGAGATATTCAAAAGAAAGCTTTATTCTTAAGATTCTCATGTTATAAATTTAACTCTTCGTATTTGCATAAAACGCTACCGAGCACCGGCTTGTGTTTTATCAACATTAAAATGAAATAACATCAGTTATTCACAGACGCTTTAATTTAACAGATTTAGCTCACGTAATGTTTATGATGGTAATGTTTTGATTATTAAAGCCCCTACGAAGGCCGTGGTCACGGGGAATACGCGGGTATAATCCCTTAAGTTCTGTATTTCAAATGTGTAATGCTCGTGCATGACATGACCTTTCTGTCACGTGAAAGTAATATTTAATTATTTTCATCAACTGTTACAGTTGATTACTTATTTGAATACATATTTTGTTATGTCACACACCATTCCGGTGTGATGGATGATTTCAATCAAAAGGAAGCGGATGCCTTGATGACGGCTGACCGATATAAACGAAAGAGAAAACACACTGCGCCGACCCCAGATAGACTGGGAACAGGCAGGAAGAAGAAGTGAAATGATCTTGCAAATAAACATAAAATTCTTCTGATGCCGCAATAGGCCACAAAACTAAGTTAGCAGAAAGCAAGTTGCATTTAGACTGGAGACGCTTAACTTAGTTGCTTACTGGGCGTCGCAGCCCTAATGGAGATTGCATTCCGGTGTCCGGCTGAGTCGCTGCGGTTGGGCTGCGGCGGGCGCGCGGCAACCGGACGGCACTAACGCTCTGCTCTGCGGCTGGGAGCGGCAGTCCGATAGTCCTGCGATGAACGCTGAACCATGAATGAATCTAATATACCTACCTAGAAACGGCTTGGCCGAGTGTTATGAAATTGTTTGTGATATAAAGCCAGCATCTTTGTGGTTGAGGGTTCCAGGTGAAGCTCGATTTAATCTGTGGCCCTTATCGTCACTTACCATCAGGTGATATGATGGTAAAGAGCTTCCCGTTACAGCATAAAAAAATGAAAATAAATATAATCCCCACAAGTGACAGATTATTTTTGTTGATATTGTATTACACTGAAGTTTCTCCTGCCTCCTTGTTAGCAGCGGTCTTTAAGAAGTAATCACCAGATCTCACTCACGACAAAATAAAATCAGTAGTAATCATATTGCTCTAGGTTCTAGGCCTTCTATGCTGGCCTGGGAGCGAACAAATAACGTAGAATAGGCCAGCCCCAAATCATCCCATGGGTGTCGTAAAAGTCGACTAAGGGAGATTGCCCGGTGTAGACCAATAAGCACCTTGGGGCACCCGAATGGTGGAGGGCAAACCACCAACAACAGCGTACCCAAGGAGGGTTGGTGTCAGGCAGGCGGCCGGCTGTAAAACCTAAGCCAAAACCTTGAGCAGTATGGATTGGAATGTTGTCATTCTAATCACTCTCTCCGTTCATGGGTCTCTCGACATGGTCCGTTCCGTCTCTTTTCTATACATTCATTCATCACTAGCACCTTTACGGTGGGATGGATGATATGAATCAAAAGGGAGTGGATGGCTTGATGACGTCTGACCGATATGAATGGAAGAGGAAACATACTGCGCCGACCCCAGATAGACTGGGAACAGGGCAGGAAGAAGAAGAATCATATTGCTCTAGGTACCTACAAGCGCGCGTTTTTTTATTTTCAATGGTAGAATAAATTAAAGTAGTGACATGAAACTCTAACCGTTGAAATACCAAGGTTTCTCAAACGAAATGGACCCGGTCCCGTGAGTTCGTCCCACCGACGAAGTAGCGGGCGCATTTGCAATTCGGCCTTCTACCAACGGCGTCAGTATGCTAATCGTATGCATAAACTCATTAATAACTCAATACTCTTAGGTTCAATGCGCGCGGAATTCAATTATCTCTAAGTTTCTCAACTAACTATAAGCCAGAGTGACGTTTCAGAAGCAGCACGGCCAGTTATAATTGTGTTTAATTAAAAATTAATTTTATAATAACTTGTACTCATACTAAATACTAACTTAGTTAGTTTAAAACTGATATAAATGGAAATCTCACCCGTATATCCCCGATGGGGTAGTTTGTATAAAACTTAAGCTTTATAATATTTGAAAACTATTCTTCTATAAATAGACACGAAGTAATAGAGAGAGAATTACTATTCTGCAATAACATTTCGTGTTTACGTTTCCGTATTATAGAAACTTGAGAACTGAGTTAAGAGTGACATGACCATTGAAAACTTACGGGTCCGAGGGAATCCTATTGTTATGCAAATTATATTATGACGCATTGAGCCGGCTTCCGCTCAGCATAATATTCCAACTGTCAAGTTATTTCATCCGATGTAGAAACCAATACCAATACTAACATTGGCCGAGATGAGAGTTGCGAAAGTTCATTCATCACCAGCCCTTTTTAATGTCCCCACTGCTGCCTTGTGGATGGAAGGATAAAGCGAGAATGGGCCATAATCCACCACGCTGGCCCAGCGCGGGTAGTGGATATTAACGACTGCAGATGCAGCCGGGACCAACGGCTTAACGTGCCATCCGAAACACGGAGGACCTCGAGATTATAAATGTTTGGTCACCAATCGCATATACGCAATCGCAGGCCAGCTACTGCTCAGAGCGCTTCGCATAGCTGAGCATTACTTACGCACTGACCCTCCTTCACACAGAATCACATCGTCCAAACGTGATAACAATTTGGTAAAAGACTCTCGGCCGCACCAAATTGGGTTCAGCTCACAATAGCCGGCCGCGAAGCTAACAGCCAATTCGTTTGGCCCTCGAAAGACAATCGAAAATTCTTGATCAAATCTCAATAACCAGTGGCTTAGTCACGTCTACTGCGGGGTAATTTACGGGCGGAGGCTGAGCCTACCCCGCCTTTGCAGCGGCGTCCAGAGAACGGATGATGGATTGTGTTCTATCGTATTCAGTGCGCCCCATATCCCTTTTGGATTATCATTGCTCTTGTTCAGATACAAAGGCTTGTTTGACTTCCTGCCGCTTCTGAGGAGCGTTTTGTAATGGCATTGTCGGAACCTGTTATTGGATAGATATGATGGGCTTTTGTTGAATTCCGAAAAATAGTAATTGTTTGTGGCTATAATGTTACCCTACCCACATTACACACACAAATAGTTATTTTTAGGATGTGTGGGCTTAGAATATGATAATTAATATAGTGTTTCACCGCGAAGATTGGCTACGCTAGTCGTTTTCGTGCAAAGGAGAGTACATCTAATTAGGAGTCGAAGAGGCCGGCTTAAATGTCGGCTGGAAGAGAGTAGTATTAGGAATATATCCAATAGGTAGTAAATTCAGTATATTTCATCAATAACAAAGAACTGGCGGCCTACCGCCTAACTCGATCGCTGATGATAGCTTTAAATCAATGCACTGTTTACGGCTATAGCAGTCATCCTGAATTATTAGGCGGTACGGGTTTTGTGCCAAATTCATACAAAATCATTCGGTGATCATTCATTCAAAACTATCGCTAATAGTTTAGGTGTGAAATGACAGCATGACGTCATAAACTATAGCTTTTCCTTTAGCAATCGAGTTAGGCGGTAGGCCCCCTGAACCTAATATAAATTGCGAATACATTTTATTTTGATTGTGATATGAAAGACATTATTATTAATGATCGTCACTCTGAAGTATGAAAACTAAGAGGGGATAGTCATTATAAGTCATAATTATAATATCGCGTCGAAGGTTTAATAAACCACAGTCAATGCGGTGACAGCAAACCAGAATCACCACCCCTTCAATCACCAACCCAAGGAGAATTGGTGTCACGCAGTAGAAACCTAGCTTCACCTTAGAAAAATGTGTCATATAATATAGCCACCCAAACAAAATCAGTATGTGGTGTCCACACGATACTATCGGCTATTACAAACGTTGTTTTACTATAGACATCGATAGTGAGCATTACAAAGCATGAGAAATTCATACACGTACAAGCATTACATTTTTACCCGATTTACTTTAAGGCTTTTTTAGCCTTGTATTAAATTCCGTGGAATGTTAAGACGAAACGGATTCCTATTTGTAATTAAATTCCCCAAAGAACGCAAAGATTAAAGGAAGACTGAGAGTGCGTTCGGCTATTTATTGTATCACACAATGGATAATTAAATTTCACTATGAAAAGATGACTAGGGCAATTAATTACAGTCGAGCGGTTATATTAACTGCTATTATAACCTCCGCTCAAAGTAATGTTCGGGGTGTGCTTTCTTATTGTTGCGGCTTTTGGCCTTTTTGAAAAGATCAGTGACCTCCTTGTCTTGTCACTTGTTAATGGTAAGTAGTATTATGATTCATGCAAGATCAGTCAACCTGAAGTTTTTGATGCTAAAATACGGCTACGACCTTATATAAAATTCTTCCATCGATCGATCAATAGATAAATCAAAACACACATTTATTTGTTTGCCAAGTGAACAATAATGATTTAATTATAATTACTGCAAATTAGACCAAAGAACTAAAAGTGCTTTCAAAGCTTGGTGGTGATAAATATATTGCTTAATTATTGTTAGTAATATACCAATCGTTATAATAAAATCAGGGAAAACTGTTTAAATAATATGTTTGAATTATCTATTGCACGAAATAATATTTATTATTTTATGTTAGTGTGTTTGAAAAATTAATGATACGTCTCTGTTTTAGGTTATTATTGCGTACACTTCTCTAGTTCCATGTCATGAGAACCACCACCAATCCATACACATAGATAAAAAGTCCTCCAAAGAAAATAAAAGTTATTTTACACCAAATTTAATCAAGAGAAAAAATGGTAGAACTGCGGCAGTAAATATATCCAAATTTACTTCAGTGCGAAACTCACAGTGGGGACTCTAAGGACGGGAGTGTACTGGGAGCAGAATTTTTTATTAAGAAACATTGAATTGTCACTTATTAATAATTTAGAATGACCCTGGCTAAAAGTTGTTCTATTATCTAATAGCACCAAAAATCTATCCCCAAATCTCTCCCGTGGGTGTCGTACAAGGCGACTAAGGATAAATCAGTGATGAGGAATGGGCAGCAGCGTTCCTCTTATACCTACCACCTAGCAAAGTACTGCGACTTTTGTGCCCGATAAATGGCAATAGGCTCGCCACCTATTACATGGGACCTAACATAATTGGCGAAACGCGGGTGCTTGTTCACCTCTGCCTACCCCTTCGGGGATATAGGCGTGATTTATGTTTGTTTTTTTTGTTTGAATAGCACCAAATAAAAAATTATTATACAGCTGCAGCAGACAGACAGCCCAAAGCGGGTATACTGTCTAAACGGGCATCTATTGTGTATAAGACCATGTTAAACACCGATTTATACGCGTTAGACTTATTAACTATTGCCTTAAAAGACGTATGGCTATTGTAACTCTCATCAGTTTGCTTAGTCGGATGGAAACAATTTTACACACAAAAGTGACCGTTTTATGCAGAATACCATGCTTTGGCAGGGTAGGGGTACCACTGTCCATGGCTGAATATCAAATAGATTGAAATATAAGTCAGCCGTGTGGTGACGGCAGAGTAGAATACAATTGTCACCACCCCAAATCTCTCCCGTGGGTGTCGTACAAGGCGATTAAGGATAAATCAGCGATGAGGAATGCACAGAAAAAAAAAATTACTTGAAGCAAGGAATATTATTTCATTCAAGATCTTTTCGAATTTCGATATAAGGAAACACGCAAATGTCTTCGCCCAAGAAATAAAATGTTTCGTATTATAGATATCGGGCCAAGAACTAATTTCTTGTCTCAAATAAAATGTAATGTCTTGTTTCAAAACCTAAAAACTATAACATCAAGATAGAAACCATTTTTATGCAAGTATTTGTCATTCTTCTACTAAGATAAAAAGGTTTTATGACCAAGATTAATACTATTTTGTTCCAAGCAGCAATGCTAGTTTACACAACATCGGTTATTTCTTGTAAGACACTCCACATACTCCATTAAAATCATGTAAAGCTCTTTTTTTAAAAGTATAATGTTTTGACCCAAGAATGAAAGTATCTTGTTTCAAGAAGCAGTTCTAATTTACTCGAAAGCTTAAACTTCTTAATACAAGACATATTTGATCTTTGATTAAACCGGCATTTTCTTGTTTGAAGACGTTATTGAGTTTTCACCCAAAAGTTTAATTTTTTGTCTCAAATAACTAATAATGACTTGTTTCAAAAGCTAAACACTAAACCCCAAGATAGAAACTATTTTAATGGAAGTATTTATTATTCTCCTATTAACATGAAAAAGTTCTACGAGCAAGATTTATATATATTGTCCCAAGAATGAAAGTATCTTGTTTCAAGAATCAATGCTAGTTTACTCAAGAGTTGCAACTTCTTATAACAACACATTATTGAGCTTTGATTAAAAACGGTTTTATCTTGTATGAAGACGTTTTTCAGTTTTGACCCAAGAGCGAATCTAATTTCTTAGCTCAAATAAAAAATAATTATTTGTTTCAAAAGCAAAAATTATAACCTCAAGACAGAAACCATTTTAATGGAAGTATTTGTTATTCTTCTATTGAGATCAAAAATCTCTACGAGCAAGATTGATAGTATCTTGTTGCAAGTAACAGTTGCTAGTTTACTCAAAATCGTTTAGTTCTTGTTGTAAAACGCTACATACTAAATTCAAATATTTAAATCTCTTTGTTTATGCGTTAAATGTTTGGACCCAAGAAAGAAGTATGTTGTTTCAAGAAGCAGTGTTTATTTACTCGAGAGCTGCAATGTCTTATAATAAGACATTTTTGAGCTTTCATTTTAAACGGCTTGTTCTTGTATTAAGACGTTTTTAAGTTTTCAATGAAGTGTTATAATTTCAATGAAAACTTAAAAAGGTCCTTATAGAAGAACAATCTGTTTTTAATCAAAGTCAAAAATGTCTTAGGGCCTGTTTCACAATCGACAAGTAAGTTCGAAGTAGCTTACTTTGAAGTTCAATTGACATATATTTCATATTACAACTGTCAAATGATCTGTGAAGTAAGCTACTTCGAACTTACTTTTCGATTGTGAAACAGGCCCTTAGTGTCGTAGTGCCGTGTGAATCACGGCAAAGTAACGGTTACTTTGACGTAGATCACACGGCGCTACTCCCGACACACATTAATACTGGAAGCAAGACATTTTTGGCTTTAATTAAAAACAGATTGTCCTTTTATAAGGACCTTTTTAAGTTTTCATTGAAATTATAACACTTTATTGAAAACTCAAAATCGTCTTCATACAAGAACAAGCCGCTAGTATTAGAAACACATTTATACCTAATAGGTAGGTTATCATGCTTAAATAATAAAAGTGTATTCTTTAAATCTATGTTTATTCACTTCAGTAACAAGATATTAATTTTTTAAATCGGAGAACAGCATTGGACCTGAAAATTCTCACTAATGCATACAAACCAGTTATTTTAATATTTAATTTAACCATTTAACCACCGTCGTCTGATATGATGCAATAAGTACAGCTCGTCTAATGACGATACAAGACAATTATTTAACATCTATGTTATATTGCTGAGTTTATATAAAAACAAATTTAAGGAAAAACGATTTTACTTTTATATTGAAAAGACTCCATACAAACCTAGTGTTGTTTCTATTTTAATACTACATTCTGGGTTTAAATGAAACCTGATAGGTACTGATGGCACTCATTTTTGTTTCTATTACAACTACATAAGTGATAAAGTTTTAAAAGTTTTAAATCCAACACGTTTTAAACTTACGAGTAATAATTATGTTGTATTAGGCCACGAACTTCAAGTCGGCGGCGAACGAGCGGCGCGACAAGCGCTGCGGAATTAACTGCCGCACTCAGAGACGTCAAATAACGTTAATGAGTACTTAACGTCAAAAAATGACAATTCAAAACTAGTCGCTATTCTTGCTGGGTCTATGGTCTAGATTTGAATGAAAATTTTTGACATTAAATACTCATTAAAGTAAATTGACGTCTCTGAGTGCGGCAGTTAATCTTCTCTCTCCGCACTGCTGGTGGATCCGCTCGCCACTTGCATGCAGAACGCGTCTTCAAAAATTAAATTATTAACTTATATATTATTTATATAATGACACATATAAATCACCTCCTACTGAGCGGATAGGCATTGGCGTATGATCACAACATTCGATCAAAGACACATATTTGATCTCATTTGTTTTGCTTACCTTATAAGCTTTGAGGTGAGTATTGTACTTAATTATTTGTAATACATTACAGGAAAAAGCAACAGAATTAAAATCATTTTCTATAATTAATATATGATTAACTAACAGAAAGTCTGGATTATCATATTTGCATTCAAACAAAAGAACAGACATAGAATCATAAATATATCCATTAGTTTCAAACGTGGAAATTGCATAATAATCATCACTACCTTTTAAATGATCCGGAATATTTACAAAGTGCTGTAATTTTCCACACTTGTATTTATTTTCGAAGCCTCCATTGGATAAAAACCTGCTACAGTCTCTTAGTTGATGGCGGATTGCTATCGAATAACACAAGTTTGTCCTACTCGCTATAGACCGTGATACCCTTTTTAGCTCTTTATGTTTAGCTTCAAATTTAAAAGCAGAATAAAAAATAGGCGGTCCTATCTTGTTTATCACATCCGGGTAATGTATTAAGAAATGGTATTTTGGCTTTAAAGAGGTTTTGAATAAGTCCTGATAAACTTGATGATGTTCTTTAATTAGATGCTTTAAATAGACTAGATGGTCTGTAGAAATGGTTTGTTCAGTTAATGTCTCTGTCAATTCTAATAATAGCAAATAATAGTTCCATACTTCGTCAGTTTCGTCAATTAAGTCACCGATAATATAACGAAAATTTCTTACAAAACATAACATTTCCGACGCTGAAAACATTATAACCCCATTACACAAGTGTTGCTTAGTTACAGGTGGGGGGTGATTATGCTCGGATCTAGAATATGTAAAGTACTTTATCCTTGTATTTAATTGAACTAACGTAAAAACTTTTCTAGAAACGAATGACTGTATAATTAAAGCCATACTATATCTGTGAACTCCTTCACACAGATCGTGCATAACGTCAACACTGGTATTTTCGAAAACGTGGAAGCTATTGAGATTATTCCACACACAATCTTCCTTTACGCCAGTATTATTAATTCTACTTTCCTCATAATCTGCTCGTAATCGTATTTTGTTTTTCAAAATGAACTTCATTATTTTTTTTAGACTCTTGAATTTGTCTTTCTATGTGACTTACAGAGTCTTCAAGGAATCTTTTAAAAAAATCGATTACACTTAGTACTTGACTTCTAGGCATGTTCAAATTGCTGTACAACTTAGATAAAAGAACTGTAATCGATAGGTTTAGATCATCTTTGAACTGCATTATTACATCTTTACTATCTTTGCTATGGTCTTCGATGTTTGACTTAAACATAGAACTATCTGACTCCAAAGACTTGCTTGGTTGAGTATCAGTGATAGTAACAGTTGTAATATTACAGTTTGGAGAATTTAGAACATATGTTTTTTCAATTTGTTTACTGTCGAGTCGGCGCTTGTCAAACAATTTGTGGAAAAAAGTCAAATGATCTTTTAAAGAATATTTTGTTCCATAAATTCTCTGACAATTTTCGACAGGACAATGGTAACAGTTTTTTATATTATGAATTAGTTCTAAATGTAAAATATATTGTTTGAAATGAACAAGGTCAATATTGCACTCGGGACACAGCATTTTACAAATTTACTAAATATCTAAATTTAAAACATCTATGATGTACGGTGGGACTGAATCATAAGCCGTGTGAATTTGAAACACTTTCTTTTGAATGATTAGATGGAGGTGCTCCGCTATTTGAGGATATTTGGCGTGGAAGACATGGTAAATTTTGAATAACAAGTCAAACGCCTTGGCAGCCGAATGCATGTGATACTTAACATCATCTATGATGATATATATCTGTGAAAAGTTCTGCAGCGGTCCTTGTATTAGCACATAAGGTTGCACGGTGTCACCTCGCACTGCAGCCTTCTGTTTTTGATTTCTTATCACATCATCGATATCTCCAGCATCCTGCATTAAATAAAAGTAACAAATTAAACATTATATTATGTTTGGGCAGGAGAGTTGAGGTTTATTATTACACACACAGCTACATAGAGTAAATAAACAAGTGAAAGTGATTTAAATGTAAACTAAGAGGTGTGATGAATTTAATATGATAGCTTATTCTTATCTGTCCCCAACCAACAGTTCCAAACCCAAGTCGACAAATGGGGGTGAAAAGAATTACACCATTCTGAAAACATTATGCTTGCAGAGTCGGCCAAAATATGCTCATCTAATCTGATACTGTTGGATCTAAATGCAACCCCCTTGACTACCGACATTAAAAAGAAAGCTACTGTATACAACGTGTCCCAAAATTCAAGAATAAGTTTCTACCTGAGGGTGGACCTACTCATGACTACTCCGGGAAAAATAAGAAAAATAATATATCTCAAATATTTTAGAAATTATAAAAAATATATATTAAATTTTTTTTAAATCGACTCCCCTATTTATGTTTTCAACTACCATGAGCACAATTTGTAAAATATTACTGATATTCTTTTTGCATCGGCAACCTAGTAGCACTGCTTTTCATCACAATCCTTAAAAATTCCAGAATTTTACTATGTACCTGTAATATTTCAGGTAATAGTAAAATTGATTACTCACAATAACAGCAATTAACGAGGTGTGGTTTTTGTTTAAATAGCACGCATATTTTTTTGTGGCCAGTTTTCCTGCAGTATTATACAATTCCAAAATCTTGGTTAGTTGCGCCAACTTTTAAAAAAACTTGCCAGACTAGTGTTCATACATATTTTTTACACCACGATCAGTAAAAGTTGACTGAATGTACAAATGTAGGAAAATTTTAGGAATGAAAATATATTTGGTTGATTTTTGTGGAAACACTATAAAGGTTCTGGGATTTTTAAGGATTGTGGTGGAAAGCAGTGATACTTAGGTTGCCGATACAAAAAAAAATATTAGTAATATTATTCAAATTTTGCTCATGGTAGTTAAAAACACAAATGAGGTGTCAATATTTGAAAATTTTCATATCTTTTTCATAATTTCTAAAATATGTGAGATACATTTTTTTCTTATTTTTCCCGGAGTAGTCATGAGTAGGTCCACTGTCAGGTAGAAACTTATCCTTGAATTTTGGGACACGTGTATATGCGTTTGCAGACATGACAATTAAATACGAGTGACTCTTATCATATTCTTTTGCTAAGACAACAAGTTTCTACCAACTAACTGTTAATTAATTTGACAGTGGGAATAAGTGAAATAATAAAGATTATTACATTTATTCCCACTGTATAATTTTTTAAAGTTGACACTGTCCACCCCGGGTGAAAAGTAATATGGGGGTGGACAGCGGGAATACACCTTTTAATTGACGTCTATGAATGCAGCTGTTTGTAAACAGTTACAAATACAATTAAACAAGGATATGAGTGCAATACTTACATTCGTTTGAATCAATAAACCTCGGATAGACTCGGTGGCTGAAAATTTAATTTTGCGTGATTTTCGGCCTTTAGGTGGTATTAAAAAGCCTAAAAGGTAGATTTGGACCGGTATTTTTTTGTCTGAAACAAAAAGTGAAATTAGAAATAATACTGTGAAAGATATGATGAAGAACCCGTGTTCTGATCCCATTGTTGTATTATATTGTACATTAACTAACAATTAAATTAAAAAAAAACATCCTAATCGAGAATTTCCTTTTTATTTAAGTTAAAAATACATACACACCATTGTCAGCAATGTCCCCTAGACATTCGATTAATGTTTTTGCATCATCATTGGACACAATATTTCCTCTAAGTGTTAAGAGTTTTGAGAAGAATGGTTCCCAGTTTTTAAAAAAGTTAAGTGATTTCTCTTTATACTGTCTTTCAAAATCCAGAAGTATCTGAAACCAAGTAGAAAAATTTGAGTTATATAACACATGTAGCTATGCTTCTCTTATTATGGAAAGAAGTTGTTCTTTTTAATTGGGTAGATAGAAAAAAAAGCGGCCAAGTGATTGTCGGACTCACGTACGAAGGGTTCCATAGCATTCTCTACAAAACCGGCCAAGTGCGTGTCGAACTCAAGTACAAAAATCACGTATGTTGTATGGGAGCCCCCTTAAATATTTATTTTATTTTGGTTTTTAGTATTCTGTTGTTGTTCATAGCAACAACAGAAATACATCATCTGTGACAATTTCAACTGTCTAGCTCTCATAGTTCCATGATATACAGCCTGGTGACAGACGGACAGACAGACGGACAGCGAAGTCTCAGTAATAGGTGCCCTTTTACCCTTGAACCCTAAGAATAAAAATTTGGAAGATATCACGAAACAGATGAACTTACTTAAATACCTACTCAAACCCACACACATACACACACAAACAAACATTCATACATATATACATAGCTTGACAAAATCATACCCCTTCTTTAGCTTTACCTTAGTTTGGTAAAAATAAAAAAAAATACTTACCAGTGTGTCAGATTTGCTATCTTTTAAAATACTCCACTTTTCGATAAACTCATGCACAGTTTGGAATTTCTCTTTGGATCTTAAATGAAAAGTGTTGTTCCATTTCTCGACAACTTGTTCCCAAGGATCATTATTATGTTTAAGCCAAATCATATCATCATGATTTGAGACAGACTCTGAAAAAGTTTATGAAAAAAAGTTACAACCATGAGTGTGCGAGTTACGCTACCTCCGTTTTACGAAATAAAAACATCACAAGCCTTACGTATCTCATTTTATGTCTGCGAATACGCAATGAATCACTCCTAGATTTTTCTTGATTTTTGATACAGTAAATGTGACTCCACCAGGAATTGAACCCGAACTAATTTTTAGTCACACAGTTATTTCCCGAGAATAATGGGTAAAGCAAGAACAATAACAAAATTTTAAAAAGGTTTCAGCCTTTAGTCATGCCCTAGTCATGAACTCATGATGGAGTAAAGAGAGGGTCATTATATATTATACATGTATAAGGACTAGATATTACAGTATTAGATTATATATAAGCCTTGTAAACACACATAGGTACTTTTGATAGTGTTAGAAACATTTTATTTAATAAATAATTTTAGAATTCATTTACCTTCGATTTTTTGGACCGAGTCTGTATCTGTATCTGGATCGGTTGAATCGGTAGTTTTAATGCTTCTCCGCTTAGTACCCGATATATATAACAGATTTCGCACCTTATCTGTTAGCTTTCCTTTAGCAGGCACATATTTTCTTGTAGTAGATTTAGAAGTTGGTATTGCTTTCATGTAATAAGTGTATATACTTTCAGTTGGGAAAAGTGCTACAATTTTTGCAGCTAGTAAATTATACTCCTCTGCCTTAATGTTACTAAAAGGAAAGTAAGATTAATGTATTATTTTATTCTCTGACATAAGTACGGCATTAGTATCTACTGGAACAAACTATACAAGTCTACAATACTAATACTATTCATAACTATATGATAGTGTTCTGTCTCTGGTTTGTATCTTCTACTTGGGTAGTGCATAAACAGGTACAAAATATTATCATGACTAATAGGTACTACAGTTTACTACAGCTAATAAGTTTTATAACTACTTCATGAAACCAGGGATCCATTTCACAATTAGCTACGATTTTATCTTTGGTTACAATATAAGCAAAGGATTTAAAACTGATTACATCACATATATGATATAATATTTAATAAAAAAATTCTTTAATAATTAGTAGTTACTTCAAAATGAATAATAATCGCAGCAATAAAAAAAACAAAAGAAATCAAACTACATTTATCTGCTTAGGCCCTACCATGCCACAGTTAAACATATAGATAGGTATGATATATGTTTAGGGGGTTAAAAACACTGACTTGGAACTGGATCCCCCCTTATGAATTTTTTTTATCTATTTGTCGACATAGCAAACCAACAAGAAACTACATTTAGCAAAATAAATAATATTGGTTTTGATTATTACTTGTTAACAATAAATGTGTAGTGATATTTCACCACAATGTCAACAATTATGTTTCTTTTCTGAGAATTTAGTTGTTTATATCTTCTATAATAGTTCAAGACACTATTTCCTTGTGGAGATGATTGCAGGATTGTTTTTAGGTCAAATTCTGGCAGTGTATGCCTACTTGGTATGTTCAAGTAAAGATCCAAATCTAAAGGGACACCAGAGAGGACAATTGATGACTCTTCATCAAGTTGCATCAGTTCAGTGCAATTAGCTTTAATTATAGGTAGATCTTGGCTTATTGAAGATGCCGTTTCAGTATCAGCAAACGAGTCCAAGTAGCCCTGTATGTGAGTTTGCAACTTTATTCTGTTCCCAATATGAGGGCAAAGTTCTTTGAGATATGTTTCATTGGAAATCAAAAATTTGAATTGTTCAATATTAATATCATTTTCTGCAATAGAATATAATATTTAAACTATAAATAAATGCTTTATGAAATACAAAACTTCAAAGGTAGCAAACAATATTATTAATAATATTTACTTTTGGGTTCACTTGTCAATTGTCAATAATAAAGATGTAAAAACATATGGCATATTATTTTATTCATGTAAAGGTACATACAATTAACACATTAAAGGCAATTAACACATTAATAAAATAGGAAAATAAATCTTTTTTACCGGTATGTAGGTACCTAGTATACAATGGACTATCATAGGTATGTGGTCGTCCATTAATCAGGCAAGGCTCCAAAGGGAGGAGGGGGGGGGGGGGTTTCGGCAAAAATCACGAAATATCACAAGGGTGATTCATATTTATTTGTCATACGCGCGATTTTTAAACCGTAAAGCGGCGAGTAGTGTGATCTTTACTCGCCGTTGCCAGGCAACGAACGAAATTAGATATACTTTTATACCTGGGGGCCTAGACAAAGTAACACACCGACAAAGATAACGAAGTTCGATAAAGCAAAATGTACGGGATTTGACGTAAGTCGTCGTGAAATCACGTGACCAAAATCGTCTTCGTAAGTTCCTGGTTATGTTGGTAGCGCAAGCTAAGACGCTGTAGATACCAAAGTAATATGGCCGATCGTTACGAACTTCGACAAGTTATCGTTATGAAACTATTGCCAGTTGGCTACGGGCCCTGTATTTACAGATAATTAAAAAAAAATCAAGATTCTACTTTGTACGTACAAAATATACACGTGATTTTGAGGGAGGGGGGGGGGGGGGTGAAAATGCTTCATCACATGATTAACGGATGGCCCCTATACTGAGATTACCGAAGGCTGCACTAACTAAATTAGGGTGTTCAATGAGGTGGAGGGGCAATAACATACCTATCTTCTTATGTTACCTACTTTCTTATATACGTACAAACAGTTTGGTTGTAATTTTAAAATGACCTTGGAGTATTACTTAAATTTGAATTTAACTTTGTATGCACACAATCTGATAATAATAACTGTGCAAGATGCGATATACTATTTGAAATTCTAATAAAAAATAAAAAAACACCCAAATATTTGATAAATTACCTTAGACCATACTTTATACCAACCAATTACTAAAAAAGTTTGGATGAAGAAACAGGTTCATTCTTACTTCCTTTCCCGGTGACTGTTTATGTTACAATTTGCACTTATTGTGTTTATGCATCTATCTATTGCGGAGACATTAGGGCATACAAAAAAAATCACATTAAAATTATCAAAATATTAACCTACAGCTAGGCTTCGCCAGCCATGCACGTCCTGACCTGTTGCACGAACACAATTTTTCCCTATGTAGGTATCATATTAGAATACGGGACTAGACGAGAGATATGTAATGTAAGGACTTGCTAATACTCTAAAACAGAGCTCTATTTGGTTCTATACAACTCTTTATTAAATACAGCAAATTTTGCTAATGCAAACTCGTTTCTATAGGTACTTACTTAGCGACCAATATGCCACTGTATGACTGCCTGGGCACCTATCGTTTTAGTAAATACAAGTAGGTAGGTAACTTACTTTTGAAGTTGTCCACAACGTCTGGCGGCGTATCCCAGCTTGCCAAAATGCTCTCCAAATTGTTGTCCATATTCACGAAAAAACGTTTTATGTTCTGTGTACCTACTTAATTATTCTTATTATTTTAACACGAACCTAGTTAGGCAACGTTGCCAACCAGCCACTTCTTCAAAAATGAACGAGTCGGGAGGAGAGAGACGGGAAAGCAGGCGAACGAACAAACGACCAGCCAGTCTGATTTGATTGGCTACACAAACGAATGTTGCCAGCAATTAATTTGATTTCCCAAAATTAAAATTATGAAATAATAAATGTAATGTAATTAATATAAAGTTCCGTTTTTACAAATATATATTAACAGGGTGTGTTTTGCTTATAAATACGTAAAGTTAAGAGTTATGACATTAAAACATGCGTACTTGGTGGTTTTATTGCTTCTTTACCCGACTGCGCAAAGCAAAGAAGGGTGAAGGGTGAATGGTGCCGATTCTGATGGCACAAACGAAATTAAACTCAACTAAATTTTAGTTTAGAGCTGCCAGATTGCAAAAATGATTATTAGGTTTCCTTCATCATTTTTCATTTTAGATAACTATTTAGGATATATAGGTAACAATTTAACGTTAGTTAACAATTCTCGCATTTTTTACTTAGGTAATAACAGGATTTTTTTACGTGTACGAGATTAATGAAAAATGTTAAAGGTTAGAACATAAATTGATTTTCATATTATCGTAATAACGAAATTAATTAAAACTAACTAAAAAGTGTAAAAGCAGAATAGAAGGATGGAGGATGAAGGTTTTTGAATTCTGAGGCTTACTTTATTCTTTTTAGTTTTGTTTTTACGTAGGCGGGATTTTTGTATTTTATGATTAATTTTTGTCCTTAGCTCGTTGCGAATACTAGACTTTGCTTATATGACTGTGTATATGAATAGCGTGATCAGAGAGAGATATGTGGTTTGAATGAAGATATAGTAAGGGATGCTCAAATAGTTCGGTCAAGTAGAAAGGATGTGTGAAAGTAGATTAACGAATAGGATTTATGAATCAGAACTGAACGCAGGTATGGGACTAGGAAGACCTCGGCAAACGTATTTCGATCGAATCGAAGACGTTCTGAAAAAGGGCCATGACAAAAGTACTCGTAACCGCCAAGCATGTATGAGGACAGTAATGAAAGTAGATGAAGGATCGTAGCAAGTGGAAACAAGTGATCTCTGCCTACCCCTATGGGAAAAAGGCGTGACCGTATGTATGTATGTGTGTAATAGACAAAATGTATGCAAAATACGCGATCATTTTGTCACTTAGTACTTCTCTTACAATGGGACTTACAAACAATTCTACCGAAAGATCTATCAAAAGCGACAAATCTTACACGAATTCTTTTCAAGGGTAAAACAATTTATATAGCAACACTCATCAAACTGAAATTTGAAACCTTTTTGAAATTTTGCGACAAGACTTGTCAAGATTCATGGTTCTTGGCCCAAAATTGTGCAGACAATAATATCTTGTCGTAAGATCGTACAACAAATAATATTTTGCGACAAGGGGGTTGGAAGTTTGTATAAAAGTCCTATGTTTTTGAAATAAGAGACTTGAAATTTAAAATGCATGCTCTATTAACCGCCGCACTCAGAGACGTCAAATAACGGTAATGAGTGCTTAACGTCAAAAAATGACAATTCAAAACTAGTCGCTATTCTTGCCGGGTCTATGGTGTAGATTTGAATGAAAATTTTTGACATTAAATACTCATTAAAGTTAATTGACGTCTCTGAGTGCGGCAGTAAGTGTGTGATGGTGTACTAATAATGTATCTCTAGAAATCAACCCCCTTTTGTGGTTAAACGGGGGATGGTAATTTCCGAAATACCATTCACTGATTACTTAATCTTGATTGATTATAACACCTACAACTACAAGTTTGAAATTTTGGATGGAGATTCCTGATAGGGTTTAGACGTCCGCTGTGAATGCATTTTCCTAAACTCCACCCCTAAGGGGGTAAAACGGGGGCTGGGAGTTTGTACGAAAGTCCGATGTTTTTGAAGTAAGAGACATGAAATTTAAAGTGTATGCTCTATAGAGGGTATGGAGGTGTACTAATAATGTATCTTCAGAAATCAACCCCCTTTTAACATTAAAACGAGGGATGGTAGTATGTATGTAAGGCCAATGTTATTGAAGTTAAAGTAATTATGGCAGAAGGATTGTAAATGGTAATTTTCTTTTATTTTTTCTTTTTAGGTGTTAGGTATTTAGCTTTTTTGATTATTATTAAAGATTATGGGCAATAACTACTTAACTCCACGCATACGATGTCGCGGGCGGCCGCTAGTATACTAATATGATCGAACCTATTTGATCGAAGGTGTTAGGTCATTATTTCATTACATATGTATTGTTTTTACTACATTTTCTTCTACGGACACCAAGTTGGATTTCATTGGGAGAGTAGAGATATTCTTATTATAAGGCGTGAAATGAACACCGTCTATTTTACTCAACATCGTATACGCCAAAAAAGTTTGATACCTTAGTATAAAATAATTTATTTATTATTTATCTTAGTGAATAACATGTCAAATGACTGCGCGCCGCCCGCGACTGCGTGGAGTTAGTTTTTTTTTTCTCCCAATGCGGAGGGTGAGGCGGTGAATACTCATGTATACCCACGTCCCCGGCCAGCGTGGGTTATGTCGGACTCAGCCCCGCGACCTGCGCGATATTACGTCGTCTTCCGACGGCCGCCTACCGACTAAACACCGCCAAAGCTCCTACGCCTCTAGTGGAGCTATCGGAAGCAGCCACTGTCTCTGAGGGAGGCAGTGGTGCTTGGAGTTAGTTATTTGCACGTGGTTTAAATATGATGCTGTCTTTATCTAACTTATAAACAAATGTGAAACAACACCGTGTTTAAGAGATGTCTTACTTTAGACACCGTTTTGTGGTAACACCGAAAAACTTCAATATTTTCAGTTACAGTTTTGCAAGCAAATTGTCGCCATTTTGAATTTATCGTATTAAACAATGTAAAATAAATTATCAGTTACAATGTAATGCATTTTATTATAGTAACATTAAATTGTCTATACGGTTCAATTTATTTCAATATGATAGCTTTATTAGTTTTCAAGATATTGAAGTAATTGCAAGTGACCCAAAACTTTTGCTCCCGAGTGTAGTTTAATATCTCCTGTCGAGTGACGTGTTACTTGATTCAATATTGTCTTAGTTCTTTATTTCAGATTTGACTTACTTGTATTAAACAATTAATATCTCATGTCGAGTAACGTGTTACTTGATTTGATATTGTCTTAATTCTTTATTTAGGTATAACTGTTACTTGTATAATGGTACAATTAATATCTCCTGTCGAGTAACGTGTTACTTGATTCAATGTTGACTTAGTTCTTCACTTCAGATTTAACTGTTACTTGTATGGAACAATTAATATCTCCTGTCAAGTAACGTGTTACTTGATTCAATATTGTCTTAGTTCTTTGCTTCAGATATAACTGTTACTTGCATGGAACAATTAATATCTCTTGTCGAGTAACGTGTATCTTGATTCAATATTCTCTTAGTTCTTCACTTCAGATTTAACTGTTACTTATATGGATCAATTAATATCTACTGTCAAGTAATATGTTACTTGATTCAATATTGTTTTAGTTCTTCACTTCAGATTTAACTGTTACTTGTATGGAACAATTAAGATCTAATGCCAAGTAACGTGTTACTTGATTCAATATTGTCTTTGTTCTTCACTTTAGATTTAACTGCTTCTTGTATGGAGTAATTAATGTCTCCTGTCGAGTGACGTGTTACTTGATTTAATATTGTCTTAGTTCTTCAGTGCAGATTTAACTATTACTTGTATGGAACAATTAATATCTCCTGTCGAGTAACGTGTTACTTGATTTAATATTGTCTAAGTTCTTCACTTCAGATTTAACTGTTTCTTGTATGTAACAATTAATATGTCCTACCAAGAAACATGATACTTGATTCAATATTTTTACATTTTTGATTTAAGAGTTTAATAAATTCTCAAGCTAAATAAGGCTACATTTTGGCACAAGAGTTAACTCTTAAATCAACACCGCAAAGATAAGAAAGTGTAATTCTAAATATGAGAAACTGATCGGTTTTGATTCAAAGTATAAATCTTGAACAAAGTAATAAAATTCTTGTCACAATACTTTCAATCTTGAATTTTAAGAATTCAACATTCTTGAATCGTTAGTGTGATTATCTTAGTTCAAGTTATATATATCTTAGAACAAGATATATCAGCTAAGACATATCTGGTTCTTGTTTCAAAATAGCATTTTTTTCTGTGTGGGCAGCAGCGTTCCTCTTATACCATAGCAATGTACTGCGACTTTTGTGCCCGATAAATGGCAATAGGCTCGCCACCTATTACATGGGACCTAACATAATTGGCGAAACGCGGGTGCTTGTTCACCCCTGCCTACCCCTTCGGGGATATAGGCGTGATTTATGTATGTATGTTGAAATGTAAGTCTGAATGTGATGCAATAAGTGGATTCAAGTGTTTCTCTGACGCCCTTGTTGTCGCTATTCATTATCAGTGTCGTCGTAATGTGTGCATCGACCTACTTACAAGTGCGAGTATATAAAAGGAGGTCTGGGTGGATGGAACAGTGACTTTGAAAAGGGTACGGGACGCATTCTAAATAAGAATAGATGTAAAAGAAATCCACGGTCCCACGGCCACCATTCTGCCAAAGTGAATTCAATGTGAAAAATGCTAATACCGAATACTCAGAGCGAAAATAAGTAAAAAGTTTGAGAGTAAATATTTTTAGAAAATATTATCAAAAACCTCGTTTGTATATCACGCAAAAATAACTAACAGACTCGAAAAGTTCTTCAAAACCCGCAAAGAAAATATCAACAAAATAATATAAGAAATAACCATAGGACTATTTCATACCCTATCATTTTACATTATCATGCATTCCTTGCGAAACAGCCCACTCACCCAAACCGTACGTATTGCGTAAAAAAAGTGTTTCAACGAAATGTTCAGTTGACTTTACGAAGAAAAAGAAGTCAGATTCATTTCGAAACATGATTGTCCTGAGACGGGAATCGAACTCACGATCCTCCGCAATCCAAGCGGCTGCCTCATCGGGCATTGTCATTCCCTCTTTGGAACTATAACTTTCGAAATTATTCTTTCTTTGTAACAATTTTTTTAACATTTATATAATGTTCAAACAATAATCAGTCACCTTAGTTGTAAATATGCGTTTGCCCACAACATTTATTAAGCACATGTTGGTTACACTTGCGAAGTACACGAGAGGGTGCTTAGCGCCATATTGGGCCACGGCATTGTCCTCAACGAGAGCGAAAAGCAATTCCCGCGGGATATAAATGAAACAGCCTTCCCTGCAAACCCTCCGGAGGGCCAGTACATAGGCAAGGCTCTATAGCACAAAGTTCCGAATAACATTCTCCCAGACAACCGTTCTATCAAGAAACTACTTCAAGAAGTACCATCCCGTTACGACTATTGTTATCTGCACCCCATACACTGCCGCGCTAGTTTCAACTACTGACTAGATGCTCTTGTTCACTACGAAATGGACTTTGTTGCGGATAACTTTATTAGTGAAGGCTTAGTTGTAATGAATGGGTATAGGGCGGGCCGTTTGGGCCACGGTAAATAATGTAAGCGCAGTATCTTTGCTTGTCTTTAGCGTCTGGGTAAAAATCCTTGAGATTTAACACAGTTTTTCGATAGAATAGAACCATCGTGTCAATAAAGACTTTACCCAAGCGTAGGTACTATGTTAGAGCTCACGTAGAAGGGGTAAATCCAATTGCCATCTGCAGGGACGTTACTTGTAGTGCGCTATGTGGTATACCTGGAACGATGTTGCCCATTGCTGATAATGATATTTTTATAACCATTAGTCGCTTAGTCCACTTAAGTATAATGGTCTTTCTACCGTCACCATAATATATATAAAAATGCATTAAGACTTATGTAACAAGCCAATAAATAAGAATTCCAGTAAGTTACAAGCAAAGCAGCTTAGACAACGCGCCGTCTCAGTAATGAAACTGCACTAACTTCATACGCCCAAACACATTCGGATCCGGCCTCCGGTTAGAGCTCGCGCGAGATTATCGCGACTATCGCCAACTTGGTTCGTTAACGGTGTTTTATTATTATCGCGAGCTATTCCACGGAAGCGCTCAGGTACTTGAACTACACGAGTAAATAAACGGAGCAGAGAATAACTTTTATACAACCGCGCGAATCGGTTGCACTACGACAAGGAGAAGTGTGCTTTACCACTGGCCGCTGTCGCGCACGCGGTGAGACCGGAAAGACCGGTTTATGACGCACAGCCAGTTGCATAATTTCAGGGTTAGTGCGACGGCGTTCTTAGGAAGCTTTTACTCTGTTCGGTTTATCTACTCATGTGATTGAACTACAAAGTTGAGGGTTCTCCAAGGAACTGTACTAGTGCTTAATCATCAAAACTGGCGGAAACTGCTCACTTGGCGGAGACCGGGATAAGCCCATCCAGGGTCCAAACAATACAAATGGCTCCACCTTAATTACGCGGAATTACTGCACTCGCACCCGTCACTTTGCTACGGCGAGGAGCTAGGATTTGTATTGTTTTGGTAACAGTGTTTTCCCATGGATTCGGATTAGTGGGAATCAAGACGAGGGTAAGTGAAAGTAGCTCTGCTTTAGCCTTACCATTGGTTTGTGAATCAAAATTCAGTATATTAGGATGAGGAGCTCGATGGCGTAGTGGCTTAACGCGCTCGCCTGCGATTGCTCAAACTAATTGATGTTCGCTAAGGCCGGTCATTGGATGGGTGATCAAAAATAGATTATCTCGAGTCACGTAAGAATGTGATTCCGAAGGTAGGTTAAGCCGTTGGTCCTGGCTGCATCTACATCTACACCACAACTTGTGGCAACTGGGGCAGCATGGTGGGTTATGCCATGGTTATAGGGAAGGCCTGTGACCCCACAGGATTGACGTAAAGGGCTAGTGATGAAGATGTTGATATTAGGATAATTTCCACACGATATTCTTAAAAATGATGATGATTCTTAAAAATATATAAATAAATATACACAAGTAATAATACTAGTACTATTCAAAATAGTTTACTATGCAAACATTTAAACAAAATACTCCTTAAACATTGGATTCAATGCTTAATTTGTTTGTTGTCTTCTTTTATTATTGGCAAAACAAATCTTACGCAAATATATCTCAAATAAAAATAAAACGATTGGAAAATAAAGACTTTATTTAAACTGTACTAACGCTCAATAGCTCAATGTAACTGTAGACACATTATTTTAATAATAGTTATAACAATTCTTATTATTAGTCGGGGTAGAATATAATATTGTCACCACCCCAAATTTCCCGTGGGTGTCGTACAAGGCGACTAAGGATAAATCAGCGACGAGGAATGGGCAGCAGCGTTCCTCTTATACCACCTAGCAATTTACTGCGACTTTTGTGCCCGATAAATATTACATGGGACCTAACATGATTGGCGAAGCGCGGGTGCTGGTTCACCTCTGCCTTCCCTTTCGGGGATATAGGCGTGATTAATATATGTATGTATGTGCCTGTCGACTTTAAAATAAAAAAATCATATTCAGTGGTTATACGCATCTGAGAGAGAGGATAAGTCTTAGCGTTCCATGGATTAACAGTGCCGGCGCCGGCTTCATAGTCCACACTACAGTATAGAGGTCCACACACAGAGGGGAGTTTGTGGCAGCGCTTGTCATTTGTGGCCCAAGTGTAGGTTTACGGGATGCCTAATTCTTATTAAAACTCTTTTCTACACTCTGGTATCTATTACTGGTTGTTATTATAACGTTTTAGGTTGCCTTTAATAAAGTAAAAAGTAGCAATTTAACTTGGGATTATGTGTACTGCCTTCCAAAAAAATTGTACAATTCTCACTAAAATGGATATGGACAAACTTTGGTGAGCATTTCATCCTTTTTTCGTGAGCGTTTATCCTTTTTTGTAGATTAGGTTAGGTTAATATGGTGTTCATTTAAATACAAGCCATTAAACTAAACTGTTGCCTACAGACACTGGCCACGTCCTAACTTCTTACGCCGGCTGTCCTCAAGAGTAGATTATTGCGTCGTTTGGTCGTTCGTGTCCCGGGCACTTCCTTAGGTGTGCCCGTTAACTCCCTGAACTTTGTTGGGTCATCAAAGTCACGACCTGCAGTTGACACAGGGTGGACGCTATCAGTGCCGAGTTGGGAAACTATTCTCACTTTGGATGCTTTGCATAACACAAGAATTTTTAATCTTAAGCAATTTTATATTTTAAATCGCGTATAAACTTGGAAAGTGTACAAGATTATATTTTAAGTTCAAATAGTAATACTTGCCAGAAATTAAATTAATTTTATAATTTACGATTACCTTTAGTCGAGACAATTTGTTATTTCTACAGCACTTTACTAAACAATCCCGAACACTTCAAAGCTTTCACGAGAAACAAAAAAAATAGACATTATAATAGCTTAAAAATATTGAGTGTAAAAACCGAATGATGTATTTAAAAATAATAGAACAGACTTGTTATTCTCAACTCACCAACAATTCAAGCAAAATTAAAAAATAAAATATAAGCTACGCCGCGAGCGTGCCCTAAATCCACGGTAACAATTTGATGAAAGCAAGCATTTACCGTTGAGACTGACCCCTGCAATGTGCCGTCCACTGTACTTAACTGACAAACGCGTAGGAAGTAATTTTTTAAAGCATTCTTCAGGAAAATTAATGGACGTCTGCCTAACAGGTAAGGTAATGAGATTTTCAACAATCATAACACAATTTGCTCGAAAATGTTATAAAAGTGGAAAGAAGTGAAATTGGCCGGCCTCGCAGCCAAGCTTGGGGAAATCCATGGGAAATTCGTTTTGCTCTCTGAGCGGGAAATCAAATCATTGCCCGTTCACGGGTGCTTCGCGGGGACCGAAGGAATTAACAGGCCAGCGGCGGGGTGCTCCGTTGCTGTGAGGGCTTTGTTCTCCAAATTTGTTTGCTTTGGAAATATTTAATTGGGAAAGGGTTCCTATGAATTGGGCTGTTTGTCCTGCGTTTTACGATCCATTGGTCTGGGTTAGCTGACACACAAATGACACAAAATGATATGGCATTCGAAGCCTTAATTAATTTGAAATTGGACTTGTGATAGCACGGCAGAGTAGTATTATAACGAGGAATGGGGAACAGCATTCCTGGTGTTCAGGTCGTGCCTAAATGTTAATAGATATTTTACATGAAACCTAACACAATTAAGTTGATCAAGACGGCTGGCTGGTTGGGAAAAAGAAGCGAAATTTTATTGTAAGGGATTATACAAACAAAAGTTACGACGAAACCAATAAGAAAAGGAAATTTGTTGGAGGATCTGTAACTTCGGTTTCAGCTCAAGTATGCTTCGACGCACCCAGTTGAGAATCGTAGCTATATTTTCCATTGACAGAGTAGCCATAAAAGGAGGTCACCCATACTTTTCAAAGCCTTTTTAAATGAAAAACTTCGCAATCAGCACCCTCCCTACATTGAAATCCTCGTTCCGAGTAAATATTGAAGATTAATCCGCAAAGTTTTGTTTATTTGCGACTCTGTCAAAACTTTTAACTCCATTGCGATACTCGAGACATTGTCTGTAGTTGGATCTTTATGAAGTGGCATCACTGTGACCGGGTACTATCGGGCATGATGAAGGAAAACGGTTCAAAACGCGGATGTATCCGAGGGAGGAAAAACCGAAAGCTTTAAAGGGATAATGGAAGCCATTCAATCATTTACAATGATAGCTTTTATTCTCCGAGTAAATATTATGGCTCACAGAGCTCTGTGTGAACGAGGAAAAGGAAATGGGACTGACAATTTGAGTAGGTACATACAATAATACTTATCGCGCTCATTTGGGGTGTGAACCGATTACTTACACGAGCGGCGTCTTGCAATAATTTGTGGCGGTTCTATAGTCTGAAACAATTAGCTACTGTGGCCGTACCATGAAGTATTAGTGCGATACAACCGCGGATGTCAAAACGGGACGCCGCTCTACTCGGCTTATAGCGTTGTCTCACTTTAACAATGGGAATTGAGTCGCGTTTAGAGTTGGTGGTAAGGCCCCTGTTCTCTTAAAATAGTTGTCGTCATCGTCTATGAGTAGGATTGTATGGTCTTGAGGAAGACGGGAAAAGAAAGTTGCATGTAGTAGAGATAGTGATGATGATGATCAGGAAAGTTAAGTCCTTTAAATTTGAAAACATCATCTGATTAACGTTGTTGGTATCTATCAGAAACTAGAGGACTAAATAGAAATGCTAGTAACCAAAACAAATCTAAAACTTTGTGGGTCTAATTTACTTTTGCCTGCGTCTTCAATGACATAAATGTATTACAAAGCCCTATTGAGAGTTATTATTTTGTATCCTCTTAAAAGAAGTCTCCCTCCTGGCAAATGTGCCTAGGATTTGGCTAGACCTAATTATCGCCGCCATTAGACATGCTCACTTTAATGTATTTAGTGATTTAACAATGCTATGGCTACAAATCCCTCTGGCCAGCTCTCCCGCTAATCTTACGTTTAATTATGTTAATGCTTTGCATTAAGAGCTCCAAACAGCGGAATAGCAGTTTGAGGTTATAAACGAGTGGATTAGCCCGAATTCTACTATAATAGAGCACATGGAATGGACGGCGCTCAAGCTAGGAACAATTGGATCAGGAATTGTCGTAGCGGTGTCACTCGCATTTTCGTCTTCGCTTACTCTATTTTTCTTGACTGTATCTCACTCACGTTAATGGGAAATGCTTGTTTTCTTGAATCGACACGACTCATCTGTTTCAGGTCGAGGTTGAATGTGAGTTTCGTGTTTTGCTTATTTCCTTTTGCTGCGGTTGATGTTTGAAAAGTAATGCTATAGTTTTTAGATAATGGCAGTCTGTGTATTTTTTACTATACAGGCTGGTGCTAGTGAAATTTATAGTATAATAAAAAAATTTCAAAAGAAAATTTAAACAATTACCCCACACAATCACACAATTGTCACAAATAACCAAAATTACAAATATTATAGCAATTGCTGCAACCTCCATGTATTAGCCACTTGCTCTGATTCTATTTTATAACTACGTAAAAATTTAGTAGGTAAATATTTAATTTTAATAATTACTTTTACAATAATTACTGGTTGATAAAACTTTTTATAAAAGATAAAATTTGAGTATGTTAAATTTACGTCAAGTATTTTGATATTATTGAAAAGGCCTTGCGATTTTACCGTTTCTAATGTAGTAAGACAGTTTATGAACTCGTCTGAATCATTTTAAGAATTACAGCAGTGTTGAAAGAGGTGAACTTTGCTAAAGGTATGGCAGCCTCGTTAATCAAGACGATGCCATGATTCCGGCTCAAGTTTTGGTCAAACAATCAAAATAGAGAAGTGGGTCGCGTTGTGAAGTTTAACCGGTATTAATTGGTTGGTGCCGGGTGAATTCTGTATCTCGCCCGCGATCTTTCATCGGCCAGGAATTTGACGGAATTCCGAGCGACAATCCCATTCCCAGCGCATTAAGCGCGGCTGAAGCGAGCGCAAACTCGTATTGTTTTCCACCTTAAAAGTTGCTAACAATTTAACAGGCAACACTAACGGGAGTGCTGTAAAACATAATTTAAACTTGGATGCTGGAGCTCTTAGCTGTTACGGCGAATTTGCCCGCGCTCCTTCCTCTAATATTATTAAGATCGTAACTTTCAAAACAGCCTGTTGTACTTTTATCTTTCGGTGAAAGTGAAACTTTTTTCCTCATCTGATGTACATCTCCCGTAGCGCAACTGTTTGTTGATTGTTTAATCTTAAATTTTGCTCTTTGCTCAAGTTTGGGAGAGCCTTTTGCAGCTTTCATATCAGCTAAGTTAGATTGATCGTTTTAAAGATTCTTTTGCGTCAAAATTATTAGGGCGTGATTGATATAAACTTGTTGGCCTTCACTTGAGTTGTTTAAAGGTAATCATAACAAATTATTCGTTATTCGATTTTAATTTTAACATTATATAAATGTTAGAAAAATTAGTACAAACATTTTGGTGGTTAGAAAAAGAATTTCGAAAAATTATGGTCTTGAGGCGGGAATCGAACCCGCGTCCGCTGCTATCCGGGCAGGTGGCTGACCGAAAATAATTCGTTGTAACAACATTGCTCAAATATTGTTATGTTCAATGTTTTTGTGGAGGTCATGTCGTAATGAAAGAACGGGACATAATTGTCACCACTCCTACCTCGAAGTTTTGAAGCTCCCCGTTTGAACTTTTGTAATTAGGATAATGATGAGTATTCATTACATAATTATCAATTACTTAGACTCGGGGTGTTTGGTTCAGGTTTTGTAATAATATTAAAGAATGAAATATATTTTCATCTGTAATCTGTGAAAGTAGAACAAACTATAAAGTAGATTGAAAAGATTTGGCCGAAAGTATAATAAGGAATAATGTTTAATAATTCAGAACACTTCTCAGGCGGGAAAATAGAATTGGCATGAAAGTAATGAGGCTTCGCGGAACGAGGAAAAAAATAACATACAAGTAGGAATTCATAACATCGCTTCAATGTGGAGCGATCACTCGGCGAATAAATGAAAACAATAACATAATGTAGACCGAAATAGCTATTTTGCCGAAGTGTCACGAAGTATGACACATTGCTGGAAACGATAGTATATCTCACAGTTTGGGGGTTAGATGAAGCTGTCCCGAAGGAATTTGGGGATGAAGGGTGTCATATTACATGTCGTTTGGCGGTGGCCTGGGTGTTTCTACTAATAGGTTCTCGTGAAGGGGCACATTGAAACAAACAAATATGAGATTGTTCCTAGTATCGAAATATTTTACTTGATCCTAAATATGTCAAATACGGTCGAGAATGCTGTTACATTGTTCATTGGATCAGAATATTTTAGACTTTGCAAATTATTTATTTTGCTATAGCACGACCTTCATAAATAGTTCAATGCCGCATGTGCTCATGTAATCCAGGTGGGTTCCGATTACTTATCGTCTAATCTCGCACACCAACACCATAATACATTGTCTTGTCCAAGGGTGTCATTTACTTTATTGTGTCTAAATTTATACATAGCGGTTTCTTTGCTAACTTTAGAGTTTTGCATCGTGTTAAATAATAAATCACAGCATAGAGAGTTATTGAAAATCGGAACAAAACGCGATGGAGGCGCAAAGAGTCAGACATGGCGTCCACCGTAGACCACATTTCAATGGATCGCTGACAATTTATTTGTGAACGCACGAAATATGAAAGGGGCTCGGCTCAACGTAATATTTGTTGTATTGTATAAACTCAGGTGGCACATTGTTTCCAGCCCATAAATCATTCCGCCTGGCCTGGTTCCGTTCGGCAGCATGTGCGAACGGAATGCCGGATATCGTAAATTCACAAATCTTAACATCGACGAGGAACCGAGAGAGATATCGGCGAGATGAGATTTACCGTCGTGGTGGTTACTGCGGCTGGATGTGCTGCTTCGGCGAGCATTGCTGTCTTGATGCTTAATTCAAGAGATGTGATGTTAAAATCTGAATATTTATTTGCATGTCACATTAAATACAGTGCAGAGTACTCTTTATTTGCATGTCACTGTAAGTACACACAGGGCGTACATAGGTCTTAAAAATGTGGTAGTGTTTATGTGGTAACAAAAGGCTTTTTGACATAGCGAGATGGAATGTGTATGTGTGTAGAACACGTACACGTGTGTGTTTGTGTGTGGGATTAGGCAGTAAGGAATATTAACACCAGGTTCTGCTTTAAGACATCAAGGTTTGTATTATGCTAGAAAAGCTTTTGGCCTTCAAATCACCAGATGGAATCGAGCTTTATCTGGAAACCTCAACCACAGATTTTGAGCTAGCCAGGCTGACTGAAAAAAAAACCTACCAGCAACCAAGCACAATATTAATGTGTACTCACCTTGGGATCGAACCCTTGACCTCCGGATCCGGTGGGCGAATCTCTAGACCAGGCGGTGAAACGTCTAGCCAGATCAGTGTCCCAAACATTTACTTCAGTTCATATATTATTATGATGCCTCAAAGCACTCGAGCCGGCACCCATTTCCCTTTGATGTCCGTCAAGTAAATGTTGTATTACACACATAAACCTCCGCTTACGTAGTGACGTGTCCCGTCAGTAATCTGATGTCCTGCTGAAGCCTCCGCTAATACTTCAGGCGATGCGACACTTTACGACGCTTTTACACAGCCGAGTACTAAGTGCGCGTAATGGGATGTAAGTGTGGCATAAGTATACGACAGTGCCAGTATGGAAGTTTACCTATCTATGTGTGTTAAGTTTTGTGATTAATAATTTGGAAGACATCAACTGTCTGGTTATTGTAATTCTTATTTTCAATGACTATATTAAAAACCAGGTCCGATGTCCCAGGTTCAAATTTTGCTAGAGGCAAATAAATGTTGGCGTGATGATCATGGACATTTGGTATCGAGTCCATGGTCGTTGATGTTAGGTATATACAAATGTGATATTGGTATCGCCCGTCATCTAGTTTCTATAATACAACCACGAAAGCACGTAGCTAATTTTGTCGTAATAATTCGTTGTAATTTATCATAAGAATTTCAATTTCAATATAAACTCAAACTAACAAAAAGAATAATTTTACAATCTTCTTCTTCTTCTCCCTGCTCTTATCCTACTCTAAATAGGGTCGGCACAACATGTCTCCTTCTTCCACTCTCCTCTATTAGACGTGAGCTCAGCATGAACTCGCCTATTTTCCATACCATCTTTCTTCACACATCAATTTCACAACAATAAATTATCTATCTAACCAAGCAAAAGAAAATTAAGCATGCATCTAGAAAATAAGTAACTCTCACGAACTCTAAATGAACCTAAAATATTCTGGAGGGCTAACTTTGTTCGGAGTTAAGCCTTTATATGCAATTAACCTTTGATATTCGAGATTTAATCTAAAACATTTATAAGCACTTTTACACGGCAGACAGGGTTTACGCCCGAATAAATTATGCTACACGGTGATTTAGTGTATCTAAATAATTTTAGATTAATCAATTAATAAACGTGTTGCAGAACAGTCTGCAATAGACTAATTTATTTATACAATAGCAGGTTTACTAATTGTGATTTTAATTTATTAAGAAATACTTTGATGATAATAATTTTATTAATTATTCCTTCTTTCCACCTCGCGTTAAAGGAAGCGGAAAGGGCTAATTATGTGGATGATAATTATGATCTCCGAGTCCAATTATTGACATACGGCGATATGGTGACAGAGCAGAATATAATTATCAACATCCCTAATCTCTCCTATAAAATATTTGAAATGTTTTTAATCGTAAATAAACTTCTGGATACCAGTCCAAACGTGACTGTTTGGACTGGTATCAACCCAAAAGTTCCGGGTTTGGACCTTGTTAGCGTCGAATATGTGCGTTAAGGTCGTTACCGCTAATGTAGAATCAGATTGATATAATTCTTCGAAATCTACTGACACCTTGCCTACATCCTTAATTAATAATGTCTACCTAATTTTATTGCTGTTAAAGTGTTTGCTAAACAACTAAACTAAAATCCAATTGACAAATCTATTCCGGAATGGCCGCCATCACTTCTCAGCACTCAGCATCTGCGTCTCCACTTATTGGGATTAGAATTTCGAAGCGAGCCAAAATAAGTCGGCGCCAGGTCACGTAACCTTCTTTCAGATACGTTTCATTGAGTGTACGTGGTGTCCTGATATTGCCATAACGTTACCAAAGTTCGCGTTCGCGACACGAACTTCTCGACTTGTATGCAATCAAGCGTCTGAAGTTCGTAAGCGCGATTCAGGTTAGCGAGGCACGGGTGTCGTCGCTAGGTTCCGAGTTACCATTCAACTGGTTCAATTTAATATACTGTTAAAGAGGACCTCGATAGCGATGGTTTAGCGCGCTCGGCCTGCGATTGCGTGAACTTAGCAATTTTCGCTAAGGCCGGTCGTTGCATGGGTGACCAAAAATTTATTATGTCCAGTTTCTCGTGCTTCAGAAGGCACTTTAAGATCAGTAACCTGCAGCTCTTAAAACTTTTTACTATATCTATAGCATCTCACGTAAGACCGTTTAAAAATATCAAATAATATGTTCTCACATCCACACACACGGTGTATGTAGCTGGCGCATGTTGAAGCACTTGCGGGGGTTATATGCATCGTGCAAAAAATGTCAGATAGTCCAGCGACTCCAGACTTGCTCAAGTAACATGCGCAAGTCGCCCGCGCGTGCATCACATCAAGCAGGTTACTTGCAGACATGCTGACAGCTGTCACGAACAAGACCCATACATGAAGTAGTCGCACGGGCAGCATGCACGTGTAGCTTGACCAAGTAACTCGCGCAAGTAGTCCGCGCCTTTGTTTAAGCACTGATCAACTAACTTGAGCATGCTACTGGCGCAAATAGCTCGCTCTTTTACTTGCTCCAGCTATGAATGTAGATTACATTAGAGCATTACAACCGTACATGAAATAAGATGCATCATGCACGCAGTCTGCACACAAGCCCGAAACATCTCAAATCGTTTTGCCGCTCGCTTGACAGTCAAAGCGAGGAGAACGCGGACGAGAATACGCCCCGTCACAAGATATGCCCCCTCCACCGGGTTTCATGTTCCGCTGCTCGCACAGAGTCCCCTTACTTTAATTTCCGTTCTTTATACTCGATTTTCGCGACGCTTTGACGAGCATGCACCGGCACAACCTTATTACGGCGAGTCTATTTTTACCCTGAACTATGTTTATGGGAGGAAAGTTGTGATGGAATTTGATTTGGACGTGCGATGCCTCTGCTGAGGGTGTTAGCGAGCTTATAGTGAATTTAAAGCTAAATACTAATACACTATTATTTCAACATCTAGTTTGCAATACAAACATACACAAATCACCTACATCCCCGAAGGGATAGGCGTAGATGAATTAACACTCAAAATACTACTCCAACCCTCCACCAACATCAGCTTCTTTCTCAAAAACAGCTCTAGGGTGATTGTAACAAGTTTAGCCGGCCGCAGTTTATGGCCGTGTGGTGACGGCAGAGTAGAATACAAATGTCACCACCCCAAACCTCTCCCGTGGGTGTCGTAGAAGGCGACTAAGGATAAATCAGTGATGAGGAATGGGCAGCAGCATTCCTCTTATACCTACCAACTAGCAAAGTACTGCGACTTTTGTGCCCGATAAATGGCAATAGGCTCGCCACCTATTACATGGGACCTAGCCTAATTGGCGAAGCGTGGGTGCTAGTTCACCTCTGCCTACCCCTTCGGGGATATTGGCGTGAATTATGTATGTATGTATGTATGTAACAAGTTTAGCGTAATTACGTCAAGTGAAATACGTCGCAGCTTAATGTAACATCACTATAAATTATTATTACGCACTGAGCGTAATTGTTTTAGCTTTTCGCGAGACGAGCTCCATACGTATCGGAATTGTGGCAGCGAAACAAGATTAATTCTAATTAGTTCGAAGGGGAAAGCAGAATTTGGAAGCTAAGAAAGAATTAATGCGAATAATTAAGATGGATGAATTATAAACGTAAGTAAGCCCTTTGTAGTCAACTCCTTCGTTCGCTTCACGAAGTGTCGTTAGTGATTATTTCGTAAAAGTTATTGCTTGAAATTTATCATCTTGTCAACTGTGGATTAAACCTTCTTATAAGGAAACAATCCAACTCCGATCTGGCATCTTCGCCCTCTTGGTTTTTTTTAGTGAAGGGATCAAATTTAACAGGAACTATTTATGAGATGGCAAAAGTGTATAGATGGGTACTTACTTTGATTAATTAAGTATTTTATATAAAAAAATGCATAATTAACGCCAATTTATAACAAAGCTTACTTGGGAGAAAAAAAACGTATAATATACATACATACACATACCCCTTGAACCTAAATGGTGTAGTGTAGGGCAAAGTACGCACAATAGTATACACAGTGAGTTATGTGCTCAGACTGCAGCCATAACCTTTAATCAGTATCTAAGTTTAGTTTTAAGAATCATCATCATCGTCACTTTCAATGTGCCCACTGTTGGAGCAGACCTTCCCAGTGGGTGGAAGTATATCGGGAGAATGGGCCACAACCTATAATGCTGGCCCATTGCGAATTGGTGGGTTTTAACGATTGCAGATACAGCCGGGACCAACGGCTGCATCTGCAATCGTCACCCATCCAATGACAGGCCATAGCGAACATTGCTTAGTTTACGCAATTGCATTACGAGCGCACCAAGCCACTGCGCTATCGAGAAATTTTAGGATATATCAGTAAATAATAATTATATCTTTCTGTAATTTTCGTGATAATTATTTATACATACATACATACATAAATCACGCCCATATCCCCTAAAGGGTAGGCAGATGTGAATTAACACCCACTTATCGCCAATTTAGCTAGGTCCCATGTAATAGGTGGCGAGCCTATTGCCATCTATCGGGCACATCAATCGCAGTATATTGCTAGACGGTACAAGAGTAATGCATAATTATTTATGATGTCTTCAATATTTAGTATTATGTCCGATTACAATTAAATCGCGATTCCTTGTCAGCGCTTCGAATTCAAAGAAGCCGTAAAGACAATGGCTTTCATCGTAAACACGCCGTTCCCGCCCAAAAGCGCGCTTCTGGCGTCCCGATGAAGATATCACATGACGAAATACAAAAAGGAGTCGCGAATCTTAAATTTCAAGGCCCATTGAGAGCACACGACACGGGCGTCCATGTAAACGGGACAAAAGTGTTTTGAAATTAATAATGGCCACAAGTGTCGGGCTTGCGCATTGGCGCCGACAGCCATTGTCCTCGCCAGGGCTGCCAACGTTCCTGTTTGACATTGCTCTATTTAAAAAAAAAAAAGAAAATCGTGGTTAGAATAGTTTGAAAAAATAGTATTGATGCAAATCGAAACCCGTCCTCTGCAATCCGGGCAGATGCCTATACCACTCGGCCGTTTAATTTTATATTATTAGGTTGACTAATAATATAAAATTATTAAACTATACAAAAAAATATTAAATAATAATAAGTTTATATAACGCCTCTTTGCTTCAATAACGTACATATTTATGTACGTTATTGAAGTATTTACATACATAGATAAATCACGCCTATATCCCAGAGGTGTAGGCAGAGGTGCAGAGGAGCCCATTGCCATTTATCGGCACAAAATCGCAGTACATTGCTAGGTGCCCATTCATTATCACTGATTTATCCTTAATCGCCTTGTACGACTCCCACGGGAGAGATTTGGGGTGGTGACAATTATATTCTACTCTGCCGTCACCACGCGGCCAATAACGTGTTATCTCGTAAAACACAATTTTTGGACTTGTCCCGTTATTGAAGCAAAGAAGCGTTAAATTAAAAGTATCACTCTGTCTTTGCTTTATTCTATATATGTATATAGACATGATTACAAATAATGTAATCATAACTACACAGCATCTGTGAACTTGCTTTGTTTATTTCATTTCTACAAACTTTTCGCTAACGTTGCTAAACTTATTTCAATACGAAGTTTGGTGATTGGTAATAAAATGTTTGTTCACAAGGAAAGTCAATTAAATGTATGGGCAGGTATTACGGCGGTCAATATACCGTCAAACAGCCAAAACTAATTACTGTTTATATGTTAATTGAATTCCCACAGGACTGGAATCTGTATTTAATGAGTTTTCGAACAAATTTCAACATAGGCTTTGAAATTCCATTGTTTAATCAGTTATTTTAAATATTTTTTAAATATTACTGAATACAAAGTTGGAAACATTGTTTTTACTAAGAACAAATTTTCTGTGTGTGAGTAATCAGCTTCAATAATAAATTTCATGACCCTATCACACTGAAAATATTCATAAAAGTTTTACAGAAGGAATAGGTTCTGGTTCCTGAATAATCGTGTTTCTATATATTCCAAACGTATCTGTTACTACTAGCTACGTCATCGGCAGCAAACTTTTTGTTTTCCTCGTCTCTTTTTCTCATCTCAAGTCGTGTGGTGACGGAAGTAGATTATAATTTTTACTACTCCCAAGGGTATCGTACAAGATGTACCACTGAGTGTTATTGTGATTGATGGCCATAGCATGTAGGACTCTAGATGAGATTAGGCCGTCCACTAGAAGAATGTCCGTGTTAATACACCGTTGTCTATTGCGATAAGATAGCACGATTAATGTACAGTCAACAGCACGTCAGGCCACCACAAAAAGTCAAATTTTCTCAATAGACTTTGTTTATTACTTGCTTACACATTTGATCGAAGTTTAGGTAGTCTGAAGCCCCGTGACCGTACTTTACTGACAAAAAATCTATTATATCTTATATATTATCTTATTATATATATAAAATAGCCCACTTAAGTCATAACTAATCCCATAGCGTAAAACTGAGTAAACAACTACCCATATTTGAAGTTAATTTAACTTTGAAGTAAAGTTTAGCAGCGTTCATGGAAACGGCGTAAGCCTGTTAAGTTGACCGAAGTCTCCACGAATATTATTATTACCTCAATAGAGAACCAGTAAGGCCAGCCCTGGAGTTATTGTAGGTAAGGTATAAAGCTCATCAGGACCCGCAACCACAGTATACCCAGAACAGTAATGCATCTGCGGCCTGTCGGCGAGTTATTAGCCTACTCTTGCGTTGACACTAGGGTTGTAACAAAGCGGCGGCTGCGAGCGCGAATGTGCCGGGTGGGAACGAGCACCGAGCGAACGTGAAATCACCTTGTACACGCGCGATATGCCGGAAACCTTATGCCCCCGTATTTTATGTCAATGTGTGCGTTACTGTGCGTGCCTACACGGCGCCGAGTACGAAAGCACACATTTTAATGGGCAGCAGCCAGATGTATCTGATCTAAACTTAAATACTTACCTATATACTTTTTAGTTTTCACAAAAAAGTGTTCTTCTCACAAATAGGTTTATAGAATCTCTTATTAGTAATTAGTATACAGGTGGCTACGGAAGAGTTAGGTCTTTTGTCACCATACCTCCATAACCATGTATTGTTAAAACCTTATTTTACTGCAATAAAGATTTTTTTTTATTATTAGTATTACTGTTCTGGGTATACTGTAACCGCAACCCTACGCTGAGACAACGCATTAGAGATAGCAAAAACAAATGGATGCTTGTTCCCGGAATTAGCGACCTCATATTAAAATAAGGAGTCGGATGTAACCCGGCAGATGTAATTGGCTAGTAACGACCATCGGAGGGCCTCGGCGAGCGCAGATGAAATTCAATTCTCATATCCGAGGCGTAATGGCGAATTTCACTTGCACGCCTTCTTCATTCTGACCGGCTCCTGTGTGTTTTGTTGGACTGTTTTAGGAGTGTCTCTCTTGCTTAGTCAAAAATTCAAATTGCAATGAAAATGTTGAACAAATGATTCAAATGTCCATAAGATACTATAACTGTTTTTGTTTCTTCAATATCTCAAGTACCAAGTTTATTTTAGAGGAATACATACATGTATGTATATACATAAATCACGCCTATATCCCCGAAGGGGTAGGCAGAGGTGAACTAGCACCCGCGTTTCGCCAATTATGTTAGGCCCCTATTGCCATTTATCGGGCACAAAAGTTGCAGTAGGTACATAGCTAGGTGGTATAAGAGGAACGCTGCTGCCCATTCCTCATCAATGATGTATCCTTAGTCGCCTTGTACGACACCCACGGGAGAAATTTGGGGTGCTGACTATTGTATTCTACTCTGCCGTCACCATACGGCATTTAGAGGTTAGAGAGGAATAGGCAGCAGTATTCCTACGATCCCATTAGATGACAAATCAATAGAAGAGATTAATAATGTCACAAGATCATGAAGAATTTTGTAAAAACAATCAGTTCAAATTCAATTATATTTGAGTTCATCATTATGGGGCCAGTTATCCTAATGACAATGTTAACCATCTAACCGTACGCCACTGCAATTCTTAATCTTCTTTGTCTGACCATGTCGTATGAAATAGAAATTTCAGTTCGTCCTGAAATCTAGAATTCCCCGCCCAACAAAACGGGCTCGGAAACATTCTGATACCGGTTGTATTTCAGCTCCAATGTCAACTTCTCTCTGTTGCATGATTTCTGGTCCAATAACGCCATTTCAAACACTTCAAAACAAGAAATAAAACACCGGCGAAACTTCAATATCGCAGATAGAGATCCGAATACAGCGAAACTTGAGTGTCTACTTGTTAATTCAGCAGCGAAAATAAACTTTTGTTGCCAGAATAACTGCGGAACTTTGCCGTGTGTCTCCTTAAAAATACATGTGGGAGCGAGAGGGAGATACAGTCGAATTTATATCCGAATACACCTGTATTTTCTTTTCCATGGTTTATTTATTAATGTAACCTAAATATTATTATGTGGTATAGTAGCATCCACCTTCAATTCTGGTCTGTGAAATGTGCCAGCCCGGCTCACCCCAGGGGTATTGTAAAAGTCGACTAAGCGAGATTGCCTGGTGTATACCAATAAACACCTTAAGGCAACCGAATTGTAGAAGGCAAATGTGAAAACCTTTAGTATGGATTGGAATGTTGTCTTCCCAATCACTCTCTTCGTGCATCGGTTTCTCGGCATGGGCCTTTCCACCCTTGCTGCCGTGTGGTGGTGTGGTGGAAACAGAGCAGAATACCATTGTCACCACCCCTCATCTCTTTTGAGGATGTAGTACAAGGCTACGAAAGTTTTTGGCAACGATGAGTAATGGCCAGCAATGTTCCTCTTATATTACTTAGCAATATACAGCGTTTTAGGTGCCAGTTAAGTGGCAATAGGCTCGTTCCCTATTACATGGGACTTAAAATAATAGGCGAAACATCGGTGTTCATTTACCACTATTTACCCCTTTGGGCGTTATTAATAGGCGTGATTTATGTACGAATTTAGAAAGACTGTAACGATTTCTTTGTCTTCGTTGATTGTATCATTATAACCAATACAGGGATGTTAATAATCTCGTTAAAATAGTAATTATAAAAATTAGATTGTCCTTACCTTTCAACGTAGACTTCGAATTCATTTCGTTCGTACTCTTGAACTGTGCTAGTCTGTACTCGTGTCAGAAGAAGTTTTCAATAGCGCATTCCAATTACTGCATTTTCTAGTTTCGTTTGGCGGTTTCGGAACAAGCGAATAAAAGCACTGAGAACCGAACCGGCCATCACACACGAAATAACTGCTGACAATTTTATTTACGAGGCTTCAGAGGAATTTTCGTTTTGAATGCAAAGGGTGCGCCTAGGCTTCCTTAAAAATGCTTAATATATAAATTACTATTTAAAAGAACTTTCTTGCATTTCTTTATACGGTCGAATGCCAATAACATAAAATCATTATATCGGTAAATAGAAATAAAGATTGCAGTTCTAAATTCTCTTTATACAGAGTTTTCATAACAGAGTTCTGGGGATGATAGATAAATATCGAAAGCATTTTCTCTTTAGCAGAATATAATCATTGATAACTGATAATTTGTTGTTTCGTTTCTTTGCGAAGTCTGTTTTTCTTTTAAAATAAGTATGAAAATTTTGAATAGTAAATTCAAATTATCAGTGAAGTACTCTTCACCACTGATGGCAGGTTAAGGCAATATTCTTCTATGTTCACGACACGACGAAAAAACGCAAATTGCAAACGCACATTCAAAAAAGCACACAAATTTATAGAGATATTAATGCTAGGAAAGACAATAACAATAATAATGACGCAAGGCATTGAAATTGACAACAGAGACCTCTGTAAGTTCCGAAAGTTATTCGGCATTATTCAATTTGCCATTTAAATGCTGCATTGCACGTAACTGAATTTAGTCTGCTGCAGGTGTCGGGCTGGAGCAGACGCGAGTTCTTAATTAAACCAAGTTTGTGCACCATCGATGGAATATCGCCGTCCGAAGCTTTAATGAGAACGATTCAATGCAAAGTTAGCTTTCGTGTAATCTCGCCGAAACCGGTGAATCTTTACAACTTCAGGAACGTCTTCCGCTAATACTGTAATCAAAGACGTAATTTAGGTTAAGTGAGCTCAAAACTAGCACTCTGTATAAAGCTGACACGGCTGTGAATCTTCTACTTCTTCGTGCCCTGTTTCCAATTTATCTGGGGTTGGCGCAGTATGTTTTCTCTTCCATTTATATCGGTCAGACTACATCAAGGTGCTGACGAATGAATAGAAAAGAAATAGAAAGGACGAGGTCGAGGGACATGGTCCCTCATCTATTTCCTTTAAGATACAAAAGTCAGAAATATTTTGGGATGATGATTTCCGTCTCTTTCTCTGAGGGAGCAGTTCAAATTAAATAACCATCTGCCTCCTTAGGTATACGGAAGTAATGAAAATTATTGTATACCAACATGAGAGACTTTATGTAGGACCCGTGCTAGCTTTGGGTCCTGTACAGTTGCTGGTCTCAGCAATTTAACATTAGAAAAATCTTTACAATTCTTAGGAGAAAGATATCGTGTCTGCGTTCCGTACAATAAAAGCGAATGCTCTGACCACTTGGCCCCATGGGACTGCATTCAGCTTGCGAATTTCTTTTCACTGATTTTCCACTACCCTAAATACTATATTTCGATACCTAGTCTAAGTTTAAATTCCAATATACAAGTGAAAACACGCTAAATGTTATATAGGAATTAAATACAATGCTGGTGCTGGAAATAAAGGACCAGACCTGTCTCAATTTAGAATAACACCACAAAACAAGAATTGAATCTAAAAATACTTCACTTAAACATTTATGAAACAATGATCACTTTCCATCGACTCTAAAATCGGTTATATTTCGAGAGCGCGAAAACAGAGGATAAAGTTCTCATTCATATTTACATTCTCTGCCCGAATTTAATATCATTACGTGCGACGGGCACGTTCTATCTCTGGATCTAATGCAGATGTTTGCGAAGTCCGCCATAAAGGCAGCAATGTAGATTTTATCCCCGAGTGAATCCAAACGGACTGTCCCTCTGGAATGGCCTCGTGTAAATGTGCACTCATTATCAGCGATCACTCTGACAGAAAGAGGAGCATTAACTGATGGGAGTTTACAAAGAACACAGCCTTAATTAACTGTGTGTCTGCCCGGAACGTTGAACATTTGTTTTTTTTTGTAGCATGGCATAATAATAGGTTGGGGAAAAAGTTTTTTCGCATTTTTTAAGAAAATTCAAAACATTTTTTAATATAGTTTATTTACATTTAACTAAAGTATGTAGGTACCATTTTGTTCGATAACTTTTTGCCATCTTGTAGGTAGGGACATGATCCCATTGCTATAGAAATTTTGGGACTTCTGGTCAAAATACCGCGACAAGTGGTTTTGGCAGTCCTCTCGTGATGTTAACCTGACACTGCCTAAAGAATTCTGAAGAGACCGAAACAGGTGGAAATATGAAGGTGCAAGGCCAGGAATATACGGCGGATGCATTAACACCTCCCAGCCAAACTCTCTTAATTTTTGCTGAGTGGCTAAAGATGTGTGAGGTCTAGCGTTATCATGATGAAAAACCACACCCCTTCTGTTGATTAATTCCGGCCGCTTTCTCTCAACTTCTTGCTTTAATCTCATCAGTTGTTCGCAGTAGAGTTCAGAATCGATGGTCCTGCCTGGTGGTAACAGCTCATAATGAATAATGCCCTTCCAATCCCACCACACACACAGCATCACCTTGTTGCGAGTTAACCCGGGTTTCGCCACAGTCTGTGAAGCCTGACCGGTCTTTGACCACGACCTTTTTCGCACGTTCTTGTCGTACGTGATCCACTTTTCATCACCAGTTATCAGCTTCTTCAAAAATGGTTCGGTTTCATTACGTCGTAATAAAGAATCACAAATGAGTACACGGTTCATTAGGTTTCTTTTAGTGAGCTCGTGAGGTACCCAAATGTCGAGCTTTTTTGTGTACCCAGTTTTTTTCAAATGCGCCAAAACTGTTTTGTGGTGAATTCCCAGTTCTTCAGCTACGTCGTAACTACTGACATGCCGATCTTGCTCCACTTTTTCAAAAATGGCATCCATTTTATCTGTAATAGGGCGACCAGAGCGACGTGCATCTTTGACATCAAAATTTCCGGATTGTAAACGCTCAAACCAAATTTGTGCTACTCTCACAGACACTGCACTAGGTCCATAAACATCGCAAATTTTTTTCGCGGCTTGCGTTCCATTTTTACCTTTTTTGTAGTAAAATTTTAAAATGTATCGAATTTCTTCATTAGATTCACTCATCTTGGCGGTACGAAAAACAAATGAAAATCACACATTTTCCTAATTTGGAAATATGTTCTTTAAAATTTAAACTTTCAATGATACCAAAACCAGCCAGATACAAATAGTATAGCCAAAGAGATTTTATTACAAGTTTATATATACTATAATGCGAAAAGACTTTTTCCCCAACCTTTATGTTTTTCAGTGTAATTTTATCTATCCGTGCACGAAGTTTTAGATTTGAAAGTGTAGTATAAAAAATAAACATACTTGTACGAATTGAGTAACCTCCTCCGTTTTTCCGTCGGCAAAAAATTACTCTTAACAGGCCCGCAGTAGGATCTGGAAGGTGCGACGTATCATTAGGGACAAGGAAGATCTTCCTCAGACCATGAGCTGCCAGTGTGAGCCATCGAACCACTTGCTTCCGCAGTATCAATGCGCTATTTCTAGAGCTAATTACGATCATTTCTAGGGTGAAAGATTTCTTGTAATTTGACTGTGCTGCTGTCCAATGTCGGTGGTCATCAACATTGGGATGCGAAAGGCATGCGCATCACCAGGTATTCCCCTTGTTACTTCAATAGATGCTGAAGATTATATTCCTGCATTACATGAAGCGAAAAAAGTTGTTTATTACTCCATCTGCTTATGGACGACTCCATAAGACTATCTATATCATCACTGACTTGTGGCCAGACACAATTATTGCAGAATGTAGCCTTAACCGAAGCATATTGACTACAAGGTCACCGATTTTCACTACAAAAGTACAAACACACATTGATAGTTCGTGGTCATTTACTTGAACACTTAGCCCATAATTAAATGTTGGTCGGAAGGGTTCGTGAAGACTACATAAACTTGAGATCGTTTAAAAACTAACTAAGTTGCAGACTGCTGAGTACGAACATGGCGAAATCGCCCCTGGGGCCCAATTACATAAGTAACAGATTCGAATGGCTCCCCCAGGCGTGATGCCGTTCTGCTCGCTTGTTCTCAAGCTCTTAGTAACGCACGGGCTGGTTTCAATCAGCATTCTGAAGGATTTGATCTATTGTGGGGAATGTAATTATGTAGCGCGCAGCGTCAATTACTGTCCGGATGTCCTCTAATTGCTTTTACGTGAAGTTGTGGCAGTAATTACTTATGTGAAATTTGGAGAAAATAAGAAATTTGTACAAACGATAAGGGGGATGTGGAGCGGCGGCTCATCTGAAATATAAAAACGCGAGTAATGCGCAGTAGCGTTACTCTTATACCTCCTAGTAGAACACTACGATTTATCTCCCTGTTATGAGCATAGGCTCGCCCCTCTGACATGACATCTACTGCAAATGGTGAAATTACAAATACAATGCTCGCCAAAATGTCAAATTTTCTCGATCTCGCTATAGCTATTCGTGAATGTACTTACGTGGTAGTTAAGGAACACCGCGCTGATATCAGATAAACTATGAAGAGGGCTCGAAGATGATGATAGTGATGGTTAGCAGAGTGCTAGTATTTTAAACTAATAAATTATAACGACCAAGAAAAACTACCCTTAAACATTTTGCAACGATACTTGTCAATGCAAATCCCCAATGCTTCAAAATGATTAATGGAAACGACTCAAATGCCGCTGAATGTGAGAAATCTTCGCAATCCAGGTGCCGGGTTCAATAACATTTGACGGGTCGGGCGAACTTGGAATTACCTCCATAAAACGTGGCTGCATAAAAGTGGCGACTGCCGCCGCTAACACTGACTTCATATCTGGAGGATAAAATCTTTTACTGACGAACTGATATGTATTTAACTTCCCGTCGATTGTTTGCATTCAAAGAGATTTAAGATGTTTCTAAAGAAATTTACATATATACCTACATAAATTACGATTTATCCCAGAAGGAATTCATAGACATTAATTAACACTCACGTTTCGGTAATTACGTTATTAGGTCCTATGTTATGTCTTCCATGCTGGCCTGGGAGCGAAAAATTTACGTAGAATATGCCAGCCCAGACTTACTTATGAGGAGCTCGCTAGCGCAGTGGCACAGCGCGCTTGCCTGAGCAATTTCGCTAAGGCCGGTCATTGGATGGGTGACCAAAAATTTATTATCTCGAGTTCCTCTGTGCTTTCGGAAGGCACGTTACGCTGTTGGTCCCGGCTGCATCTGCAGTCGTTAGTACCCACCAACCCGCACTGGGCCAGCGTGGTGGGTTATGGCCCAATCTCCCTATATTTTTCCATCCATAGGGAAGGCCCGTGCCCCAGCAGTGGGGACTTTAAAGGGCTGGTGATGATGATGATGAGACTTATTCCAGGGGTGTTGTTAAAATGACTAAAGGAGATTGCTTGGTGTAGACCAATAAGCACAATGGACACCCAAACGGTAGAGGGCAAGCTGCCAAAAAGAGCATACCCAAAGAGGGTTGGTGTCAGGCAGGCGGCCGGCTGCAACGCTGCTGCCCATTACTCATCGCTGTCTTTACCTTTGGTAGCCTTGCACGACACCCGCGGAAGAGATGGCGAGTGTTGGCAATTGTATTCTGCTCTGCCGTCACCACACGACAAGCAATTTCATAATAGAGTAGATTCATTTACCAGCAAGCTAGATTGGATGGCCTCAAAATCTAATGCAATGTTGCGTATTGATTAGAAAAGGTCTTGTAATTAATTATTAATTATAGACATCTAATGAATGTTCGCATACATAAAAGGTATCGTATTACGACAACGATTGTGTAGCATAATTACTTTCCTTTAATCATCAAATGGTGTTCATTTGTAAGTAATTATTGGGAAGAAACAGGAAAAGATGAAATGTCTTATCATTTTCACAGGAACATGTGGGCTGTAGTACAAATAATTCACCTGGAAAATCTTTTATATGAGATATGTACACAAAGTTCCAAAGCCATTACTAAGATATCATAGGAAATGTGTATCTAATAGAAATTATTCTAACATTAATTTTGGTAAACTAAATAGATGTTGATTGTGTGGCTATCTGTTAAACTTTTTTGGTGATAATAAACTGTAATTATCATTTGTAATTTTTTTAATAAATCCGTCTTTGTTGCAACCTCCAACACTAATTGACGTAGATAAGCAATAATGTGTCAAGCCACATGAATATCAATTTGAGAAAATGGCGCCCATAGATTCTAACATGATGTGATTTGCTATTTTATTAAACATTGTTTTTATCTTTTTGTTAAAGAAAGTGTTTCAGATGATGATGCTTTCTCAACCTATGTCGAAATCTCGGAATATGGGTTTTTGTGGGTTCACACACTATTGCTTATCACCGTCCCTTATAAATGTAGAACTACTAAAGCTACTTTTTATGATTAGGTAGCACATTCTTATAGGCACAGCAGATAGTACAATATAATCAATCATATTTCGTCGATTATGTTAGCTCCTACCTAATAAGCCTATTGCCGTCTATCAGGCATGTCAATCGCAGTAGGCATATAAAAAAAGTTCGGGTATTAATAGATACCAAGGCTTACATGCTTTTGAAGTACAAGGGACTCCAGATATTATATACCTACGGTATAGTATAGTATCTATATACTTTCTTTATTTCTTTCCTGTATACCAATCCATGGACGGGCCTTTTCGAACATTAGTTAGCTTATTGCTCAGCATGAGCAATCACAAGCTAAAACACTAGCCACTGAACCTTCATGGATGTTTATAAACTGTTAGAAAAACTATGTTAGAAATTTAAAATTATTATGACAGTTACATATTGGAGCAATGTTATTTTGTTCTAGACAAACTCAATTAGTGACTGTTTTCGTCTGATATTTAAATCACAGCTTAAGCTAATTTTAAAAGTTTTAGGGCCGTCAATAACAGTCTGCCGTAACAGACAGTCAGTAATCGGATTTTGTTTAGGAATCTAATCACTCGTTTAAAGTCTGTCTCTCAAGTCCATGACCTAAAGGAATACCGTACAAATATATTTACATTTCCACTTTCCCCTTTACTATTTGAACTTATTCAATCGTAGTGGTTTGGGTAGTAAAATAATTTATTGCTTATCCTTGATAAGTGAATCCACTACAGATCGACGAACTGGTACATTCTTGTATTCGCTCCAATATATTTATTCCCTTTCGTCACAAATCAAGCACGTTATAGAGCGTGACATCTCAACCGTTCCCATTCACAAATTGCGGCAAGTTTCGGAGCGGCTGTCCGGGGCGAAGGACCAAAAAAACAGCGGCCGTGTTTACGCGACGCCAGCGCCGCCGCGGCGATAACTCACAACTTTTTTGTTTTCCCGCACGTCCCCGGGACGGTGTCGAAATCGGCGCATTTACTAAAGTGTTCCACTAACTTTCCCTATATGAAGTCGAGTGTTGCCAAGTTAACTTTTTCCTACGCCCCGCAATGCGCAGTGCCGGCTCTGATAACTAGCCCGATTCTGGTTCTAGATCTGAATGTGCTCTGAATCGACTGTGAGAGGTTGGATCTTTACATTCCTAATTACCTAATCTTAACTAGAAATTGATATTTTGATATGGAAGGGAACATTTCGAAATTTAATGTGAATGCAAAATTAGATTCGAACAAAAGTGCCGCCATTGTTCCCTCCGTAAATAACCAGGGAACTTCAGGTAAATGCCTTAAAAACGTAAACCTCGGCAGCATTTTAATTAAGACGCCCGATCAAAATACCAGTCGTGTCTTCATTATTGCCAAATAACTTTGTCCGAAACGAAGGAGTTGGGAGATTCCTAAGGATTTATCGTCATACAATCGGGCCAGTGCGCGGCCGCCGCTTCCGAAATTTTCAAGAAACTCAAAACTTTACAAAAGTCAACGTTAATGAAGCTCAACTTGTTAATTTTCCGTTTAAACTCAGAGTTGCGTGGTTTCTAATAGATGGTGCCCGGGAAAACTGAATGTTCCAACCACTTGAGGCACTTATAGACTCGAAATTGGATTTATATTCCATCAGAGCTGATTATAAGGAAGCTCTTTGAAGTGTGTGCTCGAATCACTTTGAGGGATTGAAATCACAGCGAGTTGTCGAGAAGGATTCTTTGGCATCTTTAAAGCCTAATGAAGTGGCTCGTTCGACACAAAGGTATTTTGAGACTTATGTTCACATGTGAACAATGTGCTCGATAACTTTTCAAGTAACGAGGTTGATTATATTTTATACAGTACTTATGAATACATCATTAGGTTTGCTTTGAATTGTTACTTTTCAATTAAAGAAACTATGAACCAAGCAATCGGAAACTGTCAAAACAGTTTTTATTATGAAGTCATGTAAAATTCTTAAGAGTTTAAAGCCTACGCAATTTATAAAATAAGCGGTTCTTTTCAAGAAATTCACAATTCTTCCAAAGAAAAAATCTCAAATGAGGCCACAAAAATACGAACGCTTATCATACATTAACCAGCAATGCAATAAAACGGTGATAATCTCGTCATAAATGCATAAAGCTTTTTAAGCGGTGATAACAATAAATGACCGGCTCTCTGAATAACAATCGCCAAAATAACAGTCCTCATAAAATGCTTTGTTGTATTAAAATTTGGGATGAGCGGGGGGACTGTCGCAATATCTTCGCTGGAAATGAGGTGTTGACGTTTTTGCCGAGGTCGAGTCAGCGTGACCAGCTTACTTAAGTTAGGAGATGAACACGGACGAATAATGTTCCGGGATACAGTATTTATTTAGATAAATACGTTCTAATTTTGCTTGGGACTGGTATTGTTTTTTGGGAAAAAACAAAACAACATTCTGAAGGTTAGGCATTTTTCCAGTGATTCTGAACTCGATACTGATTTGCTCAAAGTGCTTAATTAAAACGATGCCATAATTATTTCTAAATTGTCCTATGATTAGATTGATAGCGTAAGCTGTAATAATATGATGGGTAGTGACGGCAGAGCAATGAAAACTTAACTATAATATTGTCACAGATATTATTTCCTTTTTTGAAGTTGCAATGTCAAAATATTCGAGATTGAGTCGATGATACAGTTTTGTATCCATCTGGTACTAGGCGGAAGCGTTGGCCACATCAATTACAATAATCACCAGCTCTTTTTTGTCCCCTATGCTATGGCAGATGCCTTCCATATGGATGGAAGAATATAGCGAGAATAGGCCATAACACACCACGCTAGCCCATAGACCAGTGCGGATTGGTGAGTCTTAAAGACTGCAGCCGGGACCAACGGCTGCATCTGCAGTCGTTGCTGCCGGCTTTTTGTTTGCGAACGACATTCTTGTTCTTTAGTTTCGCAATCGCAAGCCGAGTGAGCTTACCCACTGAGCTATCGCGCTCCCACTAAACAGTTGGTTACAATAATTTAATTAAATGGCCATATAAAATACGTCGACAGCCATTGTCGGCTGATGCAAATGAGGCCGAAGCGCGGCGCGTAGCTCAGTTCGCGCCGTAACGTGTCCTTTGTAGCGGAGGGCCAATAAGTCAAAACTTTCCCGCTTCTGCGGAGCGCCAAGTTTAACAGCGTCTTCAATTATTTGTGTCGCATTTTTTCTTGTTTCCGTGTTTCTTGAGCTCTTTGTTTGAGAGTTAACGTCTTTTTATTTTCGTTACGTCGTGTTTTGGCGCTCGGAATAGACTTATTGCTCTTTTGAAACGGTTCAGGGACTGTTTCATCAGTTACCGTAGCTGCTTAAGGAGTGTTGATTGCGAATTTATTGTTAAGCGAACGAATTCCGGATTCGGTTTTAAATAGGTAATAATAATATCGTTTTTCATTTCAGAGTCACGATACCATCCGTATTTGTTAGTACAATTACGAGCTTAGAAAGTAATGTTGAATAATGTGTTATTAGTATTGAGTTTTCATGCTAGATTAATTGTTTTAGAACTGGATTCGTTATTCTGGACAATGACATTGAAGGATGGAGGAAAGAAAATATTACTCCTTAGTATAATCCTCGAAGTGTTAACAGCACGTCAAGCTAAAGCAAAGTGTCTTTTCTCAATCGTCTTTGTCTTCCAACAAGTTAAGGTTGACAATCTGTTGAATAAATTTGACTGTTTTAAGTACTCTGAAGTACTGTGAACGGTACCTAGCTAACAGTAGGAAATTTAATAAATATAAAAAAGATTTAAACAGAAAATTTTATTCGCGAAAATTTTCAAGTTTTAGGATATATGTATCATGTTGAAATGTTATGTTACTATGTTACCATGTTACTATCTGTCTGTGGCTGTAACTACATTTTTATTCGTTACGTGCCGAATACCAGCATCAGCCGGTTGGTGTTCGCAAAACTAGAAACATTCAGCTCCAATTAGAATCTAATCTCTCACTCGGCTTTGCATAGCAATTTGTTTGGGATGTGTCCATATATTTTTATGTAAACTAGAATTTGTCACGGGTTTTGTATTTAATTCAATACATACATACATAAATCACGCCCATATCCCCGAAGGGGTAGGCAGAGCTGAATTCTCACCCGCGTTTCGCCAATTATGTTAAGACCCATGTAATATGTGGCGAGCCTATTGCCATTTATCGGGCACAAAAGTAGCAGTACATTGTCAGGACGGTAGTATAAGAGGAACGCTGCTGCCCATTCCTCATAACTGATTTATCCTTAGTCGTCTTGTACGACACCCACGGGAGAGATTTGGGATGGTGACAATTGTATTCTACTCTGCCGTCACCACACGGCTATCAGCACGCTTCAAGATGTTCCTAATCTTGTCAGTGACACCCTTCAAGACCTACTACCTACCTTACTTGAAGATCTTGAAGCGTACTTCCATTAAAACTTATTTCAAGCCGCTGAAGAAGATCAACCAATTTCTAAGACCTGTAAAGTGTAACATCCCCCTTCAAGATGCAGGAATTTACAAGTTAGATTGTGACTGTGGACTCTCCTATATAGGCCAAACAAAAAGAAGTATAGGGACCCGGGTAAAAGAACACATAGCTGATGTGAAACATAGGCGCGAAACAAAATCTGCAGTATGTGAACATGCCTTAGACGGACCCAACCATTATTTAAGATTTGATAAACCGCAAATTCTAGCAAAAGAGAAACGATTTATACCTAGAATGATACGTGAAGCTATTGAAATCAAGAAACATCCAAACTTCAATAGGGATAATGGTTGGAACATATCACCTGCTTGGGACCCAATTATTAGAATAATTAAATCCCAACACCGTCCTCATACTGCCAAAAACAATGATACTGTAAGCTCTGTTTGTGTAAATCGGAACACCTAAAATATCAAATATTATGACGATAGTTAATTATTACTTTATTGTGAGGACACCTGTCATCTTTAGTCCCCCCGTGACCACGGCCACTGTAAAGTGATCGCGACGTCGGGTTAAATAATTAATATGCCAAACACCAAATTATACGCGAGTCTTATCCGTAAAAGTTGTTTTATTTCAAATGTGTAGTGCTCGTGCAAATATAAGAAAACATTATAATATCAATTATTTCTTACTTAACCCGCTGAAGGATACAAGTTCACTGTGTTTTTTTTATACAATTATTAAAAGGTAAAAAAAAATACGTTCAACTTGAGCAGTTACTGAACCACGTAGTCTAATTTAAGAAATTAAATACCTCCCAGATTCAAAAGCGTAAGGTTTTAGGGTAATTTTGCTTTAAAATGCGATTCCTTCGCTAAACTGCAGCTGTGCATCTCATTAAAACATAGACAAAAGTTCGCAACAAACAAATCTCCTAAAGCAAATTTCGTTCAACCAAAACTAAGGGAAGTGGAACGAATTGTTTATTTATTAGGCGAGTGTCACGGAGTCGCTGTTTCAATTCCACTAAAGCATGGCGACTTAAATACTCGTAAGCCGGGGGCAGGGGAGGGGGGGGTTTTGGGATTTATGCCTGATTCCTGTTACAAATCTTCGGTGAGCCACGACGCTACAGTCCACTTTGTACGGAATCGGGAATTTATGTTTAATAAACAGTGACGGAAGAAGAGGAAGTAGGTTGTTGATTGCTCCAAAAAACTCGTTACAAGATCGGTCTTGAAATCCAAACAATCTTACACTGGAATCACGGTCTAAATTCAAATTTAACTTTATAAAGAAATCGAAGCAACGACCACGAAAATCCGGGCTACTGATCTCGAATTATACTGAAATAATTGTAAAATGTCTAACATAACTATATTATGGCCTCAATTAAGCGAAATAGTTATTACACAATTCAAGACGAGTTATTAGTGTGGTTTTGTTACTCGCCGATAAAACCTGAAGTTTGCACATATGTCTTCAAGACACTTGTAAAAAACACTTGTAAAATTAAACACTTAGGAGTTGAAATAACCGATTTAGTCCTGATTAAGCTTAAACTGCAGCACGGATTGCTGATGTTGCTATCGAGTCTCGCATTAGGACATGAGGCTAGGAGGGCCTTTTTTCCAATATCCTTTCATTAATAGGAAAGCCCTGTACTTGAGCAGTGGGGATATTAAAGGACTAGTATTTTATAGTCATGTCAGTTAGTCAGTCGAGAGAGGCCCACTGTTGGGTATATGCGTCCCCCAAGGATCAGACCGTTCGTACTACGCTGACCGCATCCAGCGGCTTCCTTCCAGACCCAGATCATAGGACGTGTGCCATTTTCCAGGTCCATATTGGCTTTCCCAATCTATATGGATTTGTATTTTTTTCTCTCTCGTGTATTTTATTTGCGGTGAGTTGCAATATCGCACCTCAGAGAGAGTCCGGGAGCGTCAGAGGGGCGGGCGCCAGCAAGTGGGTCCCAGGAATGTACAGCAAAAACGGGAACACTTGGACAGCCTCCAAAACTAATTACATTTCTCTAATAATTACAATTGTTCCTTTGCGCGAAAATAAGCAGGTTCGTTGCTTTGCCTTGTTTAATTATTTCGTGATTGTATAACAATAAACTTTAATGAGATTTTTGTTTTCACTCTTGGTCTAGACTCGAATTGCGTCTTTAGACGATTGAAGGTGTTCCTTTTAACACAATCAAGATTGATTGTTTTTTAGATATTAAAAATAATTAGGTATTTCCTCTTGGTAAGGTAGGTAAATCAATTATCTAAAAGCCTTAGTAGTGAGTAGGTACTCAGAATACAACTTAAAAAATAGGTACAGCTATGTCTTAAGTACAGCTGTTTTTTTAGGAAGACCGAGGCTGTTGGCTGATTGTCCTTAACAGCATCTGCTTCTTCTTCTGCTTGCCCTGTTCCCAGTCTATCTGGGGTCGGCGCAGTATGTTTCCTCTTCTATTCATATCGGATAGACGTCATCAAGCCATCCACTCCCTTTTGATTCATATCATGCATCACACCGTAAAGGTGCTAGCGATGAATGAATGTATAGAAAAGAGACGGAACGGACCATGTTGAGAAACCGATGAACGGAGAGAGTGATTGGAATGATAACAATCCAATCCATACTGCTCAAGGTTTTGGCTTAGGTTTTACAGCCGGCCGCCTGCCTGACACCAACCCTCTTTGGGTATGCTGTTGTTGGTGGTTTTACCTCCACCATTCGGGTGGCCCAAGGCGCTTATTGGTCTACACCAGGCAATTTCCCTTAGTCGACACCCATGGGATGAGTTGGGGCTGGCCTACTCTACGTTATTTGTTCGCTTCCAGGCCAGCATAGAAGAGAATATTATTGTCAACTAATTACGAGAAAAAACGGAGATCCACGGGAACTAGTACATTTTCAGCAGTCAACTAAGTCTGGAAGTTCTTACTGTTTATTAAGTCCCCCTTTGTACTCCGATGTATTGTTCCCGTCCTGAAAGGAATCCAGCTTAAGTTTAACCGGTACTGTATTTCCAAGTCAGAGACAACCATTTGAACGCTGACGATCTTATGTCGTTGTATTTGAAGTTGTATTCGAATGGCATGCCATGGCTTAAATAGATAAAGAAGTTTCCTTGGAATTCTTAAACCGAAGTATTTTCAGAAGCTGGACTCAGAATATGATTAGGTGCACAATTTGTAAATGCATTATCGCTGGCAGAGATGTAGGTAGGTTGTTCTAATATTATATATTTAGCAATACCTAAAGTTACTCTGAAATTTAAAATGTCAAGAAATTCTGAAGAGAAATATAACAAGCGCCAAAAAACCGTAATAAATTCCCAAATGTACTTACATTTCTATTTAACAAGGGCCCGGGGGATCCTTGTTGAGTCGCAACGTTAAATACTGAGGCATGTGCCGCTACAATTACTTCCAAGACAACTCTTCTGGAACTGACTGATTTAAAGCAACCAGGTAATTAATTAAAACTGTCTTCTTAAGACTAATATAACTGCGAAGCACCGGAATTTTTATTGTTTACACATTGTTTCTTTGGTGTATTTGGTTTAAGAAACAACACCCTTTTGACAATATGATAGCGTGTCGGAGCAAGCAGCAAACATTTAGATGCCTATATCATACTTCTTCTGCCTGCCTGTTCAGACAACCTGAAGGCAGGAAAATGAAGAAGTATATTTCCTCTTACTACGACCATGCCGAGAGAGTGATTGGAATTACAACATTCCAATAAGATGCTTATAAAATACACACAGAATTAGCGCTTTTTAGTTGCCTCATGCGGCACCCTTGAGAAAAGGAGGTGTTCTGATGGTTTCTGTTCTACTGGCACCATTGTAAGACAGTGGAGGTAATATGGATGGATAGAAACAGAGGAATATGAGGTCATAAAGAAGACAGAGGAGCTCGCCAGCGCAGTGGCATAGCGCGCTTGGCCTGTGGTTGCGTAAACTAAGCAATGTTAGCTAAGATTGGTCATTGGATATGTGACCAAAAATTTATTATCTCGAGTTCCTACGTGCTTCGGAAGGCACGTTAAGCCGGTGGTTCCGGCTGATCTGCAGTCGTTAATACCCACCAACCCGCACCGGGCCAGCGTGGTGGGTTATGGCCCATTCTTCCTATTTTCTCCATCCATAGGGATTGCCCGTGCCCCAGCAGCGGGGACATTTAAGGGCTGGTGATGATGATGATGAAAGAAGACATAATATTGCTTTTGCATAGATAAATGTCTTTTGAACTACTGATGGGCCCGAGATTCACCCATCCAATGAACAGCATTGGCGAGCGACAATCAACTTTAGTAATTGGAGATGGGAGCGCCATTGGGCTCTCGATCATTCCAACTGTCTAAATAACACCAAGCAAAACAGAAAAGTCCGTAATTGTTTTATGTTCCTTGCTAATTTAGCAGCCCAATAAATCTTTCCGATGGCCGTTCCGCAAAATAGCCCGTAAAACTCGAAAATAAAACAAAACAATGAAACCGGGGTGCTTCAAAATGTTATCGTGCGGAAGTGAATTGAGTGCTCACTGACAGTAAACAAGGGTAAATCTAAATGCGTACATCAAATCCAGTCGGTGCAAATCCGATTCGTGCAGAGATCGCGTGCCTCTAAATGGCCAGCGGGGCCGGCGCTCGGCCCTTTTAGGCGTCTCGCTGCAAGCTGCATTGATGTACCAACGTGGTTTAGAAGACTAGTCTGCCATGTTTCTGGTCATCCAAGAGATTGTATCGTCAGGTACGCCAGTGTGACTTATATTATCCATAAGAAAGATAACATTTTGGTCTGCGTGGAAAGTCATGTACTCTCTGTAAGATCCAGAATATAGACCTTGCAACAAGTATTAAGCATACAGCGTATTATTTTCAAAGAAATTCATGATATCAAAAAACCCATGACATAATTTTATTAGGGACGAGTGTAAAGACTCCTTCTGGGCGAGTCTTATTAGCGTCATAGTAGATTTTCCAACAAGTGCACAAAACGAGTCATTTTTATCCGAGACTTTTTGCAGCCCGAGCCGGAGGCGAGAGAGAGGCTGAGAGTAATGTCGAGGATAAAAATGGTTTCGTGGACGAGTTAGAAACTCTGCTTTGCACTTCGATTGCGAGGAAATAAAACAATAGTTTATCATAACATTTCTTAAAATTCAAACAGTACAGTTTTGAACATAGACTATACATTAGAATACCGAAGGAAATTGTTTTTCCCATTGATATTAGGCTTGGGCTGCAGATCTATACAATTAAATTAATTTTGGTACAATCATTTTCTTAAATAAATTTAATAACCTACCGTCGGTACTTGAATTATCATTTTAATATCTTTTATGTCTTAAAAAACACATTAGGCAAATAAATTAAAGTAAATATTATAAAATAACAAATTCTATCTCTGAACTTCTTTTTGTGTTTGGCTGCATGGCATATTTTTTTTGCCTTAATATAGATACATTGATTAGTAAACACCTTAGTGCAGCCTATATCCTGCACAAATAAGCACTTTCCGAGCATGAGAAGTGAGAAAAATATTATAGTAGGCGCAAAGCAAGCCTAATGGTTTTTGCACGATTAGGTCGATTCGAAAGCACGTCAAGATACCACAAAATGTCAAATTTTGTCAATCGACTTTGGGCTTTACTATGAACAAGTTAAGGTTGACAATCGATGGAAGAAATTTGACAGTTTGCGGCCTGTCTGAAGTGCCTTTTACCGTACGTTATCACCTCAGAACAATAACTAAAGCATAGAAACCTAGCTAAAATAGCAACTGAACTCAATATATTTGTCTTACATTGACATTTGGAGCTGCTTATAAGTTAGAAAGAGACTCGCATAAACAAGACGTTTCGAAAGTTTGTAGGTTGTCACTACTTCTCATTTTACTAGTGATGTCATGACTTACCTAGGTTCAACGTCGATGAACGATACTAAAATAATTGTATTGACGTTTTAAATTTAGGTTTGCTATTGTTATTTAACCATAATTTGTTGTTGACTTTTTAAATTACGTGTTATGCTTGATGCGGGGAAGTTTATTTACATTATTTTGAAGATTAAACATTTAAACCAATACAAAGTCTACATACATAAATCACGCCTATATCTCCGAAGGGGTAGGTAGAGGTGAACTAGCACCCACGTTTGGCCAATTATGTTAGCTCCCATGTAATAAGTGGCGAGCCTATTGCCATTTATCGGGCATCATCTAGCCTTTGGGCTTGATGATAGGTGTGAGTAAGTAGCCTAAGCACTTGTGTTATGGATACTAGATGACGGACATATTTTTAAAATAATTATGTATATAAATGTTGAAAATATACTACATAAACATATACACAACCATGACTCGGAAACAAATATTTGTGGTCATCACAAAGTTTGTCCCTACCAGGATTCGAACCCGGGACCTTTTGGCCAATACCCAGCAATCTGAGCATTCGACCAAGGCGGCCGAAAAAAAGGAACGCTACTGCCCATTCCTCATAATTGATTTAACCTTAGTCGCTTTGTACGACACTCAAGGTAGAGAATTGGGGTGATGACAATTGTATTCTACTCTGCCGTCACTACACGGCAAATAAAGGTAAGGCAAAGTCTACATTTCAGAAATTAATATTTAGGGAAATTGATTTTAAAATATAACAACACAATTAGGTATACATTTTTTATTAATATGTATTTGTATGACAATAATGCTTACAATTATCTTAATTACTAAGCTTTACATGTGTTAATTTTGGGCAGATTTAATCCTACGCAGTTGGATCATTTATAAAATTATGGCTAAAACACCAATTTAAATAAATATTACGTATCTTTTTAACTACAAAATGATTCTTCAATATTTATTATGCATTTATATGCACTTAAAAGTTCACATTTAAGTAGCAATTTAACAAAACATACCGATTAAACATCAAAATATTTTCATTATTTTCCTTTCGCGACGAATGAGACTTGCAGCCCCAAACCCCACAAGACATTGTGCTGCGAAGTACACCGACACACACTATTTGTAATTACACAAAGAATTAATGCAATTTATCTAGATTTTAATCAAGAAAATTACACCGAAACACACCAAAGCTCACGGAACGCACAAACAATGAATAACCAAACAATTCAAATAGTTCATTAACCAACAGTAAGATTTTGAAGCATGGTTCTACAGAATTTAGCCGTGTTATATTTTAACCAATATAACCAAATGACAGCTCATCTTGTGACACGCGAAAAAAAGTAGAGTAAATATTACCTATTTCTTTCCCACTTTCAGTTTTGTGCTATAAGATAGAAAGAAAGAAATGGCTCATAATGAATTCTTATTTTAGCGTTCCTTCTATGCTTTAGTTATTGTTCTGAGGTTATCACTGTGATCGGTCATTATTATTGTCAACTACAAGTGGGCGAGGGGCGAGTGCGGTGCTAGTTCAAGCAAGATAAAACACTGGCAAAAGGAGGTATATACCATCATACAGTTAATTAACAATACACTCTCAACCGCTTACGGATACTTTGGTAGAAGGACGCCAGTTTAAGATACAAACTTATAACTAGCTTCTGTCAAACTTTACAAGTTTGCCTCTACCTACTCGTAGTCTGTAGAATCTGTACTTACCTTTGAGGCTTCTGCAAAGATAAAACACATGAAATAACCAAAATGAATACTAGTATAATTTATACTCTCAACCACTAATTTGACCACAATAATAAGCGCGAGAGGCAATGCCATTGTAACCCAAGGTTAAAAAGGAAAGACGTCTTATTATCATGGGATAGTACGAATATATAATCATGTTGATTTGAAATAATCCATTATTATTCTGATTTAGTACCTACTCCTAATTTGAAAATGTCACAGGATGCCGTGCTGTGTTCGGTCACACAACCATTGCACTATAGATTCCGTTTAGCGATACAAGATGGCGCTAGTGTCCAAGCAATTAAAATTGCTTCCGTTTTACCACATGTATTACAAAAAAGACTCTTACTGCCGCACTCAGAGACGTCAATTAACGTTAATGAGTATTTAATGTCAAAAATATTCATTAAAATCTAGACCATAGACCCGCCAAAAATAGCGACTAGTTTTGAATTGTTATTTTTTGTCGTTAAGTACTAATTAACGTTATTTGACGTCTCTGAGTGCGGCAGTTAGTTAGATTGTACGTTGTTACGAAATCCAACATTTTGTAGGTATAAAAGCTCCAGTCTGCTTTATGATAGAGCTGACGGCTAAACGAAAGTGCTTGATCCCCAAAACGTTTTAGAACAAAACTGGGATTCGTGTTGCTGAAACATTTTTGTAAAATTTTATTTCATCGTGAGTGGAATGTGGCTGGTGTAGGTATGAGGATAAAATACTTTTCGTTTGTTTTATTTAAGAGTTTATCTAAAAGTATGATAATGTTTGAATAGTTTCAAGAGGTTTCATTTCCGTCTTTCCCTGTGGAGGGAAACGGGCGTATTAATATAAATATGTATATGTTACTGTACAGCAAACACTATAGCACTATCTTAGATATATATCAATCCATGGTCTTGATTATGAAACTAACTAATTCCTTCTATTAAATAAACAGTGTACTCCTAATGCCGCCTCATTGACTGTCATGACATCACATTTTAATTTAAGTACCCAGAAAAGAACAATCCGAAGCTGTATAACAGACATTAATTATCAAACGTGGCTCGGTCCTATTCCGGAATGATTGTAACAAATTGGGGCAGTGCAAAATGTTTACACCGCTGAGTCCCAAAACAGCAATGAAACTAGCCGGCGCGGATTTATGACACATCGTTCACTACCGCGCCGGGGACAGACAGGCGGGCTCTGCCTTTTACGCCCTCAATAACGCGCTTTCATCACATTATAATTCGTGAATGTTTCTTGTACACAAAGAAAATTGTGTTTAGAATAAGTTCAGTTCTCTCTCGTCTTGGTTGGCCGAGTGGTATCGACATCTGTCTAGATTGTAGAGGATGCGGGTTCGATTCCCGCATCAAGACTATATTTTGTTGAGCTTTTACTATCCACTATTTTCTTGGTAATATTTATTTAATGTTCAAAGAACATGCATAAATCACGCCTATATCCCCGAAGGGGTAGGCAGAGGTGAACTAGCACCCACGTTGCGCCAATTATGTTAGGTCCCATGTAATAGGTGGCGAGCCTATTGCCATTTATCGGGTACAAAAGTCGCAGTACTATTGCTAGGTGGTATAAGAAGTCAAAGTCAAAGTCAAAATTCATTTATTCATATCTGGTATGATTACAATACACTTATGAATCGTCAAGACGCTAGATAACGAAAACCCGTGTGTCCAAGAAAAAATATGGGAGTGCGCAGCAGGTCTCAGTCTGTAATGATAGGTCTCCCAAACCCGCCCACGCCCCGAGCCGCAACGAAGCACCGACCCTGACGCGTTTAATACCAAGATGATACTAAACGCACCAGAGCCCAAAACTCCGCTAGCAGAACGACACGCAAGAAGGCTGTAGAGAAACCCACCATTGTCAACGAGTTATGACATTGCAGGTACATTGTAAATTATGTACCAGATACAGTCCCACAACCCGCCAATCACATAAATCGAAACATGCCGCGCTCTACCAATCAACCCCCTAACCCCCAACCTACCTATACGGACACACAAGTTTTCAATATCTAGCGAAAAATCTACGCCATCCGTTCGTAAGCTACCGGGAGGCCCTGTTCTGAGAGGAACGGCTGCCCATTCCTCATCGCCGATTTATCGTTATTCGCCTTATATGACAACCACGGGAGAGACTTGGTGTAGTGACAATTGTATTCTACTCTGCCGTCACCACACGGCAATGTTCAAAGAAACATCAAAATAATAATATTTCTTGTTAACAAAACTTTTCGTGTAAACAAACAAACTATTCACTGACACCTATTCACGAAGGGGTAGGAAGAAGTGTATCACCAATGTTGTGTTTAGTATTGTATACTGCTAGGTGGTGAACTGCTCATTTTATATTCCAAGTCAGCTCTAAAACCACAAATCCAAAGGCAAGAAGATCGCGTCCCTAAATCTAGCATCCGTCCGTTCAGCTCGACGCCGCTCGCAGCCAGATAATGCACTCCAGAAACAATACAGCAACGTTCTAAATAACGAGATCCCGCTAAAGCCGCGGGACACGTGACACGGGGCGTAACGCAAATCCCACACTCTGCGTGACGTCACTACGCCATCCAGCCCGCGGGCGCAATTGCCCGACGTATCATTAGTCAAAAGGACGCAACTGCCTTTGCGACCATCGCACAGTGGGACACGCTCCATACAAGGGCGGTCATAAATAGTTAAAGTCATGTTACTATTAATACATTGTATTATTTTAGTGACTTATAGTTATAAAAGTGTTTTAGGAACATTAAAATGAAAGAAGTACATGTATTTACGGAATAAAAAACGTTTACTTCAGTAAAAAACAAATATAAACAATAACATACTTTTACCTAAATTTATCATGCACTCAAACACTTAAAAATTGGAATGTAAAACATATATTTTAAATAAAATAAGAGTCAAAACATTGATAACATTATTTAATTATAATAAAATAATAAAATAAATAAATTAAAATTAATTAAATACAAAAAAAACAAAACAACTAACAAAATACAAATAAATTATTATTATTCTAACAATATTAAACATGTAACAATTCTATTACACTTTGTGACAGAGTATTTTTCTTTTTAGGGGGAAGTTTAAGAGAAGCTGCAACTTATGAGAAACGACCAATTCACGATTGTCGATCTGAATAAAAGTAGGTTGCAAACTTTCAATTTTATCCTTAAAATAAGCTTCCTCTTGCAAAGACACTGCTGTGCTTTCTTTCAAAAATTGAAATCGAATAGGACGGCAGTACCTAGTGGAAGAGGGTCGAGGATTCTTCCATAAAATTTTACAATTATCTTCAGCTAATTTTACAATAATTTGAAGGGGTACGTATAAGATGTTACAAACAAACTACTATCTTCTAAAGTTGAATCTGAAAAAAAATGTTTGTATTCACTATGTCCAGTGCTGCCATCGAATCCCCATTTCCCAAGTAAAGAGATATTAGACAAACAATCATCAGGAATCTGATCTAAGACCTCTTTTTGAGATTCAAGGATTCGAGAAGCTGTGTGATCAAAAAGACTTTGTAATTCAACTTCAGCTGAAGACTCGGAAACAGTTATATTAGAAGGGTAACATCTCTGTTTCGCTTTAGTAATTTGTTGGTAACATGGTAATACATTAGGAGAAATCTTACTATTAACAAAGTTTTTAATTAATAAGTACTGATGTTTTGTCAACTGAGCATCAGTCACAAGTGACAAGACATCATCAGTGCTAACTCTAGATATACACGAATCGAATGAACAGTCTGAAACATCAAGCAATGCACTCACAGTAGAATCATCAGACTTTGACAAATCAGCTACTCTCCGACGTTTAGTCCTTTTACTACATTGCGTAAAAGGTTTTTGAGGACGTGAATGACACGGCGACGTTTCAGACGGAGTACATTGCTTATTGTTTTTCACAAGTTGAATTTTTTCAATAACATTAAACCAATCGGAATTCTTATATAAAAGCTTGGTTTATTCCCTTTTACATTTTTTCCAGAATCGAGCAATAGCTTTACATAAATTATTAATAATTTTCTCTAAATAATGAATATCAATGTTCTCAGCATCGTTCAGAGTAGTCAACAAACTTTGTAGGACTTGACGACACTTTTCCGAGTCATTATCGGTATTGACAGTTAGCCATATTTCAAGAATATGCATTCTTGAAAACGAGCATATATATAAATTACCTAAAACAAAAAAAAACGGTTAAAATTCAGTCACAAAACCTACACAAAGCACTAAGACTAAATAAACTAATTTCGTAGCAAATGCTACGAGATAATCTGGCAACCGTAGCACCCTTGTCATCGCCAAAAGGGCAGATAAGGGCAGCCAAGTTTTAATTTTCCTAAGATAAGAAAGTCTAAAGATTATGGTGCAATATACCTCCATAGTGGGAGCGAGTGGGAACATATTTAAAAGTTTATTCAAACTTTGAATATTAAAATATAATACTCCAAGAAAAGTCGCCTCGTAGCAATGACATACTAAAGAAAATATATACTAAGATACAATAAAAATAAAAATATTAATTATTACATACCCTGTTCTTGGATATCCATTTCAGAAAAAACTCACACAGCACTCACAGGTCCCGCAATGACAACAAATGACATCACGCTTTTTAATGACTCACTGATAACAGTATTTACGATTGGCGATGCGCTCTCTTTGAATGCACAATAGATAATGAAGGCGCACTCTAATTACTGACCTATTTATAGTTTCAGAAGGTACCGCAACTATCCAATGTAACGACAAGGAATAAAATGTAAAACAAGAAAGCAGGTTTTTAAGATTTATGACCTATGGATGTCCCACAGTGCATCGCCCCGTATATGACTAGCCCGCTCCGTCTACTTTGCAGTTCCTGTGACGTCCTAAATGGGCTTTGTTTGCTGACTACAAACGAGTCCTTTAGTGTATTTGTTTCCTGCTCGTTGTCGGGCATTTAATTGTACTAGTTTTAATGATGTTTCTGGACGAATTTCACCATGCTCAGCCGGATTCACGGTTGCTCTGCGCTTGGAGTTTGTGCTTATAAATGCTGCGAATTAATTAAGCATTAAAATTCTGCTATGAACTCCAAAATGTCGGTTGCTATTATCTGGTGTTGGAGAAGATACCGCCAGGACATAGACTTACAAGGACTGTTTAGGATTAAAGAAAACAGAAAAAAACCTTTTTACTACTGCCCTGCGCTTCCTTTATCTAAAAATCGCTTTTGAAACTCAAGCTCAGCGACTTAGAGGTAAGAAACATAAATGGTTTAAAACAAAATTAAACAGTTCTGGATTTTCGAGAAATTATTATGTGGAAAATATACTTAATAAAAGAGGAAATAATTTAGAACGCGGTTTATTGCAGTTTCACTTTAACAACAGTGCTGCCACAAGTGCTAAGTGGCGAGAATGGAAATTAAACAATTTATAACAAGTAGGCTAGGCAAAGGGTGTGTTTACATACTTTCTACATCCTCCCTTAAACACAAACCCATTTTCGAAGAACAATAGACCAGTTTAGAGTGCGTCGTTGCTTTGGTAAGGGCATCTGCAATCATCATGTTAGTCTGTATGTAGCGAACATCAATGACTCCACTAAGTACCTTGTCTCGGACAAAATGATGCCTTACATCGATATGTTTGGTTCTAGAGCGATAGCCATCTGTAGCTGAAAGTTTGATAGCGCCCTGGTTGTCGCTATAAATTATCATAGGCTCAGTCTTCAACTGCGGCCAAAAAGTTTCTTGGAATTGTTTCAACCACAGGGCCTCCTGCACACATGACGACAATGACATATACTCTGCTTCACTTGTGGACAGGGCCACAGTAGGCTGGCGTCTTGAGTTCCAGCTGATCATTCCTCCCTGAAACAAGAATGTATAGCCAGTGCAGGAACGCCTATCATCTTCTGAACTAGCCCAATCTGCGTCACAGTAGCCATGTGTCATGGTCTCCTTCATATTTTTCTTGTAACTCAACTTATAATCCTGAGTACCCTTCAGATAACGCATAACACGTTTCAAGGCAGTCCAGTGCTGCTGTTGAGGCTTGTTGTTATATTTACTTAACATATTAATAACAAAACTGATATCTGGCCTAGTGACCTGTGAAATATAGAGTAAGCATCCAATTAGCTCCTGATAAGGAATATCTTCTAATATTTTACTCTCTTCTGTATTTTCTAATGCCTTAAATTTTGTGTTGGGATCAATTGGAGTCTTGACAGCCTTGCAATCAGACATTCCATATTTTATTAACACTTCCTGTATATATTTACTTTGATCTAAATAAAGAATGCCTTTCTCTCTGTCTCTTTCTACATGTATCCCAAGACAATAACTTAAATCACCTAAATCTTTCAATTTAAATTGACTATGTAACTGTTCTTTAATTTGTGATTTAGTTTCTTGATTATTTGAGAATAAAATCAGGTCATCAACATGAATAGCCATAAATGTCATGTCATTCTCATCTACAATTTTGTAATAGACACAGGGATCCAATCTAGATTGCAATAGACCCATTTCTTTTAATGCAGAATCTAATTTTCTATTCCATTGCCTGCTAGCTTGTTTTAATCCATATAATGACTTTTTTAATCGACAAACTTTATTAATATTTTCACTATCCGCACCATCATACATAGGTGGAAATTTCATATAAATTTCCTCCTCTATCTCTCCTTGAAGAAATGCAGATATGGCATCCATTTGACATATATCAAGATCATATTTTGCAGACAAAGCAAACAAATATCTGAGTGAAGTAAGTCTTACCACTGGTGAAAAAACTTCTGTGTAATCAATGCCAGGTTTCTGCGAACAACCCTTGATCACAAGCCTTGCTTTGTATTTTACTATTTCACCCATCTCATTTGTCTTTGTTTTAAATACCCATTTGCACGGTATTGAACGCTTGCCTGTTGGTAGTGTGGTAATTTCCCAGGTATCATTCTCCAACAAAGATTCATACTCTTTATTCATAGCATCTTTCCAAAATTCAGCATTTGTACTTGATAATGCTTCTCTGACAGTTTGTGGATCTGAAATTGGTGTAACACACATGAAATTATTGCCTTGAGGGTTTCGTTTCTGGTGTGACCTCAAAGTGATATTTCTCTCAAAGAGACTCTCCTCAGCATCATCACTTGTACTAGGATAGTATGTCTCATCATCAGACCTGTTAACACAACTGTCAAATGATGTGTCCTCACTTGTATTTTCTGTCTTATCACCTAGTAAAGTACTATTCTCTTTTGTACTATTATGTGAGTCTGAACTGTCATTATTTGAAATCAGGGGAATATTTATATACTGTGACAATGATACAGGTTCCGGAGTAATTTCATTTTGCATTCCACTCTCTATGAATATTACGTCCCTGCTAGTTGTAATCTTTTTACTAACAGGATCAAAGAGTCTGTATCCTTTTGTGTTTTCACAATATCCCACAAATATTAGTTCACGTGATTTACGATCCCATTTTAGTCGAGTTTGCTTTGGAACATGTACCATGGCTTTCGTGCCAAAAATCCTTAAATGTGAAATGTTTGGTTTCTTACCAGTCCATTTCTCATACGGTGTTACCTCAGCCAAGACTCGCGATGGTGATCTGTTGATAACATGAGCTGCAGCAGCAACAGCCTCAGCCCAAAAACTTTTCTTCAGTTTTGCTTCAAACAGCATGCACTTTGCACGCTCAACGAGAGACCGGTTCATCCGCTCGGCCAAACCATTTTGTTCAGGCGAGTATGGTGAGCTAGTCTGGTGTTTGATGCCGGAAACTGCTAAAAAATCAGAAAATTCTTTATTGCAATATTCTTTCCCGTTATCGCTTCTTAAAATCTTTATTTTCTTATCTAATTCATTTTCTACTTCTTCTTTAAACTTTTTAAACACCAATTTAATATCCATTTTGTTCTTCAGAAAATATACATATACTTTACGGGAAAAATCATCGATGAAAGTTATAAAATATTTCCCACCTCCAGCCGATGTTGTTTCCATGGGACCACACAAGTCAGTATGTATAATTTCTAACAGAGCATTTGCCCTTGAACCGGAATGAGGAAACGGTAATCGTGTTTGTTTCGCTTCACAACATGTAATACAAACATTATCAGCTTCTTTATTACTGATTGTAATACCCTCAGCACATGCCTCCAACCTCTTTACATCAGCCAAGTTTAGATGCCCCATTCTTTTATGCCATGTAGTAATATCTGCCTTACTCTCATTGTAGGAAACTGTATATGCACTAGCGGTAACAGTATTAAGTTTATACATGTTATTAGATAAATTTGCAGTTGCTACTAGAGTTTGGTTGGCATTGTATATGTTACAACCCGTATCAGTGAATTCTACCTTACAGCCACTTTTAGTCAGCTGACTAACAGACAATAGGTTCGTACTTAAATCAGGAATATATAAAACGTTTCTCACCTGAATAGGGTGCTCATCTTTGCATAAATAGGTATGTATATTTACTTTACCCATACTGTGCACGGAGATTGCATCACTGTTTGCCACCATTATTTGTTTAACCGGAGGTGATTGTACATCATACATCCAATCTGAGCATCTTGACATATGCATTGTTGCTCCTGAATCAACATACCAATCGTTCTGATTTAACATGCTGTAAGCTGAAAAAACTGCTGAAAAACTGTTCTGATTTTTCTTCACTGTCACTGTACATTGATTTTTGTAGTGTCCATAATTATTGCACTTATAGCAGCGGGGTCCTTTTCCTTTTGGCTTTGTGTTTGAGGTATTTTTGTGCTTTGTGAAGAATGCAGAAGATTCGGAAACTTTAACTTCTTGCAAAAGTTTTGTTTTAACAAAATCGGACGAAATCTTTATGCCTGAACTTTCCAGACCCATGATCATCGGTTTATAGTGTTCCGGTAAACCTGCCAGCATGAGTGTTCCCAGCCATTCGTCTCCTACGTCGAAGCCAATATTCCGTAGCTTGTACGCGGTAGTCATGATTTTGTTAACGTAATCTTCAACGCTGGCGCAGTTATCAAGGGAAGCGTTGATCAAATCTTTCAATAATCCGACTTTTCGAGACAGCCCGGAGTCTTCAAAGGCATCTTCAAGCTTTTTCCATACTTCTTTGGATGACGAAGCACTTTCGATATGAACATAATTTATTGGTTCCACCAATAAAATTAACTTCGACTTGGCTTTAATGTCTTTCTTCGGATCTACATACGTGCCGGGATCGACACATTCCCATAAATCTTCGTGTTCTAGGTACGATTTAACTGCGAACTTCCACGTCGAGTAGTTTTCCCGGCCGGCTAATTTTTCAATTTGGAGGTTAGTCATGGCCATTATTGCGTCGGGGAAAAATCACTGTTGTTACGAAGTATTTCAGTACTTTGATTTACTACACTAAATGTTCAAAATTAGCTCTTTTAAATGGTATATGAGACGGCCCATAACCTGTGGAAAATATACTTAATAAAAGAGGAAATAATTTAGAACGCGGTTTATTGCAGTTTCACTTTAACAACAGTGCTGCCACAAGTGCTAAGTGGCGAGAATGGAAATTAAACAATTTATAACAAGTAGGCTAGGCAAAGGGTGTGTTTACATACTTTCTACATATTATAAAATACCTTAAAACAAAACCTTTGAAAGTGTTCATTGTATTATTATTTATAAGTGTTAAAATGAGAAAGGTTGGCCTTCGTGTCAGAGCACGCACCGAGAAACACGGAGCTTTTAATTTATTATTTTACAATCAAGCATCTTTGTAGCAACAGTCTGGAAGATCCTGCAAACCTTAAATTTGGCCTAATAGACGTTGCAGTTTACGATGGAATTTTGAAATAATCTACTATACGTATATTAATTTATATAAAGAAAATCACTTTCTTCAATAATTAAAAAATGTTACCAGCTGTCACAAATCCGAGAAACGGAGAAAGGAATATTGAGTGACGTTCATCTAAATATTTAACATTTTATTTACTCTGTCCCATCAAAAAGTCAGGAGGTAAATTAAAATTTGGCTCACACTTCCCTTCATCAAGATTCCCTTCACGGTTTTCCTTTTGTATTTAGAGTTTTTGTTTGTGTTTGTATTTGATTGACCTTGTGTATTTAGAGCTAACGACAAATCTGTAGCTTATTAAATACTGACGTCAATCCATGATGAGAATTCTGGTATTGGCTACAGATAAAGTGTTTGTATTCGCAAACTGTGAGCGAAATGATGGCGATTATACATCACACGACATAACAAGTAATATATTTGTAGTAATTCTGCTGTGAACGACAGAAATGGTCTGTCGTTCGTCTCATAGGGACGTTGTACAATATTAATAGACTGAGATTTTAGTGGTTAGAAAAATAAATTTCGAAAAAATATGATCTTGAGGCGGGAATCGAACCCGCGTCCGCTGCTATCCGGGCAGGTGCCTGACCGCTCGGCCACCCAAGATGCTAATTAACTTGCCGAAATTCTTCTAACCTTTACACTTCACGTAGTAAGCCAACGGGTACCCTCGCAATGTAGAAATAAATTTCAAACATTCCAAAGCAGATATTTTTACAAATACCGTGCGTTCGGTTAAGCTTGGGTTTGCTTTATAAACTATTTGATTTTTAATTTTAACATTATATTAATGTTAGAAAAATTTGTACAAAGATTTTAGTGGTTAGAAATATATGCCGTGTGGTGACGGCAGAGTAGAATACAATTGTCACCATCCCAAATCTCTCCCGTGGGTGTCGTACAAGGCGACTAAGGATAAATCAGTGATGAGTAATGGGCAGCAGCGTTCCTCTTATACTACCGTCCTGACAATGTACTGCGACTTTTGTGCCCGATAAATGGCAATAGGCTCGCCACCTATTACATGGGACTTAACATAATTGGCGAAACGCGGGTGAGAATTCACCTTTGCCTACCCCTTCGGGGATATGGGCGTGATTTATGTATGAGAAATATATGCGGATAGCAGCGGACGCGGGTTCAATTCCCGCCTCAAGATCATAATTTTTCGAAATTCTTTTTCTAACCACTAAAATCTTTGTACAAATTTTTCTAACATTAATATAATGTTAAAATTAAAAATCAAATAGTTAATAGACTGATTCTAAAAGTGATTTACCAAACTATACCCTTACCAATATAATGACTTCAGTTTTGATACAGTTTTCCGAATAGTTAATACCTTTTTTTTTTTTTTTTTTCCAGGTTAAAAATGCAAATTTACGCACGTCCCACGGCTCCGGGACAAGAGCCGTGGGGGTGTGTGGGACTCCCCAGCGTGTAGAAAGCGCCAGGACTACCCACTAAAAATTTCCTGGGTGCTCCTGCTTCTCGCATAACAGGGGAAGGGTTACAGCGGGGCCTTAAAATCACAGTGCCTGCCTTGCGCGCTCACCCGAATACGGGTCCATCATCCTTTGCAGTGTATAAAACTGCGCTGCCTACTCTGGCTGTCACACGGGAGCACTTGTGTGGCACCCAACTATCATCTCGTCGGCCAAACAAATATCCTAAGCAGTAGGATAAAAGGTGTCCCGACTACTGTTCAGGGGCCAGAATTCATAGGTTCATGGGGCGATCGCGGCGGCAAACTGTCTACGCCGGCGCCCAGTCCTCCTTCTTAATGGATCCGCCGAGGGGTCGTCCTCTCGCGACCTCTCCTCGGCCTCCTTCCTCTCTATAACCGTGTTGGCGAACACATCCATAGCCTGCCATGCCTCGTCACTATCGACCATGGCGTGGACTAATGCCGGTAGTGACAGGTCGTTGCCCACAACTACCGCCAGCTCCCTTCTCTCTTCGGCCCATGCCGGGCATTCCATCACGGTGTGTGACGCCGTGTCATTGGCCGCCCCGCATTGGTGACACGCTGGGGTTGGCTCCCTTCTCGCCACATTGCACAGGTACCTCCCGAAGCAACCATGCCCGGAGAGCACCTGCACTAGGCGAAACGAAAGCACGCCCCAGCGTCTTTCAACCCAGTTCTGAAGCACAGGTTGAATGGCTTCCACCGTGTGTTTGCCAGCCGACGGGTGTTGTAACCTGCTAGACCCGAATAGTTAATACCTAGGGCATAAAAGTCATAGGGTACTAAGGTACTTTCGTAATACAATAATTTGTAATCTATAAAAAAATATACTCGTCTGCTCCACGCCTCTGTCGTTTAAAAAGGTGGTAATTTATATTCAAATTTCAAATACTTAATGGCCAACTGAGTGGAATAAATTAGGCCTTAAAAGAAACATTGTGCTTTACAACTTAGTTAGCCTTTTCGAGCATTGCAATATTGTTATTAAATTAAAATTAATGTCTGAGAATTTGCAGAATATTTTAGGAGCACACCTTTGAATGGTCGTCCTCTCATTTTCATACATTATTAAACAGAGAAACGAGAATAAAGCAACAGAAAAAGAAAAGACAATGACGTGAAATTTTGCGCGGACCAAATCCTGCGTAAGTTAGAATTAATTGGCTATAAATAGCGACTGAGCATGTTAACAGCCGCTCGTAATTAAGGACTGCCAGTAACAGGGTAATGAGGTAAACATGTTGATCACAAGTATATTTATTATAAACATGTTTACGGGGTGTCGCGTAATACTTCTAATTACGTGGCTCAGTGAAAGGTGGCTGGTAGATTGCCACGTGATTTTGGCCTTTGTTGATCCCGGTGGCTGTGGGTATGACGAGTTATCGTCTAGAGTTACAGCTGCGTACTATGCTAAGGGTGTGTGGACTAATTGTGTGCCGGCACGTGTGACCTTCCCAAGGTCGAAAGTTGGTTGAGCTGCTCGCTTTACGGTCGCCAAGTTGAAACCAACGCTCCAAATAGCTACCATCTCTGCTCTCTGACGGCTTTATCTTATTGCGATTTTATTTATTTACTCCGTGTGAGGTTGCGATGAGAGTTTTAAGCATATCCTTTGATATTTTGAGTCTTTTGAATCTACGTTATTTTTTCCTGGGAGCGAAAAAATAACGTAGATTTAGCCAGTCCCGACTCATCCTATGCGTGTCGTAAAGTCGAAAGGTAAGGCAGATTGCCCAGTGTAGACTAATAAGCAACTGGGGGGGGCACCCGAATGGTGGAGGGCAAACCAACGACAGCATACCCAAAGCGGGTTGGTGTCAGGCAGGCGGCCGGCTGTAAAACTTAAACCAAAACCTTGAGCGCTAAGGATTGGAATGTTATCATTTCAATCACTCTCTCCGTTTATGTCTCGACATGGTCCGTTCCGTCTCTTTTGTAAAATTCATTCATCACGAGCACTTTTCCGGTGTGCTGGATGATCTGAATCAAACGGGAGTGGGTGGGTATGAATGGAAGAGGACATATACTGCGCCGACCCCAGATAGCCTGGGAACAGGCTACCTTTTTCGTTTTAAAAACATCACGGCACGATAATTACCATAAATTTATCACGACCAAAAAAGGCTTATTTGTGATTTAAAATCGTTGTCGAAACGATGCTGTGTATTACGGAGATCTGTACGTCCTAGATACAAGTGTCAGTGCTGGCGTGATGGTAACGCGTCGTCAGCGAGACTTGAATTAAAGCGTGTCAGTGGCACGCGTCACGTCGCGCGATTAATTACGGGACAACGTCACATCGCCGCTTAACTTGTACATTTGAAGGGCCCTGTTTGAAGATTCCACAATTTTGGGTGATCAGAAATCTCTAGTTGAATTTACACTATTCTCTTAACCGGCTTCGTGGTCTAGTGGTTCACCCACCGGAATTAAGCAACAGAGGTCTCGGGTTCGATCCCCAGAGGGGTACAAATTTGTACTCGGTTTGGTTGCAGTAGGTCTTGTTTCAAGTCCGCAGCTAGCTACCACCATCTCATCAAAATCAGTCGCCATAATAATAATGTTAAGAGCATTATTGGATTTCGACAATTTGCGATGAGATAGCCAGTCCCTCTGTGGTTGAGGATTGCAGGTGAAGCTCGATTCCATCTTCAGCCCTTATCGTCACTTACCATCGGGTGAGATGAAGGGCAAGAGTTTCCCTGAGTAGCATAAAAAAAAGTACTTATGCTAGAGAGACTCAGCTATAAGCGTGTCTATCTAAGCATGCATGAAGTATGGTATAAGGTAGAAGTGACCTCTGCCTATCCCCGTGGGGGAAAGACGTTTCACAAGCCAGTTGTCCCAGCCCAAATTCACACTTTCGCCACCACTAGTGCATGTATTTGCGGCTATACATTGTCAATTGATAAGAATCACGGGCATACGATACCTGAATCGACAAACGACAATGCCTAAAGTAGCGATGTGTGTTATTTTGTTCCAATTGTAGGTTTTTATTTGCACAAAAATAATACACACGATAAATATTTCACCGACAGCTGTGAACAATCAATATGGTGATAAAAACGTTGAAAATTCAAAACAAAGCCCCTATCCTCTTGTGTGCTCAGATAACAATGTGAGCAAACACATTGGAGTATTGAATAATAGGCGGGCAAGTGTGGTCTCTCGACATGGTTCGTTCCGTCTCTTTTCTATATATTCATTTATCACTAGCACCTTTCCGGTGTGATGGATGATATGAATCAAAAGGGAGTGGATGGCTTGATGACGTGTGACCGATATGAATGGAAGAGGAACCATACTGCGCCGACCCCAGATAGACTGGGAACAGGGCAAGCAGAAGAAGAAGGCGGGCAAGTGTGAGTGGCGCTGGGCTCTGTCGACCCACCATTATGATAGTCATTTGTACTTACACGTTCTCTGTGATAGCAGCACGCTAGGTAGAAACCCAAAATAAAAATCCTTCTTATAGCTCAACCTTACTTTATAAAAATAGAAGTGACAATGATTTTACATAATTACGTAAATGATTTTACAGGGTCGGGTTCTGTCTTTTTTTGATATAAGTGTGTGTGCATACTTTATTGTTTTTGTAAGCTACCGCCTCCATGGCCTAGTGGTTTGCCTACCGAAATTACCACCCCAAGGTCCCGGGTTCGATCCCCAGGGAGTACAAATTTGTATACGTAAACTAAGCAATGTTCTTTCACCAACCAGGTGGTAGAACACAGCTTAGTTTATCAATCGCCGACCGAGCGCGCTATGCCACTAGCTCGCTCCTCGCTTAAAAAGCTATCTAGCATGAAAAAAGGCAGTAACATTAAAAAAGCCCGTAACTAATTGTCGCCACTTAAGCACAAACAGCGGGCACTCCATTGAGACGTTTGCGTAACAAAGGTCGCGCCTTTGTCCCCAAATCTTTTTATCGGGATGCCTCATTCATCCCCCACCGGGCTAACTTCGCGTACGCTTAATCATCGGTGACCATTCGCTTTCCTGCGGGAATAAATTACACCTTTTTATGATTCCGTCGTGGCTGGTGATTCATTTGCGCAAATCCGACGGCGGATGCTAGTTTACAGTGGAATGGAAAGGTTAAAATGGCACATCGCAGCTTAGCCAACACTCGTTAACTTGCATTAGCAATTTTTGATTTTAATTTGAACATTATTATAAATGTTAGAAAAATATGGTGGTTAGAAAAAGTTCAAATTATTATGGTTGGACGAGCTGCCTGGATTGCAGTGGACGCGGGTCGATTCCCGGATCAAGACCTTAATTTTTCGAACTTTTTCTAAACACCATATTCTTTGTTGCAATTATCAATTAACAAGTGCCCTGAACGATGTGCCAATTTATGCATTAGTACATTTATTACCAAGAGCGGTAAAACAAAGAATGTCTCAATTCGCAAGTATTTGAGTTGATTAATATGCGATCTGAGGCTTTCTTTTTACCGCCCGAGGTAAGTACAAAATTTTATGACACCCTCTGATTGGGAAGCGGGATTTTCCGTACACGTAGCGAGCGGAAAATGACACTTTCTGGGATGGTTTAAGGTTACAATTGTAACGTGGCCAGATAAATCACGCCTTTCCCCGAAGGGGTAGGCAGAAGTTAATTACCACCCACGATTCGCCAGTCAGGTAAGGTACCACGTAATAGGTGGCGAGCCATTTGCGATTTGCGTGTTTGATGAACACGCAAATCGCAGTATATTGCTAGGTGGTATAGCTAACGCTGCTGACCGTTACTCGTCGCTGTTTTACCGTTAGTCACCTTGTACGACACCGGGAGAAATTTGGGGTGGTGACAATTGAATTCTGTTCTGCCGTCACCACACGCCATATTCATTTATAGCCAACACTCATTAACTTGCAATTAGTATTGAAACACGACTAACAAGTGCCCTGAACAATGTGCGAATTATTCAATGAAATTCTGAATGGGAATTCCGAAATGGGTTCCATTCATTGTAATTTAAACACTGACATCGTTCGCTTAGTAATACATTGCTTTCTAATCTACCTCAATGATTTATTATCGGATTATTTTACTGTAAAATAAACCAACAGTTTATGATTACATTGGTGAAATTAGATTCTTAACACGTTTGTATGATTTATTACACCGGCAATAAATTCGTTTTCGATCCGCACCATACATAAATAAATACATACATAAATCATGCCTTTGTCCCCTAAGGGGTAAGCAGAGGTGTTTTAACACCCGCGTTTGGCTAGTTTACTTTAGGTTCTATGTCATAGTGTCAGCCAATTGCCATTCGCTGGGAACATTAATGGCAGCAATTTGCTACATGACGCACTAGTAACGCTGCTGCCCAATCCTCGTTATTATTATAACTCTTACTGCCGCACTCAGAGTCGTCAATTAACTTTAATGAGTACTAATTAGTAGTAATTAGTTTCTTTTTTACCGCCCAAGGTAAGTACTTAATGTCAAAAAATTTCATTTAAATCTAGACCATAGACCCGGCAAGAATAGCGACTAGTTTTGAATTGTAATTTTTTGACACTAACTGCCGCACTCAGAGACGTCAAATAACGTTAATGAGTACTTAACGTCAAAAAATGAGAATTCAAAACTAGTCGCTATTCTATGGTCAAGATTTGAATGAAAATTTTTGACATTAAATACTAATTAAAGTTAATTGACGTCTCTGAGTGTGGCAGTTAGTCGCCTTGTACAACACCCATGAGAGATACCGGGATGGTAACAATTGTATTCTTCTCTGCCGTCACCACGCGGTTACCCACCAAAAATGCATTATTGTGCTAAATATAAAATTTTTAAAGGATTAGTTTATAAAAATATCTTCCCTAAAGATTCGAGCTAAGAATATCTAAAACATTCCACTGATAATATCCCCGGGCTAATGCAGACGAAGTGGCCAGTATAAATTTGGGATATCATAAAACGAGCGTGTGCAAAATCGGCCAGGATGTCGAGGCTGCGAAGCTGACGAATGGGGCAGACGTGGACCGGCTCGGCGCTTTGGGGGCTTCGCTCCCGGGAAATGCTAATTGGCGGTGGTTCACTATGTAGGGGAGGCTTTGGTGAGCCACGGATCTTTTAGCAGTTCATCAAAACTGTTTTTTACTGTTTACTAGCTGATCGGGCGAATCGATGTTTTGATCTCACCTAGCGGCGTGTGTAGCCTACTACCTATTTATTATCAGACCTAGGTACCAAGTATACACAAAAAATGTCTTGGTCAAATCGTTTCGGAGGAGTTTTTTAACAAACGCTAGACACGAGATTTTTATAATATTAGCTCTTGAGCAAGGTCAATAGAATATACAAAGAAAATAGTGGTCAGAAAATGTTCGAAAAATTATAGTGTTTCCCGCATCAAGACGAACTTTTCCAACACGAAAATTTTCTTTGCATAATTTATATTTGAGACCAATGGGCATGCATGTTGACATCAATGACATTGTAATTGTTTAAACAAGTAAGTAAGGGTCGTAGCATGTGGAAAGAAATGTGTGAGAAACGCGTGAAGTAAGTATGTGTGTATTGTCGTAACGTTTTTAATCTAGAACACACCATAACTGTTTATTCTTCTGTGGCCACAAGAATGCCATAAATTTATCAACAATAAATAAAAACAACTCATTAGCATAAAATAAATGTGTATTAGACACCGCGCCCCGTTTCAGTTATCTGAACCATGTATTATGTATGAGAACAGGGGCCTTACCACCATCTCTAAACGTGACTCAATTCCCATTGTTAAAGTGAGACAACGCTATAAGCCGAGTAGAGCGGCGTCCCGTTTTGTCACCCGCGTTTGGATCGCACTAAAACTTCGGCCAATGAGCGGGCTACTTGTGCGTTTCGGTCAATATTGGACCAAAATCCTTCTTAAATAATTTAGTTGAACAATGAAAGGGAATGTTTGCAGAACGCTTTACAAAGCCCGGTTGCCATTGGGGTGTTGGAAATAATACATGCTTTTAATATTAATAATAAAGATGTTGAATCAATTAGACCGGCGTCATGGGGGTGGAATCTATGAGACCCTCTATGAGTATTTTATGTTATTGTTAAAATGTCTGCTATTGGTTACTCCACATGAGATGTTTTGGTACTTCTCAGTAGAGCTAAGCTGGTGAGGAGCTGGTGAGGAGCTCGATGGTGCCTTAGCGCAGTCAGCCTGCGATTGCGGAAACTGAGAAATTTTAGCTAAAGCGGTCATTGGATGGATGACCGACCAAAAAGATAGAGTTCCTGGGTAGACCGTGCTAATACCGTTGCATCTGTGGTGGAAAATTCCAACCAATGCGCACTGGATCAGCGTGGTGGGTTATGGTTCATGCTCCCTATATTCTTCCATCCATAGGGAAGAACTGTGCCTTAGCAGTGGAAACATAAAAGGGCTGGTGATGATGATGACCTAACCTTGCAGTCGATTTAACAATTTATGCCATTTTGCATAGAGATAATTATTTTTGGCAATGGTTTTTACCTCAGTTGTTAATGATTTTTAACCTACATGCGCTGTAATTTAAAACTATGAAAAATGGCCGCCTGCCTGTCAGATTTCAACTCTCCCGGGGAACGCTGTAGTTGGGTGCATTTCTTACTGCCGCGCAATTGACCACGGGATTTACGGAGATCCTGGAAAAGAATTTGCAACTAACTTGGTCTCAAGTAAGTACTCTACCAAATTTATAAAACAGTAACCCTTTTCAACTGCAGGTGTATGTCCTTGACACCCTTTACTAATTACTCACTATGTTATGGAATTGCGTTATCTGAATAATTGATTGACAAGAAAAACTATCATAAACTAAACTATAAACTATAGAAAAACTTCATTATAACACTGTTAAATTAAATAAGTATAAAGATTTTGGTGGTTAGAAAAACTATGATTAGTCTTTGTACTAATTTTTCTAACATTTATATAATGTTAAAATTAAAATCGAATAGTAAATAAGTATAGGTAAAGACAGTGTAATATTCCCATAAGAAACGGGGAGCAGTGTTCCTCTTATACCACCTAGCAATATACAGAATTTAAGTGCCCATTAGATGACAATAGGCCCTGTTACATACCTGAAACAAGAAACATGAGTATTGATTCACTTTTGCTAACTTTTAACCCTTCGGGGATAAATATGCGTGTTTTATGTATGTATGGTTGGTATGTGATATATTGCTATATTGTAAAGTGTATGTGTTTATGGGGCTGTCATGTCTTAAAGACAAAAGTCACTAAAAAATAAAGAAAAAAATATGTATGTATGGATGTATGTAACAAGTCTTTTGTTATCTTCTCAAGTGTATTTAATAAATTATGTATAGTTTACAATTGAAAATTGGAATTGTACTACTGTACGCATTTTGAGCTTCGAAAGTTTGCTAAGTATTGTTGTGTTAATTAGCATTCGCTTGCTTAGTTTGTATTGGTTTAGGTAAATAATTACTAATACAAACCCCCGAATGTTAACTCTTCATTATTTGCTTTTGCTCTTTTGTGTTCTATTCAGCAAGTTCCAACGGAAATACTTTATCTTTACCCACGTAGTCATTTTTGTCAGTTTACACTTCAGTAAATTTATCATGGCGGACATTATAATGTATTCAGCCCGGATTTCTTCGAACATACACTATCGACGTCAAAACACAACCAACAAAAGGAGCCGAAAGTTTCAAAAGATAGTTTATTCAAATAGAGAAAATAATTCATTCGGTGAAATATGAAAGGAGGTCAGCTTAAATCCCAGTTTTAAGGGGATACGCTTCCGAGCCGAGCTCCCGGATCATCTGTCACGGTTCCCTTGAGGAGCGTGGTATTATTTATCTTTAACGAGGTTTTTATTTCTAAATTTGGAATTTTCAGGAAACTGGCAAAGGACCCGACTTCGAAGTACCGCTCATTTGACAATAAACTTAAACGGCGCTATTTAAAGTCTTTCAGCGCCATCTATTGAGCCCACAGATAATTATTTAGAAAATTAGAATTTTGGACTCTACAGAAAAGTGGGTGTTAGTTATACACCTCCGCCTAACTCTTTGGGGATGATTAGGTGTGATTTATGTTAAGAGTTTGAGTAGAAGAGCATGTATGAGAAGGCGTAAATGCATTTGGTTTGTCTATGCCTTCTATATTCAAATTAATGTTAATATTAAAGAAGTTAAATATTTAGCAACCTGTGGGTTTAGCAATGTGTGTCACAATAACTTACTCCGTGTTTCCACATGAAAGATCCCCGTTCAAAACACTGATAACCAAGGAAATTTAAAAACCGCTGAACATAATCAGACACTCCCTCTGAATCAAATACAGCGTGCATTCCATTTTGAACTTTACCTCACTCGGAATAGGAAGAGCGTTCCGTCCGTCTAGTTTAACTCAATAATTTCCTATGGCATTCCCCACTGGATTCCGCCATGATTAATGGGTCGCGGCGGACTTATCTTGAGCTGAGTCTAGCAAAAAATCACCCGTAAAAACATTACCTAGTAGTTTGGCAAAAAGTCATTAACGATGCCCACTTGATTTCTTGCACTGCGGAAACGGCGTACGCTAGCTGTGCTGACCTGAGAGCGAGTTGACCGGTCTCGTCGTTTTTATCACCAAACTTAACTTCTTGATCTACTTCCAAAACAGGCTGCGTCTGTGAACTAGTTTTGGGCTAGTAAATCTCGACAACGCACTAAAGGCAGCCACTTTTTCATGCAATTTCTTTCATTTCTCACACTGAAACCAAAATAATCACAGAACGAAAAACAGGTTAGAAATAGTTCGAAAAATGTTATTGTTCCCGCAAGACTAAATTTTTCAAACCTTTTCTTACATAAAATATCTTAGAAAAAGTTGAAAACGCCCACAATATTCTTCGTCTATGTTAGATCCCATTATCACCAATGCAAGCATTATCGTCGCTGAAATTTCTCCTAACACCTAAATTCTTACTCGCATATCTTCCACATGACTAGATTGACCTCTTTTTCGTTTTTATTTCCGACATTTAGGCTGCTTTTCTACTAGATATTTTGTTAGGATATGTTTAGTTTGTTAGGCCTAAGAAAGCTACTTTACTCCCAGACTTGGTCAAGTTTAGGTTCATGTCTTTTAATCGAATAAGCTCCATCCATTTACAGACCACCAATTCTTTTTAAATTATAGTCAGGGAAACTCTTGGCCTTCGGAGTAGGAGGAGCTCGCTAGCGCAGTGGCACAGCGCGCTTGGCCTGCGATTGAGTAAACTAAGCAATTTCGCTAAGGCCGGTCATTGGATGGGTGACCATAAATTTACTATCTCGAGTTCCTCCGTGCTTCGTAAGGCACGTTAAGCCTTTGGTCCCGGCTGCGGCTGCAGTCGTTAGTACCCACCAACCCGCACTGGGCCAGCGTGGTGGGTTATGGCCCAATCTCCCTATATTCTTCCATCCATAGGGAAGGCCCGTGCCCCAGCAGTGGGGACATTAAAGGGCTGGTGATGATGGTGATGATGATGATGATGATGATGAAACTCTTGGCCTTCATCTCACCTGATGGTAAGTGACGATAAGGGCCGAAGATGGAATCGAGCTTCACCTAGAACCCTCAACCACAGAGGCGCTGGCTATCTTATCACAAATTGTATGAACACAATGCTGCTGTTAACATTATTATGATGGCCACAGATTTTGCTAACCAACTGCACTTTCCAAGTCCTGCCATGCACTAGCTCCCTAATTTCACTTCATAATACTAATCTGCGAGGTATGTCGGCTTATTATTAAGCCTGCTATACAATGTTAGAGCAACGGGCTTCGGATTCAATTTGGATCTCGGATAGACCTAGTTTGGTTTGGCTTCGATTCAACTGTGCTTCTCTACCAAGGGACGCGTAACCAGAATGTTATTAAATAAGTCAAAGCACACGCAAATTAAGGACTATTAGCTTTTGAAGCGAATATGTTTACGTGGAATCCGGGCCACGAGTCTCCTGGGGTGGGATGACGTTGATAAATCATGTTCAGTTGTTATGCGGGCATCTAATTGGTGTTGGAGACTTGTTATGTGATTCTGGGTGGTTTTCATGTGAGGGGACGTTATATTTCGACTTCTGGGGAGCTGGTGGAGCAGTTCAGAAAGGCATTTGAGCAGTAGTCAATAAAAATAAATGGGAAGACAATAATAATTAACTTACTCAATTGCTATAAATAGTATATTTTATTGATTTAACACCGATTTTTTTTTGGTAAAGTACAGATTGGACTGGTTAAATTTCAGAAAGTGATGAAACATTATAACGTGGACCGCATATAAATATGATCAGTTTTATAATGATTTGTCAATAAATTAGAGACGAGAAAGATGCTCTACAGAACTTTAAAATCTTTTAAATAAAGTCGACCGGCATTCGCAAAACAGCAAATGAAACGGGGATCGTCTACAGTCACATTTATCTCGCGAAGAGATTGCGCCGCTGCCAACCTCAATGGAAATTCCTCCCTCATCGCGATGCTGTAAAATGCTCAGGAATGCTCACTCGATCGCCGTTTAACTTAACGAAAAGGAGGAGTTCCAAGAATAGTACAGATGAGATTAAAAATATACTTTTTTAGATTTTATTGACCGAGTGGGAAATTAGCTACCGGTAAGAGTCATTTGAGTGTTTCATTGTATCATTAAAATGAGTATTTATATAGGGGAGTAGCTGCTTTAGGCAGCATAATTATCCATTTTTGGCCACCTTCCCCTAACTCCATTTTTTATAAGTATAAGTTTCATATCAGTACCTAAAAATTACCAAAATAGTAAAACTATTACGACGAATATACGTCGCTTGTGTTAAGGGAAAGAAGATCTATCCTGTGTTCTGTTTAGAAATATACTACCTACCTCAGTTTATAGATTAACAACTTTCATAACATTTGAGTACTTATCGACATCACTTCACCACTAAGTCAGAATTAGGGCCCACGCAAGTTTAACGCAAACGAGTTGAGGCAAACACAAGCCACATATTTCAAGCACCAAAAATTTAATAATGACTCCACTGAAAGCTTAACGAAGCCTTAAAATGCCACAGCCGTGTCCCCCCCCTTCCGCCGGTGCATTATTAAAATAGTCGGACTGATGTAAGTGAGCCAATTCATCAAGAATTAACAGAGCGGCCTCAACACTACCATTATCCGCTGACTTTACGTGCTCTACACTGTAGTAGAGTCTACAGTGTGGAGTGCTTGTGGACCGCGCGCGGGGGCTGAGCCATAGGCGGTAGCGAGTTAGAAACTAATACATGTAACTTTATTTTAAACTTAACGCAGAAACTTCTATAAAAAATTGCATTAAATTGATAAAAGTAGAAGCTTTAATCTGTAGTTGTGAAAATTAAATTGATACGCTCAGGTATCCGATGAACAGGTAAAAAACTAACCTTTTCATGTTGTAATAAATAAGCGGACTTCTAATTTTAATGTTCACATGTTTTTGCGTTTCTGTTAACATACATTAAAATTTAAACTATTTGGTACGAAGAAAATTCAATATTGTATATGACCACAGGACGATACGCGTTTTAAGGACAGTGAGAACTGACTGGCTTCTATGTATGACAAACAAACTTACAAATTTGTAAATCACGCCTTTCCGCGCTAAAGCTGGGTTACGTTACGAGGTGCAATGTAACATATTTTGCATCGAACATGGAAACCGTATTTCCGTCACTGTTGCTTGCTGGTTTCCTCGTAACACTAAGTACTGACTGCAATGCTCGCTATGTAACATGTTACATTACCCCTCGTAACGGTGGTCGGTACTCAGCTTAAGATATTTCTATGTATATTAAAGTAATTTGGTCGCTTATTACTTTCAAACTTAGACAGCAATCCCGACGAGTAAAGAAGGCGTCTCACGCACCGCTACCAAGCCAGTTCGCCTGTGACTTGCGCCCTACCCACATCCGGAGTGGAGAAGCTTAATCGACCTCAAGACGAGCTGCGTACGACCTCAATTTTCCATCCCCGCTCGCATGGCATACGCCGCAGCTTTTTAACATGCCCCTAACAGCAAATTGCTCCGTTGCTGAGCGATTATCTCTATCCGTTCGGTGTAAATCTAACATAATTCACCGCTCCAAAGGAATTGGTTGGACACGCAGCGTATGGAGATCGATGCTCACTGGGCCAGTCTTTTCAATGGGTTTGCTTCATAAAGCCACTATTCTTTGACACGAGTAAAGACAGTGAAAGATCGCGGAAACTAAAAATCATAGCGTGAAATAACTTATGTATTATAGCCAATTAAGTAAAGTTTTCCTTACATAAAAGTTGTGCACAATTTAATTATTTAGCAGTTTTTTAAGTAACTCTAAACGAAGGCTCTTGTGTGTGTGTTTATAAGAAGGACTTAAGTACACTTACAGTCCATAATGGTAAGTTTACAGAGTAAAGTACCATATATATCTCATTCTTTTTATTTATTTATTTTATGGAATAAATTAACTATGTTTTACATTACTTAGGGCCTGTTTCACAATCAAAAAGTAAGTTCTAAGTAGCTTACTTTGCAGATTATTTGACAGTTGTAATATGAAATATATGTCAATTGAACTGCAAAGTAAGCTACTTCGAACTTACTTGTCCATTGTGAAACAGGCCCTTAGAGTCAGAACACAACAAATTCAGCCTACAAATAGAAATGTATATCCGAAGCAAACTGCTAGTCTGATTTTAAAATAAGTACAGCAATAAAGTACCCAGATTCTCGGAAGATGTTGTAGCAGGAATCAACGCCTGTTTAGCAAATCTTCATTAATTACATCCCCAGCAATTCCCTCTCAGACTCATTATTAATTGCTATTGTAACTTTTGATGAGAGCAATCAGTCAGGGCAAGACAAGGCTTGAAGCATTGGAACTTAGGGACATTAAAACTTTTTACTGGTTTCGGGTTGACCTCGCTCAGTAACGAGCCATTTGAAGACAGCTTCCTGATTAGTCAGCACTCAGCGGATCTTCCCAGAATTCAATGATGCGTAGGGAGTTCATTCCTATAGATATCGAACCACTAAGGCCGATACAATGCAATTTATGAGCTTTTGAGAAAATTTATCTAGACAGGAAATCACTGAGATCGTCACTAGACAGTCATTGACAACATTTTCTATTTGACTTTAAAAAAAATGAGTTAGTGGTGACGGCAGTGCAGAATACGTTGTCACAATCACTAAGAAATGATTAAATTCTACAAATACACATTGATGAAATGATGCTACCCATTAGCATCATTTCGTTATTTAGGTAATAACATATTAAATGCAACTTTAAACACGAAATTCGATTTCCTATGAATGTGAATGCTAGCACACCTTTGCCTACCCCTTTGGGGATAACTGATAACATCACTTAATCTACTCTACTTGAAGTAATTTACTTTATCACAAACTGACTCGACGTTGTTATTACCACAGTTTCTAAAAGCATAATGACATTATTTTTGAGTTATATTTGAACATTACCTATTAAAATGTCACAAAATCGCTCAGAAAGTACTATTTTACTACTAGTTTAGTACTATCATTATGCTAAGAAAAATAAGTTAGAAAAAGTTCGCAAAATTTATAGTTCTCGCATTAAGAAAAATATTTTTTCTAAGTTTTACCAGCCTTTTTTTCTTAGCATAACGATAGTACTAAACTAGTGCTTTCCGAGCGATCAGCGTATTGAAACGTGATGCCTTAAAAATTCCTACATCAAGTTAGGTAATTTTGTAACTTTGTCTAAGCAATTTATTTAAGCATAATGATAGTACATAACTAGTGCTTTCCGAGCGATCAACGTATTGAAAAGTGATGCCTACGGCGACATTTACTCTATTTGGTCGCTGCACAGCTGTAATCGGATATCTGGGTCGGATTCCGCAGTGTGGGCCACAGATCATTTGGCAATAGAGCGTTCACAGGCCACCCTAATTGCCCGCTCGGTTTTAGATATCGCGATGAAATGCGACGTGGGCTGCGGCTTGGTTACGCGCGCAAGAGGTTGCTGTTCAAACATTAATGGACTTTAATTTATGTGCGATATGATTTAAATTGCTTTCAAACTATACTGTATTAACAAGTAATGTGACAAGCTATACACGATTTCAATTTGAATATTGTAGAACTAGAATGCTTTCGTCTATACTTAATATTATAAAGTAAAAGAGTTTGTTTGTTTGTACCCGATAATCTCAGGAACGACTGAGACAAATTGAAAAATTCTTTTTGTGTTGAATAGTCCATTTATCTAATTAGGCTATATAACATCACGCAACGACCAATACGGGAATAAATGTAATTTTGTATGTGGGCAAAGCTTATCCAATAATACCTAAAGAAGGTTGTACTCAGGCTGGCAGCCATGCTGTAAAACCTAAGCCAAAACCTTGAGCATTACGGATTGGAATGTCATCTCAATCGCCGTTCATCGGATTTTCGACATGGTTCTTTGCATTACTTTTCTGTACATTAATTTTAGGGATGACACTTTCAGGTCCTCTTAGCAGCGTTCCTCTTATACCTACCACCTAGCAAAGTACTGCGACTTTTGTGCCCGATAAATGGCAACAGGCTCGCCACCTGTTACATGGGACCTAGCATAATTGGCGAAGAGTAGGTGCTAGTTCACCTCTGCCTACCCCTTCGGGGATATAGGCGTGAATTATGTATGTATGTATGTACACTTTCAGGTGAGGTGCATGATATGAATCAAAAGGAACTGATGGGTTAAAGACGTCTGTTTAAAAAGAAGAGGTAACATATTGCGCAAACCCCAGATGAACTGGGACGAGGGCGGAAAGCGCGAAAGACGCCCACTGTTGGGCATAGGCCTCCGCCAAAGGTCTCCAGACCAATCGGTCGTGCACTGCTTGCATCCAGCGGCTTCCCACAACCGTTACCAGATCGTCGGTCCACCTAGACCTTTCCACCCCAGCGGCCGTCAGTCCTCCTCGCCTATCCCACTGCTTCTGGCTATGTCGGTGACCTTAGTTCTCCTGCGGATCTCATCTTTTCTGTTATGATCACGTAGGAAATCACCGAGCATAGCACAGCATATAACAGGAAGTTGACGATGACCAACCCATAGCTAATGTTGAGGGCATTTTTGTGTGAATAATGAAACACTATGTCATGCACGCATCCAAACCTCACAACACTCATGGGAAAAGGAGGCGGCTGCCATGAAATTGCACTACGCAACAATTTTACGTCCCCGTGTTATAAATTGAAAGCATTTTCGGTGTCGTTTAAAATTCAGTTCGCGTATACTGCTCGAGTTTCGGCTTTAAGCATAATGAAATTATATTAGCAGTGCGAAATTGCGAGTGTTTAAGACATAAAATTAAATCTTTTTTACTGGAAGCTTATCTCTTTTAACTTCATCGCTGTAAAATACGCTACAAAGTATTTAAAGTAAACAAGAATTTGATGATAGCAAATTCATTACATTGAAAGTTTGCTAAGCATGGACGGTTTTTTTGTAAAAATGGTATATTTATTTGTATTATTTTATAATTATGGATTTTTGTAAAGTATAGCAAAAATGTTTAAAAATGCTGACTTTAAATATATAATGAATGTAAAACGACATGTAGTGATGGCATAACAGAACGCATTTGTCACCACCCCTATCTTTCCCACGGGTATCATAAAAGAGGATTAAGGGTTGAAACTTGCTTGAGGAATGGACAGCAGCGTTCTTGTTATATTTCTTGGCGATATATTGCGATTTGCGTATCCGATAAATGGCAATAGGTTCGCCCCCTAATACATGGGACCTAACTATACTATAAACGAACTAGTTGGTGATGTGTGGGTATCACCTATACACCTCTGCGGGAATAAATTGGCGTGAAATTACAAGAGAATATCGAAATTAAATTTCAATGTAAGTCTTAACTGCTGCACTCAGAGACATCAATTAATGATAATTAGTACTTAATGTCAAAAAAATACAATTAAAAATAATTTAATGCCTTTTCCGCCTCCTTGGTCTATTGGTTCGCCAACCGGAATTAAGATCCACATGCAGGTACGGGGTTCAAACCCCAGGCGGGTACAAATTTGTACTCAGTTTGGTTTTCAAGCCCGCCTGGCTAGCTACCACCGCCTTATCAAAATCTGTCGCCATAATAGTAACGTTAACAACATTGTTGCGTTCCGACGTTTGTGATATGATAGCCAGCCCCTCTGTGGTTGAGGGTTAAGCTCAATTCCATCTTCGGCCCTTATCATCACTTACCATCAGGTGAGATGAAGGGCGAGAGCTTCCCTGTCTAGCATAAAAATAAAAATGAAATGTCCGTAATCCGCTAATGAACCCGCTCCGCCCGTCTCCGTGGCGCTGGTTCCAGTTATCGCCTTCACATTTTCAGCACGTCCGCACTTAGATCACTAATGACCGTCGCCAGATATATGATGTTAGATAACGGGACTGCCGTCTCTGACTCAACTACATGTTTGCCCATATCATTCTTCAGCCTGATGGCAGACACTTTCTTGCTGTCTAGGCGTAAAAGTCAGGGGGCTACCGTATCTGTTGGACTGCGTAGAAGTATACCGTCAAGTGGTAATACATACATAAACCACGCCTATATCCCTGAAGGGGTAGGCAGAGGTGAATAAACACCCACGTTCCGCCAATGGTGGCGGGCCTATTGCCATTTATCGGGCACGAAAATCCCAGTGCATTGATAGGTGGTCTAAGCGGAACCCATTACTGATTGCTGTTTTAATCCTTAGTCGCATTTACGACACTTGCGTGAGAGATGGGGGTGGTGACAATTGTATTCTGCTCTGCCGTCGCCACACGGCAGTAATCATGAAAACAATTTATGTTTGTTTATAATATTCTTACTCTATTTCGCTTTTCACTACGAAAGCTTTTCATATTACTGTAAACATAAAAGCTTGCACACTGTACTAAATTTGAGTACCTAAGTGTTATTCCCTGTCTGTGTTTCGCTGTTAATTAACGTAAAACTTTGCTTATCTCATTAACATAAAAAACGGGCAAGCTATCCCATAACCCGCCCTGCCGTGTTTTCAACCCTCTCGTCGATAATGACTGTTATATATCCACCGATAACCTGACTCCACTTGTATTGTTAATAGCTATTGTTCAGAACGAGATATCGTAATTTCCTATTTTGGTTGTTCACATGAGATATTAGTATTGTTTTCGACTATAAAGCACTCGATAGAGTTAAGTGTGCGATACGTATCTTGTGTGGGTTGTGTAAGCTGGATCGACTTATTTTATTTTGAAAGTTGTTATGAAGGAGGATTTAAATTTTTTTGAGGTCGAAAATAGTTGGTTTGATTTTTTAAAGGATATTTTAGTAAGCAATAACAGCAATTTTATGAAATTTTAAATTCTAATATGAGCTTACAATTTTTCACATAATAACACAATAAATATAGTAGTCTAAAGAAAAAAAAGATAATGTTACGAAATTAACTAAGCAATTAGTTGCAGCTTGTAAGACGTCAGGAAGGGAATTGGAGGTTGCGATAGTATTCTGCTGTGCCGTCGCCTAAATTCACACAATTATTTTATGACATAAAAATTATGTTGACGTCATCCAGACTAAATCTGCTCTCAGATGTGTAAAATCGTTCCACAACTAGGCAACATTTTCGATGTATGAACGGACCAAAATTTACGAAGCAGCCCCTTTTAAAGATGGTTGGTAAATGTATTCTTATGACACTTTATTAAACTATGAAAAGGGCAATTAATTAAAACCTTTGTTACGTCGCTTGGCGCTATAAATGTCTCTTCTAACAGCAGCTCAACAGCTTAAAAGGAATTGCTACTTAAAAATAAGAGTTGTTTCTCATACGTGCTTCGTTCTGAGTGTTCCAAACTGCAACTGACTCTTGCAAATGGTTGCTTAAAAAGTTTATTCAAGGCAAACTCGACGCAAACTCCACGGTATAAAGTTTTAAATCAGAAATAAATTGGTGAAAGCACGGAAAAATAAAGTTGTGCCGCGAAGGTGTTTTAATTTCTTTTTTATGGGGTTTTTTGATGGAAGTCGAAAAGCATTGAAGTGCATAATGATGTCGGGGAACCGAAGTGCACTGGAAGTGGTTTGATGGATGCAATTCTAGTTTATATGCCGCTGTCTTTAAAGATTCTCTATTCTAGTATAAAACGTAATAGTTAACAGCTCTTTAAATTGCATAAAATTTACGAATTACTCAGATCCATATTGAAACTTTACACATTTAAAATAGATTATAAAGTTTACTGGGAAATCAAACCATATTACTGCCTGTTTCAGCTCAAGTGCATCAAATCGTTTCATTGCTAAAGTCACTTATAATGTCACTTGTTTAAGGGCCTGTTTCACAATCGACAAGTAAGTTCTAAGTACCTTACTTCGCAGATCATTTGACAGTTATAATATGAAATATATGTCAATTAAACTGCAAAGTAAGCTAATTCGAACTTACTTGTCGATTGTGAAACAGTTCTTAAGCTATTAAGTTTTTTGTGTTTAGTAATTAGTGATATATACGAAGAAAAGTTTTAGGTTATAGTAGGTTTTAGGAGTTGATATTTATCAAACATGAAAAAATATCCTAATTTTCGTAATTTACAATCCTAATTATCCTAAAGAGTGTCTCAATAAACGTACAGAGAAGTGCCAAGCTTGAAACACGGTCCTTGGAATGATCTTCACATTTGAAAAATGAAGTCTACATTTATAAATTTACCCAACTCTGAGCGTATTTCAGCCAATCACAGTTAGATCTGTTGTTAATATTTGCAACGCGAGTCAACACACAAAAATATGTCTACGCCTGATTTTCTCGCGAGCAATTTAATACTTTCAGTTTAATCTTCATTCCGTCAAAGACTCTAATATCGAGATTTATTCGCGACACACACAGGCGCAAAGTTCATAAACTCGTATCCATCAAACGAATATTTACCTCCCTCCCCGGCTCTTAACGCATTACGAACTCTGAAAAAGATTTCTACACAACGCAGCAGCTCGAAATCTGATCGGAGAGTTAGCGTTAAGCCGTATGTCGCTGCGGTAAGGTTGGATTTTGAGTGGGATGGTTGGCTTGGATATGCGGCCCTGTGTACCGGTCTCTGAGTGTCCTATATACTCGTGTAACGAATGTGGAACACCTATTGGAACTCCCAGACGTGTTTTAACAGTGACATCCCGAGTACGTGCGCGACACTTTAATTGAGACGTGTTAATTCATGTTACTGGATGTAGTTGAATATTTATAGCTAACGAATTTGGGACAGAAATGTGCTCAACAAATTATAATTGGTAATTTGTAACTAAAACATTGCAAATGGAATAGAAATACACAAGAAAATGCTTACTCATAATGACAAAAACATTCACATAAAAAAGATATATAAAAAAGTCTAATACATAGAAGCTAGTAAAAGTTATTTACGTACGTCATCAATACAATTCAAAACAACGCCATCACAGTAACAAGGGTTATCAATATCATCACATAACAATCCACCATTAGTGTACACAACATGGGTAGATAAGTATAATAAATATTAATAATTCACGTTACTTATACATTAGTATAATCTTAATTACAAGCAATTTAAGAAAGCCGCTAATTTTCGTGAAACCTAATTTTCCGTGGTGCGTCTAGGAGAACATCGCGGGACTAGAACTAATAGGCGATGCAATATTCGACAAATAACATTGCTTGTCAGACATTCAGCACTATAAGCAATATTATATGCTATAATAAAATAAAACTTACTATAATTTATTTAGCAATATTTCAAATGTAAACTAAAACTATGTACGTTATTAAAGTCTTCTGTTTTCCCAAATAACAAACGGCGTTGCAACAACTTATTCATTGTTATAATATAACAAGTGGAGCCCTCGTATTTGTTCGCAGCCATTTTGATTTAAAATGCAAATCAAATAGCAGTTAGTTTCACGAGCGCGTCAGTTCGTTTTGTGTTTTGGCCCTTATATAATTTATTACTTGGGAACCAAGTGTGTAAGTTTCATATTAACGAAAGATAATTATAAAAATATCTATGGGACATGTTGATGCAATTTTGTTTAGCATTAATTATAATTAAGTATTATAAAATGATATTTAGTAGGACAGCGAGAAGCTCTGGCTCGTACTAGTACGACAAATTTGCTGCGAGATTATGATTGTTAATAATTATGTTTCTACGTATGCAATAAGTACATAGAGTACATGTATACATCGTGATGCTGCGTGGTGACGGCAGAGTAGAATACAAATGTCACCACCCCAAATCTTTCCCGTGGGTGTCGTACAAGGCGACTAAGGATAAATCTGAATATGATTAGGAATGGGCAGCAGCCTCTTATACCACCTAGGCTACCAATGTACTGCGACTTTTGTGCCGATAAATGGCAATAGGCTCGCCACCTATTACATGGGACTTGATATATTTGGCGAAACGTGGGTGCTAGTTTACCTCTGCCTACCCCTTCGGGGATATAGGCGTGATTTATGTATGTAGTAAATGTATACATAATTACAGCGTTCTCTTCTAAGGGGCAGGCAGAGGCGTTTTAACACTCATCAGGTCCTAGGGGGGTTGAGAGAGCCTATTGCCATTTAGAGGAAACTTATAAAGCAGTAATTTGTTGCTTACGGCGGCTTAGTTTGTTGGGGAACGCTGCTTCCAAATCCTAGTTATCTATATATAAAAATTTCGTGTCACAGTGTTTGTTAAAGAACTCTTTCGAAATGGGTTAACCGATTGTTACCTATGTAATTTATTATGTATATTTCTTAGGTCTGAGATTAGGTCGTGGGCTATTTTTATACCCCTAGGTGATATGGGTGAAACAACGTTTGCTGAGTCAGCTAGCATATTATAATATCGTGGAAAAAGTATACAGCTAGTACTAATTTTATAGAATAGTAGTGAAAGTATGTAGAGGACCCAACTATGATTGCAGACAAAGCATTCTCCAGACCCACATCAAAGAAAAAAAATTCTTTGCCGCCAATCAAACCCGCCAACGCCTCCCAATATTCTAGGGCGCATAAATCTTTTTTCTTGTATCTGTTTTCTTATAGAAGAAGATATGTTGTGCCGACCCTACTTAGAGTAGGACAAGGGCAAGGAGAAGAAGAAGAAGAAGAAGATAAATCTTTTTTCTTGTTCTACAAATATCGAATCGTCGGTCGCCACTGACTGTTATTACGAGAAAATGGAGTCATTAAAGCGAGACGGCGATAGCGGCCGCTCGTTACCATAACGGCGGTCATTACGATAGCATTCAGTGATAAGGTATTGACTGGGATGCCGGTGTGGGAGCTGTCCGTCCGTGCACCAACTAGGATGTTAACCTGTCTTGCTTATCGAGTATTAAGCCAAAAAGCTTATGGCCGTCCATCCCGGCTGCATCTGTAGTCGTGATATCTCTATTAAACCGCACTGGGCCAGCGTAGTGGCCTATGGCTCATTGTCCCTATATTGTTCCATCCATACGGAAGGCCTGTCCATACCTACTGCTGGGCCCAGCAGTGGGAACATTAAAGATTTAAGCGACGCGTTTAAAATAATAAGCTTATAAGAATTTGATAAATGAAAATTTGTGACTTTATTAATTAAATTTTTCTTTGTTCCAGGGTTCGTGGTTGAAGTAGTAAGTAAAACATACATAAATCACGCCTATATCCTAGAAGAAGTAGGCAGAGGTGTATTAAACACCCACTTTTCGTCAGTTAATTCAGGCTCCATGTAATAGGTGGCGAGCCTATTGTCATCTATCGGGTATAAGAGGAATGCCGCTGCCCATTACTCATCTCTGTATTTACCATTGTGGTGACAATTGTATTCTGCACTGCCGTCACCACACGGCAGTGGTAAGTAAAAAATACTCATATAATACTGATCTTTATTATATTAGACATTTTGCGTCGGATCGCAATGAGATCCTTAACTCCCTGAAGTAAGAACGTTGATAGTGGGAAGCGAATGAAATTGTGAATATTCATCTCATTACAAAAAAATCCCCATTAATTCAAATAAGACAACATTTCCAAAACTTTAAATAATCCGGGAGCAGAACACGAAGTAGAAAATAAAGTTAATGAAAATATTAAAAGTAAGTATGGGTATGCAAATGAGTTAGAAGTTCTTAGAAGTACCTCTTAAATCAGAATGTTATTCAATATAATACATTTTTCTAACTCAGTAGTACCCAACTTATAGCTACTAATGTGTGATAAAGCCCGCCATTTAAGGCCGTAAGAAGTGAATAGATTAAGTAAAATCTTCATTACTCCGACAAGAAGTGGCACTCAGCATAATATACACTATGAAATCGGATTGCTCGTACATTAAGTCGGCAGCGTTGTTGTATTTATGTTTACACGGTATTTTCTAAATACAAAGTTTTTTGATTAAAATAGTTCGCGAGTAACCCCATTGCCACCGATCATTGCGAGATTGTATACAAAATTGGGGTAGTATAACGATATAAATTTAGTTTCGGAAACATTAGCGTTTATGCTACGCTAAAATGATAAAATTAAATATTCTGTATAATAAATGATAAATGTTTCAGAATGGTTGTGTCTTTTTATAACGATAAAAGGAAATTGTGGTGACGGCAGAGTAGAATACAATTGTCACCTCCCCAAATCTCTCCCGTGGGTGTCGTACAAGGCGACTAAGGATAAATCAGTGATGAGGTATGGGCAGCAGCGTTCCTCTTATACCTACCACCTAGCAAAGTACTGCGACTTTTGTGCCCGATAAATGGCAATAGGCTCGCCACCTATTACATGGGACCTAACATAATTGGCGAAACGCGGGTGCTTGTTCACCTCTGCCTACCCCTTCGGGGATATAGGCGTGATTTATGTATGTATGTATGTATGTATGTAAAAGGAAATTTCACAACAGAACTTAAAATGAAAGAATTTGCTTTAATTGTAATTACAATAAATAATTGTTATAAAGTTTATAATTCCAAAAACATAAAGTCTGAAAAAATTCTAAAACTCACTTCCTACGCCATGCTGAGCCTTGTTCCAATATAAAGTGAGCATTGATATTTACAAACTACAAATCCGCAGGCCTTATTGTGTCTTGAAAGTATTGAACGAACTTTCTGCTCAGTCATCCACTTATAATAAATAAAAAGCATAAGACACCTCATTAAGCACTCGGCCGCGAAGCAAAATTTATTTGTGTGTTGGTATCACGTTCCCCTTTGATACCCAACCAATTACGCCGTCACGCCGTGACGTGAGTGACGAAACCTAATAAGTGGGAAATGCTAATTAAAACGTATCCTTGTGTTCAGTTCGAAATAAAAGGAGCTCTTCAAAACAAACAGGGCGGAGAACGCGTGGAATTTAAATTTAATTAGAAGTACAACTTTAGGAGTTGTCGGCTTCATCCGACACACGTCCCACCGCTGGGAATCGCTTTGCCACGTGCAAATAAATACTTATGGCTGACTCTGGAGGGCGTTAAGTGAACGAAATGGGGCATTAAGCCCGGTTATTGTATGGGTTTTGGTTTCAAGAAAAACAATTCTAATAAATATTATCATTAAGGATAAGGTTGATACTGATACAATCATATAAAAATAGAAATAAGGTATTTTTAGATAATTTTAATGCTTAAAAAAAGGAGGTCAAAATTTTTAGGAAAAACATCAGGTCATAATTTTTTGAAATGTTTCTGACTTCTTTTTATTCGTAGCAATGGTTCTAGCATGTACATACCATGTTCAAATAAAAATCACATAAAAATTCTTGCTCTGAAAATTTTTTTTAATACCGCTACACTAACAGACGGCGTGTGTTCGGGATGAATGGATAAGACAATGTTTGTTCTTCCACCAAAATAATAATGCTGACTCAATAGTCACGTCACTGTACCGTGACTTCAAGTGATTTAAGTACAGAGAGAGATAAACACAACAAAAGAACGCGAAGTGTTTTCAACGCATTTGTTGTCTGAATCGATATCCTGCCAAAAGCAATAATAATGTTGATGCTTGTACCTTTTGTTATAAAATATCCAATTACGGCTCACTGGGAATTTAGACAATGAATGGAAAATAAAACGTTTAATTTTCTTTTTTTTGTTATAAAAATCGCATGGCTGGTGTTAAAGTAACTGACGAAGCACTGATCCGTAATAATTCAACAATAGATTTGATAATACTAATAATCATCGGGCACCTTCTTATATTGTTTCTAGCCAAAGAAAGTTGATGTAAGTACAACCTAAGACAAAATTTTAAGCAGTGCACTGCTTAAAATTTTGTCTTAGGTCTTCAGGACTTTAACTATTTATGACCGCCCTTGTATGGAGCGTGTCCCACACTGCAGTGTGGATTGGAATGCTGTCATCACAAGAACTGGTGAAATTAGCGATAATTCAGGTTTATTCTATATTGAAAAACCTAACAATATATCCACACACCCATAACCTGTAATTTATATATGACGAACTTACGATAGCATGAATCAGAATATTAATAGCTCCATCTAGTGTCACTTAATAGTAAATAATGCATTTAAAATTATAAACCACAGAAAGATATCAAAGGAAAGTTAGGATATAACTTGCTCCTATTATATTCGGGTCTAGTATTAACTGGCAAAGTATGGTAGTTAACATTTAATACGCAGTATGTGCATAGGCCTTCGGGGGTCTAGGAGCAGGCGTGCCTTGCGTATTTCGGCAATCGTAAATGACAGTTACAGCTTGGACATAGCGAAACTTCAATCGTAAACGAAGAAACTAATTAGCTCTTAGACAGAACAGACCCCTGTCACGTCTAGAGCGTAAAATTACGACTGAACATGTGAGGTGTGACAATGTGGACTTAACCACAACGGCGCCCGTGATTGGCCAAGAAATTGGCGGCCATGGCCGCCTCGGGCTTCCGTTTAATTAATCATCTCCGGTTACGTCCACGTGACACTAGAGATAAAGGTCCACCGGCAGGGTTGGCCCCGCAGATAATTGCGTTCACCTCACTTAGGTCTGCAGCGTCTCTGCCACATGAGCAGATAAAGCGAACAGAGTAAAAGCTTCCTAAGAACGCCGCCGCACTAACCCTGACATTATGCAACTGGCTGTGCGTCATAAACCGGCTTTGTCCAGTCTCGCCGCGAGCGCGACCGCGGCCAGCGGCTACGCACACATGCCCCTCGTGCTTGTAGTAGTGCAACCGATTCGCGCGGTTGTATGAAGGATAATCTCTGTTCCGTTCATTTACTCGTGTTTCTCTGCCCCCGAACGGCGTAAAACATCCCATGTGTATTCATCGCGCAAACTATTGTTGTACAAAACTTTATCCAGGTCAGCAGTTTTTATTTCTAACTCCGGCTGACTTGCTCTATGTTGTCTTCCAAGTTTCATTTTGTCATTGGACTGTGTGGAAGCACGCATAAGTGGTATGAACTATGCACTGTCGTGGGTTAAGTCATCTTGTAATTAACTAACATACGACGTTTTTTAAGAGACGAAACTATATGAGATGTTGATTAGAATATTTGATATGTTTGACAAAAACAGATGATTATGAATAGAGCAGTAGGTAGAAATTAGACTGAAGGTTGTGACCCTTGAAAGTTGTGACTTGTACGACGAACAACAAGAAACAATCGAAAATGTAATTGGAATACAAATAAATATTATTGTGAGTGAAGAAAATAATTATGTGGACACAAAAGTTTAGTGGGAATAATCCCAGGGAGACAGAGCAAGCCGACATGATCTCACTATATTTTGGACTTTGTTTCTAGGTGTGTAAAGTATATTCTCAACTCGTCCATAAAACGCTTTACAGACAAATCACTCGTCTGTAATACATATGAAAGAACAAAGTTTCAATTCTAGCTTTTAGTTCAGGTTTAGCTCTTGATAACGGTTAATAATCAAATTAATTTTTGAATTGTGTAAACAAATTTGCCTAGTCCATTCAACTAGCAAACAATCGCTTCCTAGCTGACCTTACTTGACTTTCTACTCGACGCATGACCCGATCTATCCTATTATATATTGTTACATAACCATCAATCTTGAACCCTGACTATTCATTGCATCCACCCGAGGCGACCCTGGTTTCAATGCAAGGCGGGAGACGTTACGGGTCAACTTACACCGGTCTCAGATTAATATGGAACGCTCCGATGGATTTTCGCTTTTCGCTTTCCAGTCAATAATAGGTACTAACAAAAGGAACCCTTGAACAGAGTATGTATGTGAAGTACGTCAACGGACGAGAAAAATATGTGTATTAAATTGAACTGTGTTGGACTGTACCGCTACGAGCGGAGCTGAGGTTTTCACAGTATGAGTCTTCCTGTGAGAATCTAGAAATAGCTAACAGCAGACGAAAATTCAACCCACAACAACAATTCTACCTCCCCCACGGAATCACTCTGGCTGTGAAATTATAAAGAAGTATGTAGGATCAGCGATCCTGCTACACTGCCTAGTTCATCTGAAACCACCATTAACTTTTCATCTCATTGCCATCAAATCTCCTTTTCCATGGTACATTTAGAAATATTTTGTCGCATATAGGCGGCAGTAAACATACATAGTGTTGTCACCACTACTTTAGCACACCGTGGGTATCACAACATTTTTTCTAGGATAGGTTGGTGTCAAACAGCCGCTGGTGCAAAAGCCTAGAGCAGTATGTCAGAAGGCATTTTGCTCCCACCAAAGAATGGGATGAGACCAGGAGAACTAACACTAAATAAATAAATTCAAATAGATGCTACCTACGTGTTTAACGATTTATAGTTATAACATATTATAATTCAACTCATAATAAACATTTTATTATAATATGAAAACTTTGAAAGCCCATTTTAATTAAATTTCGGGCAACATCTTTGTATGAAGAAAAGATAACATTTTTATTGGATACTTTTATTTAAAAAAACGCGCGACAACCGGGCCCCAACATTCGTCCACTAAATTACGTTGAAGGGAAAAAAATTAAGGGCCTTATCTGGAAATTCTTTGAAAATTTTAATACGATTTAGCGAGCTCTGCCTGTAGTAATTAAATCAGCTTATCTGCAATAAGCTGAGGAGGTAATATTAATTAATGGGTTCTCTCTTTGGACAAAGTTTTAATAGAAACAAAGATAACAATTAAAAATATTTTGTTGGTGTTATTCCCCGTTGCGAATTTGGGCCGCGTGTAATTAATATGCTAAATAAGTTGCGCAAACACTACGATATTTTATTGTTCTTGCAAACTTCCATAAATTAAAAATATGCATACATACATACATAAATCACGCCTATATCCCCGAAGGGATAGGCATATGTGAATTAACACCCACTTTTCATTTCATTGATCAGTGCCATGTGGTGACTGGAGAACATAATACAATATTGTCAACACCCCCATCTCTCCCGTGTGTATCATACAAGGCGACGAAGCGTTAAGACAGCGATGAGTAATATGTAGCAGCATTCCTCTATATTTACTACCTAGCAATATATTTCGATTTTATATGCCCGGTAGATGGCAGTAGCCTCGCCACTTATACAAAGTGGGTGTTCAATTGACCTCTGCTTACCCCTTTGGGGATATAGGCGTGATTTATGTACGTGTGCATGTAAAATAATGAAATAGGTACCAAAATCGGGACTACCTTCGGCAGTGAAAAAGCGAAAGCTTTAATTCGGTGGTCAAGTGAGTTTCGGGCTCTCCGATAATACATAAAAAAGGTAAATTAAATAAACGCGGCCCAGTACAGGTGCCGCTCGCTAAGTGATAAATGGACGGATATTTGCACCCCGAGGCTGGAATCAATCAATGATTCTATAAATAAAGCTGGCTGTGTATTTGCTCATTGTCCCACGGTACCCGGCAGCCCATCGCTCTTCTTACTGAAGTTGAGTCTTTAATCTCTTTTGAGTTGCGATTTTGCTTTTTAAATTATTGTGTTAGACATCAAAAGGTATTACGGAAACCGTTTTTGAAGATCCACTTGACATATTCAAAGGGTGACTTGATGTATTACTAATGTTTTTTTAAAAAGGTGACTACAAACCTAATTGCATTTATTATGCCTCTTTATCCTCAAGGCAAGCAGAGGTGTATTATCTCCCCCATTTGACATATGTTACGTCTTATGATTTAATAGGGGATGAATCATTTACTAGACATACTAGACTTGGGGGTTGAAAATTTTATTCTGCAATGGCGCCGTGGTAGATTGCAATGGTGAATTATCAAAAATGTAGTCTTATTAGTCTCTGTCTCTTTTCTTTGGCTATTGCCATAAATCAGGCACGCAAATCGCAGGATAGCGCTTGGAGGTAAAAGAGGAACGCTGCTACCTATTCCACGTCAATTTTATTTTAAAATGAAATTATAATTGACCGAAAAATGAATACAAGTGGGAATTTTATCGTCGTCTCCAATAATTCGGGAGAAAGCATACATACATAAATCACGCTCAAAAGTCGCAGTACATTGCCATTGCTAGGTGGTATAAGAGGAACACTGCTGCCCATTCCTCATCATTGATTTATCCTTAGTCGCCTTGTACGACACCCACGGGAGAGTTTTGGGTGGTGACAATTGTATTCTACTCTACCGTCACCATAGGGAGAAAGCATTGATCTTTTAAATCAAAATTCAATTTTATTTTACTCCTTTTATTAAACGTTTTGCTGTATTAGGAGATTCTACACCTCCTATTTACTTTTGATACCATTAAAGACGATTTCCAAAAGCTCCAATGGTCGTTCAAAACAATGAAATATTTATCAATCAGTCTACGGTTGTTTAATTAACCTGGTTATTAATTAATACTTCGTCGACTCTAATAGTTTGTTGTTTGAGAAAATCTATAACAGTAGAGCACTGTCTGATCCCCTACTTACTGCAGAGGTTGACCCGAGGCACACTACTCGATATCATCCCCACTTTATGGTTTCATTACCTCGTTGCGAAACTTTAAATTTAGGAGACGTGATCATATAAACAGAACTGGCCCCCAGGGATTATGGGGGACTCCCAAATCCCTATAGGGACCGTTGGCGCTCTCACTCGACTGCCCTTTAGCGGAGGCTGTATCAAAGGGCTGCAATTAAAAGACCCAATTCAAAGGTCCCCACTGATGTCGTGCACTTGTAGAATGATTAAGTTTCGGGACAGTCTATGGTTGATTGTGTTTCGTGTTTATTGTATTAGACGGTCCCACGGCTGCCAGTAGCCGGTATACATACCAAAGGTTTAACACAGAGGAGTGTGGGTAATATTGTTGTTACTAACTGCCGCACTCAAGGACATCAATTAACTTTAATCAGTACTTACTGCCGCACTCAGAGACGTCAAAAAACGTTAATGAGTACTTAACCTCAAAAATTACAATTCAAAACTAGTCGCTATTTTTGCCGGGTCTATGGTCTAGATTTGAATGAAAATTTTTGACATTAAATACTCATTAAAGTTAAATGACGTCTCTGAGTGCGGCAGTAAGAGACATCAATTAACGAGTACTTAACCCAGATATTACTGACACTAAGTTTTACTCAGGATGACGTTTCTCATTTTTTAAATATTAATTTGCTATTGATATTGTTATACCTAAATGTAGGAAAAAAATATTTAAAAAATCGTAGTAAAAGTAGGAAAAGCAAGAAATGGGCGTTCTTTTAAAAGGACGATACTAAAATGTACTACGGCTTGAAAATATGCTGACCACTTTCCTTTGTGTTCGAATGCCTCGCCAGCCCACGAACAGTTGAGTGAAAAGCCAAGTTCCCTGTTCACTCCCGAATGGATATTAATCGCGGCATCGACCTAATTCACTCATGCGTCAAATGGCACGCGAGCTCCCAATCTTTTGAACGGCAGAAACAATATTTTTTTATTCGACAAAACTCGTAAGGAAAGGAAATCCGATACTAGCAGTACATCAACGTTCGTTGTGCCCGTGGAAACGAGAACGTATGCTCTCTGTAATAAAGTGGCTTATTGAACGATGGGCGGCGCTACGCCAATAATTTATTGTGGCGCTGTCAATGTTTGTAATTGAGATTTTTATTGTCACAATGGATATGACGCGAGGTAGCGTTCGGATGCGATATGTTTATGCCGCGTTCTGTTGTTTATGGCTGACTGTTAAGATATTTTTCATGTTAGCTTTTATTATGTATAGGACGTTCTACAATGTCGATCGTTGTTGATTCAGCAGGGGATAAACTGTGTTGTCAAACCATCACGATGCATTGTTAAGACTAACTTTTGCACATATTTATTGTTCTTCTTCTTCCTGCTTCCCAGTTTATCTCTTCCAACAATGTTGGTCAGACGTCGTCAAGCCACCCATTCCTTTAAATTCACAACATCCATCACACCAGAAAGTGATGAATTAATGCATAGAAAAGAGACAGAAAGGAACATGTCGAAAGACCGATGAACGGAGAGAGGAATTGGGATGACAACATTTGAATTCTTTATTAATAACTTTTAAAATGATGCTCAAGGAAATCTCTGAGCTTGAGTTAGAGTTTTAGTTGGTGGTGACTTTAAGCGTATCTCTTTAAATGCTGCTTGTTCATTTTGCAATTAGAAATTACTGTGACTAAACTTCGAAATTCGAAAACTTAGTTACCTTCATATTTTGTTCAGTGTGCACACCATCGTGCCGTATGGGCTGCCAATGCAATCACGGTATATGATTCTCTTGACGCGATGGCGAACACAGCACACGCACTGTTATCATAATGATAATGTGTGCGATTTCGCAGCTATGAATATTAATAACTTAACTCTCGTACCTAACTATGGACCGTCATGAATTTCAATATTTGTATAACAGCCAAAATGTTGGTGCGAATTTTCTGATACTATTTGGCGCTTATTGCAGTCTGATAAATATATACATACAAACATAAATCACGTATTTTTTTTGTCCAATAAATGCATTAATGTAGTAACATAAGTGTTTCGTTAAGACGTCACATTCTTTTTCAAGTCTTCTGCTTTTTAAGAGATCGAAAAAGCAATTTAATAATTCCCGGTAATGAGCTTCTCTTTAAGCCAGTTGTTGTGGGTTCTAATTGTTTTGTTTACCTACAAAAACGTATTTCAGTCACCCCTATCTTTGAAGTGACAGCCACGCAACAATATCTAGCAGGGGGTTAGTGCACCTCACTAGTTCACGGTCCCGATTTACATCTTAGAGAATGATATATTGCACTTCAATATCCCATGATTTTATGTACCTGAAAAAGCTTTTATAATCCGACATGTTTGCGAGCACATCCATTTACGATACTTGTTACTACAAGATGTGGCCCGGAGGCGGACACGGAATCTGTTTTAGTTTTTATTATTAGTTTTAACTGTAACAATGCATTACATGGGATCCGTATTATGGGTTTCACTTTCACTCTATTTAAGTTAGAAGACAAAATAATGAAATCGTTTTAATATTTCGCAAACAATAGGAAATAAGTTCAAAATATTCACTACATTTTTGACGCTACGATTGAGCCTTCCATGCTGGTCTGGAAGTGAATAATGAATAAAAATGTTTCCTCGATTCAACACAGGGGTGTCTTAAAAGTTTACCAGTAAGCACCTGGGGGTTCCCGAATGATGGAGGGTAAACCACCAACAACAGCATACACAACAGAGTTGGTGTCAGGCTGGCGGCCGGCTGTATAACCTAAGCGAAAATCTGGAGCAATATGGATTGGAATGTTGATGTCCCTGCACTGCATTCATCGGTCTCTCGACATGGTTGTTTTAAGCAATTATTTTCTCCTTTCCGGTGTGTTGGATGATATGAATGCAAAGGTAAACATACTGCGTCGACCCCGCATATACATACATGGGAACAGGGCAGGAAGATGACCGTAAAACGCTACGATGTCGTAGCTCAGTGCTACGGCAATCGTAGCAAAGTCTACGTCAGAGCTAACAACGTCGTAGTGCTTACTACGAATGTTCATTTTTTGTAAAATACCTATATTGGTTAGCGGTGTTAAATATAATTACTCGTAATAGTGTTGTTGTTCGAACGTAATGTATTGTGAAAAAGAAATTAGAACTCGTATTTTCGAATATAATTCTTTTAAATTATAATCTTATTTCATTGTTAAAAAGAATAGCAATCATTAATACAACAATATTATTTGCTTATGACGAAATAAGGATAAAAATAAAACCACTTAGAGGCTCTTGGAAATTTTACTTCCATTCAATTATTAATTGTTGTATCTCCAACCTGGGAGCGACAATAATAATATAACGCAGAATGTTCCTGTCTCGACCCACTTAAATAATTGAACAATAAAAATCTTACAAAGGACTTTTTCCCCTTTTTTTTTCTTTACGTGGTTTTTGTTTCCGGTTCCCAAAAGAGTATCTCAGGCAAATTAAATTATCTTCGGAGGGCGTATATTCCCAGTATAACATTAAGCATCGTATTCACTCCGCTGTTTGTTCACTCAAATCCATTCCCGAAACACAATGCGCACTCCACAAAAGGAAATCTATTTAAGTCGTTGATTTTCTTCTTTCGTTTAATTTGGAGTCCCCTATTGTATGGCGTTTGTTAGATCTCTCATGTCAAAGGAGGTAATTAATCAACTCCCCAGATGTAGCGTATATTATCAGGGAGGAGTATTGATAGTTCCCAGCCAGTTATTGTTAATGGGGGTTTGATGGCGAGAGTCAATTACTTATATTTTTATTGAGGCCGGAATACAATCTATAGAGTTTGATGTCAGGTGTATTCAGGAAAGAGATATTCACACAAAAGACGATAGAGCTCTGACTTATCACAGCGCTCCTCTAAGATAAGATTCGTAAGTCCCCAAAGCAGTAAACAACGCTGTTCTGAGGAAATTGAACAAAGAACTAAAGCCGCGCACGGCACCTAAGCCTAATAATCTTTTTATTTCCATTGCAAAACCCAACGTAACAGCTACAACAGCGGACAGCCGTTATAGCAATGAAGACGCACATTATACGAGCGATAAACGTTCCCAATATCGCGGAGATAGATCTGAAGACGGATCGGGCGGACGATAAAACAGCCCAATATCTTGTGGAATGAAGCGGGCATTACATGCATAATGGAGTTTCTTCGTCTCATGCAATGGTGTGGCTGTGCCCCAGACAGAGCTGGATTATCATCGTGTTGGGCACCTATAGGAATTGAAGCAAGCTTTCTGGTGTTGTTTGTCGTGATATTTCAATATTTTCAATAGTTTCATTACCCATGTCATAAAATAAATTACCAAAAAAGTGGCGCTGTTCCTTCCGTCTGGGGCTGGATTATCTTTGGGCACCTATAGGAATTGAAGTAAGCAAATTACTTCAAAATTACAAATTATTTAGAGAGTGCTAATTCGACATACCGTTCCTTCGTTTTGCATAACAGAATAGACGATGAAAAGGAAATGCTTGCAATAATAACTATTCACGTACAAATATGATAGGTGAAGGTTACCAAACCAGGCTCACTGTCTCAAATGGACGATGTCAACTACAAAGTTATTTGAGAGATGGATACTTTTCCATCAAACCCGTTGAGGTCCCATAGGGGTAAGCCAATTGCCTATTGATATACTAAGGCTGCTGCTGCTCATATTCAACGTCGCCTTGTACGACATCTGCGGGAAAGATATAGGACATACAGACAGCAGAACAGCAGAATATTATAACGTAATTACGTATTATGTCAAGATAGTACTTAAATACATACTTACATAAATCACGCCTATATCCCCGAAGGGTTAGGCCAGTATGATAGGTGACGAGCCTATTGCCATTTATCGGGCACACAAGTCGCAGTACATTGCTAGGTGGTGCAATTATGAGGAACCCTGCTGCCCATTCCTCATCACTGATTTATCCTTATTCGCCATGTACGACACCCATGGGCGAGATTTGGGGTGGGGACATTAATTGTATTCGACTCTGCCGATTATAGTAGATTTCCTCTTATAAAACATTTATTTTCTTGTGTCGAAGCAGGCACTCGGTGTGAATCGAACCTTACAATACCCTAAAACAAATTTGACGTCGACACGGAATATTCTACAGAAAATTACAACAACTAACTGTGTATACCGTTTAGCGTATACATATGACGGCGTGTAGAGCATGACATTCCAACACATTAAACGAACTCTATTTCACAGTAATAAGAGTGGATTCGATGTAAATGCTTCTCGTTAGAGAATAGATGTAGCCAGCTGGCTAGCGATATCAATCATCCGTAATTTGACGCAGCAATTCCGCTCTTAGCAGCTTGGTACAAGTTAAAAGCCGACAGCGGTACTGCGTGAAACTTGTGAAAATCATATTTTAACTAATTACTTATAGAGAAAATCATGTTACATTATGATGACCAAACTACTATAGAATGCACACTTTTAGGTACTTGCTTTGCTAAGCCAACAATACGCAGCCACCGACTTGGTCCTGTAGCTTTCATTATTTAGCGTCATCCATTAGGCCACACACATAGATGAAAATCTTACTGCCGCACTCAGAGTCGATTTAATGATCATTAAATGACATTTAAGTAAACATTAAATTCCCTCTCAGAGTCAGATAATGGGTCAACAGTGACGCTAATGAAACTTAAATTTTGAGTAACCGATGACCTTTACTTAGGTCTTTTGTGACGTCTATTTGACATTTCAAAAGTAGGGTTATCTTTTGTTGTAATTATATTTCAGTGCATTCATAGTGATATTTTCAATAATAATTTATAATAAATTACGTTGTGGATTTTTTGGAGCTTACAGATTACGTATGAAGGTTCAGACAATCACAACCTAGATTATATTTACGATACTATTCTGATACTTTCACTATGTGCTTTAATTTCATGCAATGTACAGATTTACACTCCAGGCAGTAAAAATACTTTACTCCCAAGTTTGGAACCTGATTTAAAAAGCACCGAAACAGGACAGGCTTGCCATTTGCCCCTGAAGTAATACTGTTAATAACATTGCGGTATTTAGAAAATGGGATTTTTCAGGTTAGTTAAATATTACTTTACATTCAATGAGCCGTGTGGTGATGGCAGAGCAGAATATAATTGTCACCACACCCATTTCTCCCGTGGGTGTCGTACAAGACAACTGAAGGTAAACAGCGATGAGTAATGGGCAGCAACAATTCTCTACAACCTAGCAATATACTGCGATTTACGTGCCCGATAGATGGCAATAGGCTCGCCACGTATTACACGGGACCTATCTTATTTGCTAAATAGTGGGTGTTTAATTCACCTTTGCCTACCCTTTCGGGATATACTCATGATTTATGTATGTATGCATGTACTTTCAATATCTGTCATTACTGTCTTTATATTTATTTCAGAAACTAGGTGTTAATGTGATGGAATATGGATAAATATTATCAGGTCAACAGTCAGTATCACAAATTGTCACCAAAGTATCGCAAATTGTATCCAAGCAAGAACAATGAAAATATCAGTACGTTTGGTGGATTAATTTACATGTCATTGTATATAAAAATACAATAATTCTCTATGAGAACATATTTAAAAACATTTTAATATCAACAGAACAGAGATTCCACACCTTTAAGATTATCACTAATTTTAATTTGTCCTCCTTTTATTAATTCACTAAAATCAAACAAGGGTAGTATCGATCAACTGAAATATTTCCCGTAAATACATTTGCTAAAATGTTCTAGAAACTCTGTATATTGTTTAGATGAATTGATTTCTACACCGAATAGTTATAACGTAGGTAACAAAGTTTTTCTCCTTGACGGATCACTTCGGTGCTTTATTCGTAAATATTGCTCAAAGAAAATTCATCCGTAATGTGGTTAGTGAAAGTCGAACTTCGGACGGCTATGAACTAAGTGAGAAAGGTCAGAGGGTAGACTCAAAATTATCGCCGATATAGACTTGAAATAAGCGACGTTTCAAAGTATACTTTTCTCAGAGGTAATTTACTGGAAGTACTTAGTAAGAAGGTTTCAGAAGCTAGTTACTGAAAACCGTCGACCAAAAGTTGCCCAAACCAACATTAAGCCACTCAGAAAGTCTGTGGATTTACGTTGGAAATGTGATACTTGTGTATTTGCGTTATTTACCTATTGAATATCACAATTATAGTTAGTCTCGTAATTGTTTTATGAGAACAAATGGATACAATAACAATTTATTTTAGGCGTAGACCACAAAATCTGAGTCATAATTATAAAGTTTTCGTTGACTAACCTAAGTTAACCTAACCTAAGTTTCGCTCAGGCAGTTTTTTTAACAAATACCTTGTCCTTTATGTCCATCTTAACATTTTATGTAACTTTAAGTCAAGCCCAATTTGCAAATAAAAACTTAGCTTCAAGTGATTCTGTCATGGTTGCTATTGATTAATCTGGTAAAACTTATAATTGTTTGTCCCAACTTTTACATAATATTCTCGTAATATTTCAAAGCACGCGAAAGTCTTAAAGAAAGTTTTTCTGCTTGTGTAGTTAATGGATAATTCAGACATTAAACATAAAAGGCAGGCAAAGCTAAACGTATTTTAAATTAAAATTGTAAGCATTTTATTACACAACGGTCTAGAACGTTCAAAGAATTTTCTTATCTCGAGCGTTTTGCACCTAAGCTCCACCCAAAAAACGCCTGTAAAATTCCGAGGCATCGTAATCTATTTAAGAGGGAGCCGCGCTATAAATTAAACTTAAAAGTACAACCGGTCATTAAGCAATCATCTTTACGTCACAACAGACCCTGAAAGGGATATTCCCTTCATAAAGCAAGCTCTATCGAGTGTAACTAATTTTATTTTTGCCCGATGAAAAAAAAATGGAGAAACAGCGTTGCGTGAAGAACGGGAATCGGGAATTCCGGGAAACAGTAAGGACACCATGGTTGTTTGAGAACAATTCGGCGTACAGGCGGGGCTGCGTTTGAGGTGGAAGCAATCAATTATTGGGACACCCAAGTGGTTGGACCGTGATAATTTAACGAGTCGAAACAACCATTCGTATTCGGCACACGTAATTGCGACGGTTCAATCAGGGATTTTAATAACAAATTGTTTGCGAGACAACAGTCTCTTCTCGGCTGTGTTTTTGTAACTCAATGCCTTGAAGAATTCTCAAGGCAGGTCTGTGGTGGATTTGGATTTTCATGACTTTGAATACGGACTTTTCTTTTCTTTCATACCGCGAGTCGTAATAATAATATATTATTGGACGACTTCTTAGTGAAATCACCAGACATTGATTGAATATCCGTATCTTTAATGTAAAATTGTAAATTGATTAAACTTCACGTAAAAAACTAACTGAAACATATCACACATTTTAAAACTTCTTATTAACAGAGTATTGATTGAAACACATTATAAAAAGTTTTGTTTGTTCAAATGAGTCTTTTCCAAATGTCAAATAAAGAAGGCAGATAACTCATTTGAATTGAATAATAATAAAAAATAGCAATACTTCTTAAGCAGGTATTAGACACAATTTTTAGGAAATTAATTACTTATACTTAAAATTTTAGTAACGCAATAGCACCAAAAATATTAAGAAAGGAAAATTTCACCAATCACAGCGGGAAAGAGTTACTGTAGCACTGATTGCATTAATGGAATTTTAACTTGTTAATCTTTTTAGTATTTGGAAAACTTTACACAAATTCAGGATTGACTCCAAAAAAACCCTTGTTCATTGTAAAAAAAATATAATTCCCCAGTTGAGCCAAATAAAAGCCAAATAAACACGAGCCGTGAAGTGGGCCGTGTGTTCCTAATTTGCCGGTGGAACTGACAATTTAATGAGTTCACAACAAGCGGTGTTTGTACTCATTTAGGAGCGTGTTCGTTTGTTGAGTCGCCGCTGTGACGTACGCCCAGTGAGTTATTAGGACCTGTACACAACTACGCGCGAATGAGACGCGTTAAATTATACATCGCTCGTTAATGAGGGGTTTCGACGAGATTGTTTAGTATTCTGCCAGCAATGTTTTAAAATTCGAGAAAAAAGCGTGGCAGCAGCAGCTCACGGTAAGACACGATTTCCATGCTAACCTGGGAGCGAAAAAATAACGTGCAATGTGCCAGCCCCGACTTAAAAGTCGACTAAGGGAGATTGCCCGGTGTAAACCAATAAGCACCTTGGGGCACCCGAATGGTGGAGGGCAAACCAGCCGGCTCTAAAACCTAAGCCAAAAAGAGCAGTTTGGATTGGAATGTCTCAATAACTCTTTCCGTTCATCGGTCTCTTCACATGGGCCTTACGGTCTCTTTTCTATACCTCATCACTAGCTCCTTCCCGGTGTGATGGATGATGAGGATCAAAAGGTCTAACCGAAATGAATGGAAGAGGAAACAAAAAAAACTGCGCCGACCCTAGATAGACTTGCCGCTACATCTGTTGCCGAATTAAAAATAGTTCCTTTGTATAACCCAATTAAGATCTTCAAACTGGGAGCATGCCACAACGATTTCATTACACGCCATCTCAACCACACGTGGGGCATAAAAAATATCACCTGCCCACATTAGAGGCATCGCTCCGACATGTTTTGCCGCTGTCCCGAGAGCGCTCGGCGCGCTCAGTGCGCTTTGTTCTGCGAAATGTTTTTACAGTATTACTTCGCTTTGACTCGTCGTTGAGTCTTTGAAGGCTGCACGAGTGTTTTGAGCATTAATTTTTATATGGGGTGTTAAGTAAAACGAACTAAAGCGCTGGTTCCGTGTTGCGGCATGCTGTTTTAGCACTTTATTTGCAGCTGACGGTTTATGTGTGAGTGTTTGTGCGAATAGGCGTCCTCTTTAAATATGAATTAAATGTACTAAACATTTCTAACACTCAGTAGAGCATAAGACCTCGTCTTCTCCCTCTCTTTCTCTCTCTCTCTCTCTTTTTATTTCTCTAATCTTATTAATTTTAACTTTGAAATACATTTATACAACTGAGAAAGAGATTATAATGAAATAAAATAAATTGCTTCTGGCCATAGGGATATTTATTTTTACAAATTTTACGGTACCTCTACCGTTTCAGGTAAGATAAGCAAAGCATTGTGTTGTCCCCTGTCTCAACACAACGCTCCCTCGGCGAGCTTTCGTCTCCATACAACCAAGATAATTCCTTTGGGGATTTGAAAAAAGAAAACTAGATCTAAATCTCTTAATCTAGCTGTGTGTTGTCGCTATATGGTTGTCGTACAAGCTTTTATACCACCTAGCAATATACTGCAATTTACATGCCCGTTAGATAGCAAAAGGCAGTAAGTAGCTTAAACACTTATGTTATGGATACTAGATGACGGACACATTTTAAATACACTTCTTCTTCCTGCCCCGTTCCCAGTCTATCTGGGGCGCAGCATGTTTCCTCATCCATTCATATCGGTCAGACGTCATCAAGCCATCGAATCCCTTTTGCTTCATATCATCCATCACACCGTAAAGGTGCTAGTGATGAATGAATGTATGGAAAAGTGATAAAATGCCGAGAAACCAATGAATGGAGAGAGTGATTGGGAAGACAGCAATTCAATCTATACTCATCAAGGTTTTGGCACCAGCCTTCTTTGGGCATGCTCTTGTTGTAGTGGTTTGCCCTCCACCATTCGGGTGCCCCGAGGTAATTATTAATCTACACGGGGCGATTTCCCTTAGTCGACTTTTACGACACTCCTGGGTTGAGTACATTCTACGTTTTTTCGGTCGTAGGTCAACGTGGAATATTCTAAAGTATGTCTCCGCACCATTTTCAATAATCAACACAGTCACCTACTGTTTGCAGAGCCCAAGTTTTATAAAGACAAAAAGTGTATTGCACAAAGCCAGCAATTTCATAGCAAGCTTCACCCACGAACGACAAAACGGTCTGTGCATGCATGCGTTTTAATTCAGTAAAAACATTCCTTTAGACAAAAAGCCCCGCGCTAACAGCACATACGCCGAGTAATATCACTAGAACTATCATGGGCGAAATGAGAGAATGTTTTAGCGTATTTTAGTGTATTTCAAACACAGTTGACATCGCCTCAGGCGAACGGTTTCAGCCATTCCATTGTTACTTCTTTTTAGAACTACGGTCACGTCTAAACACATTTTTTATTGTTGTTTTGTAAATGTTAGAGTTAAATAAATAAACAAGGAAATAGCTTAAGCGCTTGTGTTATGAATACTAGATGACTGACTAAAGACAGGTATACATATTATTATTTATATTATATACAAATATTGATTATATACTACAATTTTAAATAACCATGACACGAGAACAAAATTTGTATGTGCTCATCACACAAACATTTCCACAAACCAGGATTCTAACCCGGGTCCTCTTAGCCACAGGTCAGTGATCTGATCACTAGATCAAGCTGATCGTCATAATAATATAAATATAACATTATTCATATTTGAGGTGAGCAGATAAGTTTAGGTAACTCTACTGCTGTCTACCGGGCGCTTCAATTTACTGTAGGTATTGCATAAGTGGTTGTACTATTTTTTAATAAAAATAAAATACTATTAATTACGGCATCGCCGTAGCATTCACGAAAGCCCACCATGAGCGCAGCGAAAGCTTATCAAGCAATATACGTTTTTCTCTAATTTCCAAGTTGTTCCCAAGAAAATTTATACAGCAGCAATAAAGAGGGCTTTGCAGCTATAAAAACAATTAAGTTAAACGAATAGTACTTGTTTAAGCGCGTCGCTTATCCCATATTAAATGTCTGGACTAAACTGGGCGTAATATTGACAAATTGTTTCCAAGAAAAACGGTCTGCTCCGAAATATAAGTAATAATGGGCATCAGTCTTCGTATAAAAACATTAATTTTGCATCGTGACGCGGCGTGGGTGTCGTCGACTTGACGTCGCAGACAGCTATTTTAAGTTTTATGCACCACTGGATGGTCAAGTGCTTTAACTGGAATTTCAAAGCAAATTAAGTTTCTTGTGGTGATTATAGCAGAATATAAAATGTCACCACCCCCTGTGACAAGAAACGGCCGACACGGCGTTGCAATACTGCGATTCACGTGCCCGCCAGATTGGAACAGGCTCGCCCGCTATGGCATAGACTTAATAACATAATTGGCTAATACATGGGTGATAATACACCGTTGGATAAGCAGGTGATATAATGTTATGTAGTCATAATATCTGATATCTGAGAAGATGTGGGTGCTAGTTCTCCTCCGCCTACTCCTTCGGGGATATTGACTTTTGACGGCCGCCTTGGTCGAATGCTCAGATTGCTGGGTATTGGCCAAGAGGTTCCGGGTTCGAATCCTGGTAGGGGCAAACTTTGTGATGACCACAAATGTTTGTTTCCGAGTCATGGTTGTGTATATGTTTATGTATTATATATTATGTATATTTTCAAAATTTATATACATAATTATATTAAAAATATGTCCGTCATCTAGTATCCATAACACAAGTGCTTAGGCTACTTACTTTGGGATAGATGATAGGTGTGAGTGTAAAAATATTTATTTATTTATTTATTATTTATGTATGTATGAGTACAGTGCTAATAAAATAACACTTTCTATTTTAACGAGAAATTAAAGGTGCCTTTCCATCAGGCTGATTGGTAAAATTGACAGCTTGACGTGAAAGTTGACATGGCGTTTGCTATACTCTAATTGTATAATGGAACAGTACAATAATACATCAGACTAAACATTTTAAAAAATACCGAAAGAGCGCGCTTCGTATTACTAAAACGAAAGACCAGAAAGACTAACACCACCCTGCACGATGGAAGATGAATTTAGTAGAAGAACTTGTTGGAACAACTCAATGTAAATTTAACGTCGTACTTGGCCAGCCTTCAAAAATCTCTTTGCTGCTTCAGCAAATTGAATTAAACGGCCGCCCCATCTCAGCGGGCATAATCGTATCAGTTAAGACACAGCGCATGTGATAAAGGCCAAAGTTATTCCCTCGGCAGCTAAAAAATTCAATCCGAAATCAGGCGACGGTGCTAAATTTTATTTAACAGCCGAGCTTAAAGAAATTCCGAGTTGTCGTCTTGTTTATCCAAGAGAGGGAAGATATTGTGGTGCAAGCGAAGCGAGTTGTGCTTTTTGCTAAAATGCTTTTGAGTTCAAACTGAAGTAACCATAAGAAACAATACATTAATGACTCGTTACATCGTGATTTAAATAAACATTTTTCTTCCCATTTTTTTATTTATAAAAACAAGCAATTAAATATTTTAACAATACTTTAAGCCTTAAGTTTAAAAAATCTCACACACTGCTCTCAGCTGGCACTCACAAAGTGAACCGTATACCATGAGTTTTTACCTCTATTATTGCATTCATATTATTTAAAACTCTGGTTATTATTATAGGAACTAAGTTTTCTTCCTCGTCCTCCTTGAATTTTTTACTAAGAGTCTAATCTAGATTATTGTCATACAATTTCGACTAAGAAGCGTTTAATTAAAATAAATAAATAAAATAATGTAAGTAAAATATATTGTAGAATTTTCGGTTGACAATTTTATGTGATTATTTTGATTCCTGATTCAATGTTTGATTTGCATATTTCAGTAATATACCGACGATCAATGGGCAAATCGCTTTACTTTGTTACCTTAAACCGACTCAAAAACATAACAGCTCTCTTGTATTAACTCATAAATTAATTTCCCGTTCAGCCAGCGGCCCAGTAATGAGGTGCACTGGAGATATTTTCACATATTTTTCACAATCTCGCCTGCGGAAAAAGATCCGCGATGAATTTCATGGTGATCCCCCTAATCCTATTTTACAGCGGGCCTAGTTCATTTACAAACGGACCAGATAAGCCCCGGCTCGGTACTTGGTCCCCTTTTTCTGTTTCCTTTGGTAACGATGCCTGATATTATCTGTTATTTCATTGATTCCTCAGCATAGGGCGTCTCGGGGACATTTTGTTTGCTTTCCTCGATGATATTGTCTTTGTTTCGAATGTTCAAGTCAACGAGTAATAAGGATTTTGATACTTTGTTGAATATCGAACTTATTTTTTTTAGGCAGAAGTATTTATTGATATAATTGGTGAAATATAATGTGAGAAACAATCATTAAAGGAAATGCAAATAAAATACTCATTACTAAATTGATCTGGGTATTACACAAGTACTGTACCTACACCCAACTCTTAGCCTGATAATCATAATTTTACAAGCAATAATAATTAACTGTCACTTAAAATTATAAAGCTAAAAATTTATGCAATAATGGCTCGCTTAATGAAATAATCAAGGGTAAAGGTTCAAAATCGCATTGAAATACCGAGCGGTCTCCAACAAAAAAGGTTTAGCCACCAATTATTATCCATTCCTTATCTGTCTTACATGGGATGGCAGCAAAAAAGGGACAGCGGAACAACAAAAAGAGCCTGCGACAATGGGCACGCACTACCGCCAGCTTCCAGCCATTTCTGGGCTTAGTACAATAGCTGCCCTCGAACGGTAATCGACGCTTTATAAGAATCACTACAGCGCTGTTACATCAGAAACCTTTGAAGTCAGGCATTAGAACCCCTCATTAGAACCACTTTCTGATCCTTTTAACGCAAATTCTGGTCTATAGCCGAATTTATGACGACTCATTGGCTTTGGAAGGAGCAGTCGTGTGCTAATATATGTATCGGGTTATTGGCACACACGTTTTATGCAATTCAAAACGCAAAGATTTTCTATTAGCTGGTGGATGAATTTATGTTTTGCCTGATAGTTTTGCAAGATCGTGAACTGGAAACGCAGTATTTATTATAACAAAGAATTTTAAAATTGTATAGAGTTTTCATAACGGATACCTAGATAAATTGAAACTTATGAATGAGTAACATCTAAGTAAAATACTAAGTAGTCCCAAAATATTCCGTGGAGAATGATTACTTTATTTTTATATTTATTATAGATTATATATTAGATAATATATATTATTTACTATAATTGTGAGAAGTACACCGTAATGATATAATTATAATAAGTCATAAGTCATTTATTCTATAAACAATAAAATAGGTTACATGAATGTTGAAAAGGCTGCAAAAAGTGGCAACTTAATTTGTTATTTATGAGAAAAATATATTGAGCCGACACCGAATTGCACATAGGGAAGAACAATGATGAATCGGGTACATAACAGCTTTGGTCATTAGCCAGACCGAAGTAATGAGCATCGTATTATAAATATAAAAGAAAAACACGTAACTGTGTAAAGGCAGGCGGGCTGTAAGCTAAAGCCGAATAGACACGCAACATAAATGATTCATGCATGAGTGAATCGGATTGTTTCGTTTGATGCAAACAGATTTTATGTGTACTCAAACCTTTTCAAACCTTTACAGCCCCATTACACAAAAACGGCCTGTACAACTTTTATTCCGAATTTTATTCCCATCGTATCATTGTGTGTCGTTCCATCGTTATTATTTATGTTCAACGTATAAACAAAAAGAATTTCCAAGACTTCAAAGTCGAAACACGGCGCCTGCTCAGACACGAACTTTTCCTGAAGTAACTGTTGGAAGGTAGGTACGAAATTCGATCAGCCCATTCGTGAGCAGACCTGTTTACTTATACAAAATAAAATATATGACCATTATAAATTATATAGACTTCCTTACGATAGCAGTGGGTTGCTCTAGAGAGTTCTTCAGAAGTAGAAAATTTGAGCCCGGCGAGAAGCACTCAACAGGGCGCTAATGGCTTCGTTTTAAAAGGAAGCGAAAATAAATTATTGACATCAGCCTTTTGCAAAATTGTTTATCTCGACAGACACTTATAAATTAATGTCATACCAAAATATACAGTTCTCTTGGCATCGGCCGATGGAGCGGAAACAGTTGTAAAATGTACGAAACATGCTAGTGTTTCGGATGACGGATGGTCAGATTTATTGTCATGGAGTGCAAAAGTCGATTGTAGCTTCACACAAATTGATCAATGTGTAATACTCGTAATTATTATACATACAAGCAACGTATTATATTTATCTTTAATTGTAATGTTAGTGTTTTCTTCCAATTTTTACTACTCTCTTTAATTTTCGTTTGAGAGGCAACACAAACGTATACGAATACTGTTCTGAAATCAAGCATGCAATATCATTAACACAATTTAATGTGGCCGCTTAAAGTTGCTAAAACATGGCAGTGCAGGTCTAACGTAAGTTACAAACTGTACTTAAAACTGTTCAGTTAACTAATTGTACAAACAATGCGGTATTTGTGCGGCTCTAACGATCGTTGCAGGTGGTATTCTGAACTAACAGGACAGACATACAAGTAACTGGTATATAGAGACGCAACAAAGGAGGCATCGTATGAGATAACAAGGGGGAGAAGTACCGGCCCCATTACAGAGCCTTGAGGTACTCCACTCTTTAATGAACACTGCGACAAGTTTAAAGTGTTCTCGTTTCTAACTTAATGCTTTTATGAAACTGTAAGTCTTTGCCCTTTTAATTTTAACGCAGGCAAAGTTAAATGGCCTAAGTCCTTTTAGTCAAACACTTTTAAAAATGCTTCACGCAGTGTATTTATCTAAATAAAATAGTATAAAATAATGTTATTTTTTAAGATTCCTTTTCGATGTAGAACACAAAATTAAATTTTATTTTTAATGTTTTTTGTTAATAGATTCATAGTATTAACAAAATATTTAATTTCACAGTTATACTATATAAAACTATTTAGAAACAGAATACTAGAAGAATTCGATCAGCTCAAGGAGATAAGATCAACTAATAATATTTGCTGCAAACAATAAAAGGTAAAGGTAGTAAATAGTTTCACAGACTAAATTCAAAGTGGCGCAAATCTGATTTGTAGTGCAATAAAATAAAGCGAAATTAACACTTTCAGTAGTTAATAAATCCTAGGTGAAAAATGAAAATAAAAAGTGGCTGTGATTCCAGCCGTGCCAAGTGGCGATTGGTGCAGAGACTTGCTGGCGACTTGCTATAATCTGCCGTTGGCAACATTCCGAACGAAGTATGGACCAACCACCGTGTTAAGGGTATTAAGCTCATAGGCGTCCATTTTAGAACTGATTTTTAACCTGCACTAGGTGCCAATACAAGTTAACTAATATTTTTTAAATAGCATAATATTTTATTTTGGGTGAAGTTCTTTCAGAAAACTACCATGTGTTCATTGATCTAATAGAACATCAACTATCATTTAAATATTCAATATTGAGCAATATCAATACAAAATAAATAACAGCCGAAGCAACAACACCAACCCGAAGGATTCATACGCAGATTAGTGTCAAACACACTCTTGGACCGATTTAATCACGAACCTCTCCAAACTAATGGTGGGTTCCACTTAATGTACCTACAAATAGAACGTCGGATTCTAATCTGGACAGGGATTAGGCCAGAAATTGAGGGGTCATTGAACTAAAGCCTTTCGGAGGGCACTCAATGCCGTTGGGCCATAACATGATTGGACGTAGCTTATGTCACTTAAGTCCGCGAAAATACCGTTGTGAACAAATAACATAACGTCTGAATCCTTGATTCTTAACATCGCTATATAGCAATCAGACTTGCTTGTTAACAATCCCAACATGTCTATTCTGATTGTAGATGATTCCGATAATATGAGTTAAGATCGTGTTGACACAGTTTCTGTTGCGAAAATAAGGTGCGTGAAAACGTACATTTCAGAATCTTATAGAGTTTTAACTAAGGCTTCTGATTGGATGACGTACTCGTAGTTGATAATTAAAACAACTAATAATGGACGAGTGGTTATGGTTACAGTACAAAAATCAACTGAGCATAATAATATCAACTCGGCAAGTAAATTAGGCAAGTAGATCATTGTGAGTCTATTATACTATTTAGTTATTCTTATTTACAGTAAACCTATTAATAGATAGATAGCTTCTTAAATACAAAAAAGAAACACCTCAAAATTGCATTCCTTCAACAGCAAAACAAGCAACCTCATTGTGTTAAATTTAAAATACACAATGATGTAAAGTACTAGTTGAGTTACACCTCTCTGGTTTGAAACGAGCGAAACGTTTCGATTTCGACGATATCTGTCCGGGGAAAGGGCAAATTGTATTACATTTTATAAATCAATTAAGCGAAAATTTTGATTAAGTTACATCAATAAATCTGCTGGAACTTTGCAAATTTAGAATCCAAACTTCGCCACCCATACAAATCGGCCCAATAATTTTGTGGATAAGTCCAGAAAGTTTAATTAAACATCGCTCCACTAATGAATCTTTATGTAAGACAACGGCCCTAGTTCTCAAAACTCCCACCGTTGAGGCGGTCATTTACCAATTAGCGGAAAAACTTGTACAGCAATAAAACCCTACGGTTCAATGGAGCAAGCTGTTTTAGAAAGGACTCGCGTTTTCATTGCTCTATGTTCCTTTCCTTGCCTAATAGAGCAATGAGACTTAAAGCTACGGCTCTTCCGCCAGATTTGATGCAAACCCTGAATCGCTGTTTTTATTAATGACAGCTCTTTGGAACGTAGCCGTTTGAATCATCCAGTCGTTTATGAAAATGAGTGTTCAGCAGGTCCACGATGAAGTGGTTGCGATTGCTCCGAATCTCTTCGAAGTTTTTAGCTTCGCCATCGGGCTTATTCAGTGGATTTAAAAGTTGAACAACTTATTTGCTATTATAAAGAAAGAGTTTTAAGTAACGAAACATCGTTTATGTTTTACAAATGAAGTAAAGGGTTTGATGAAAGCAGTTCTTCTTTATTCATTGATTACTACTAAACTTGATTGTTAAACTAGTGCTGCAAATAACTATTTTTTATTGATCTAATCGTCCATCTTATTTAAGTTTTAGTAAAGACCCTATTGCCAACTATCGAGAACGTAAATCGCAGTATATTGGTAGGTAAGAAATGCTGCTACCCATTTACTCATCGCTGTCTGAACCCTTAGTCACCTTATACGACACTCACTTCGATTCAACTACGACGTGATGTGCTTTTAAAGTAGTTAATGTTAATGTTTGCCATAACACTCATCATTAAATGTAGCCAAGAGTGATGTGTATTTATTATATGAATGTGTAGTTGAATTCCCGGGTAAAACACGCGTGCCCCAATTCCCGTTGCGATTAACACCCATCCGCGCGGTAATTCTTCAATTTAAGCGCAGGCAACACCCGCGGATGTTGAAATATCCGTCAAATTCACGCTAACGTCACAATATTTTACAGCGCTCTCGCTCCGGCGTACGCGATGTTGACACCCTGAATCCTAGCAACACGCCCCCGGGGGCATGTTTGACAAATAGAGGTCTCGTGCAGCGAATTTGGCTCGGAAAAAATTGTCGCGGAACGAGCCTCACCATCTACTATGGACCTATACGGAAACCAGTTCAACCTGACCCTCCCCGCTGCCCGCTCCCCTGAGATTTCGGACCTTCCAAGGGCAGGAGGCGAAAGGCGCGGAGCTCCCCAGATTTTGGTGGTGATACGACGACTGCAATAAAGTAAATTGCGAGCATTTGCTATACGAATTCGGAGCAACGACGATCTTTATGGCGCCGATAATGTTATAGGCAGGTAATGCTCTGTTGCGATGTACAAATCGCCATATCATTGTTTTACGATGTCTTCGTGGCAGGAATTTGGTCGGACGCTGCCGCCTAACACATTATTTATTCTATTTTTTTGACCAGCAGTTACACGTTATCTTCCATGCTGGCCTGGGAGCGACAAAATAAGGTAGAATGTGCCAGCCCCGACTCATCCTAGGGGTGTCGTAAAAGCCGACAAAGAGAGATTGGCCGGTGTACACCAATAAGCACCTTAGGGCAAACCACCAACATCAGCATACCCAAGAGGGTTGCAGTCAGGCAGGCAGCCGGACGAAAATTCAAGTAAAAAAACCTTAAGCAGTATGGATTGTAATGTTTTCATCCCAATCACTCTCTCCGTTCATCGATCTCGCGATATGGTCCTTTCCGTCTCTTTTATATACACATGATGATGATATGAATCTCAAGGGAGTGGATAGCTTGATGACGTCTGACCGATATGAATGAAAGAGGAAACATCTACGCCGACCCCAGATAGACTTTGTTCCAAGTCTATCTCACTGTCTCTTCTCAGGAAGAAGAAGAAAAACACCAGGCATTAATATGTTCCATTTTTTGACTAACAGAAACACCGACCACGTTTATGTATCCCGCTGGCAGATATCACTCAAAGATTAATTAATATCCTTCTGTATATTTTTACTTGGAGGCGGTTTCACGCAAGGAAGTAAACGTCCCAGAAGATTAATGAAAATAGCCAACATATAATATTTATTACACTTCATTACGGACGAAGTTTATTTCGGCAGTCTTTCACATGAAAGACCGGGATGGGATGTGTTTATTTGTAGCCAAATGGATTTGTTACAACGTCATCATCATCATCACCAGCCCTTTAATGTCCCCACTGCTGGGGCACGGGCCTTCCCTATGCATAGAAGAATATAGGCAGATTGTGCCATAACCCACCAAGCTGGCCCCCTGCTGGTTGCTAGGTATTAAGGACTGCAGATGCAGCCGGGACCAACGCCTTAACGTGCCTTCTGAAGCACGGAGAAACTCGGAATGATAAATTTTTGGTCACCCATCCAAAGACCAGCTTTAGCGAACATTGCTTAGTTTACGCAATCGCAGGCCAAGCGCGCCAAGCCACTCCGCTAGTGAGCTCTTTCTGTTAAAACATGTTTATGAATGAAACATAGACGTATATAAATGTCACGACAGTACAATTAAAACGTTAAAAAATAATTTTGCGGAATGTATTGAGTTATATTAAAACTCATAAAACAAACGTTGTTGTTTATGATGTTAGCTATCTAGTCATGGGAGGTTTTTGGTGTAAATTAAAAATAACCCTGTATAGGTGAAAAGCACAATGTTTTGCTCAAGCAGAGCGCATCCGGGGTTCGTTGTTTGGGCGTTATGGAAAAGGAGCGACATGGCCGCCCTAAACAAATACACGCGTTGTTTCTCTTTTCCCGCAATAGTAGACTCCTTCCTGGCACGAACTACATAGTTGACTTTCGCTCGTGTTGCTGACAAACAGAAATTAGCTCTTGGTCTGTTATTTTCTTTTTAACGATAATACTTTTGTCAATTTCAAAATATTCCAATGCTCGTATCTATTTTAACACTGGTAATAATTGTGTGACGCCAGGGTGACGTGGTGACGACAGAGCAGAGTACAATTGTCGCCACCCCCATCTCTCCCATGGAGGTCATACAAGGCGACTAAGAGTAAAAACAGCGATGAGTACATGGCAGCACCATTCCTCTCATACCACCTAGCAATACATATACTGCGGTTTATGTGCCCACCACCATTACATGGGACCTAACCTAACTTAATTGGCAAAAAGTGGGTGTTAACCTCTGCCTACCCTTTCGGGGATATAGGCGTGATTTATGTACGTAAGTCGATTTCCATACATACCAATGCTTGTATCTATTTTAACGCTAGTATTAATTGCTTAGAATACGATATTCTTTAGACTTTAAGCATAACAAAGCTTGTATTCTCTACGTGGTGTAAGAGGGTACCAATAGAGCTTTCAGAACCTATCGACATACGCAGCGCCATCGTATTTCTGGCCCCTGCTGCCCATAATGGTTGACTTGTGCTAATGAGCAGGCCTCAACGTTCCACATATTACTGCATTAACTCCATCTCCGCGAATTACACAACAACATTAAATGCCATTCCGCCAAGCATCGCCGACTGGCGGATGTTTACGAGCTCATCAATCCTGGCGCCCACTAATTTAGGTTATTTACGATCGCCAATGTCAGAGTTCCGCGACGATTTCGCGTTGCTCTGCGTTTACGATTGCCTTAACTGTCTCTGATTTTCAAAGTTTCTTCTGTGTGGAGAGATTACGGTTCATAGACGAAGATGCTCCGACCCCGTATAATGGAAGCAGTTTTCAGTTGCTTTGGTCTACCCGTTACTCTCACACTTTGGTATCATTCTCAATGAGTGAGGGAGACGGGTAGACCAAAGTAACTGAAATTGGCTTACATAATACAGAGGCCGGTCGCGTAGCTGTAAATTCTTGGATATGCTAAGGGAATTCACGTCATATTGTTTTTATACAACATTTGTCTTGAAAAATTTACGAGTACAAATCTACAAAATTATTTGAATTTCGAATAACTATTAGCTTCATGCTTAAAAATTCACAAATAGCTCATGTCAATTCCTGAACTTCTTATCCGTTAAATTGATGTCGCCTTAATTTTGCAATTATTATACGAAATCTCAGTTTATAAGGCCTATAGCAGTGTAAACAAACTTTGTAGGAAAAACAAACACACATAAATGTAACTTTTTTTATGTCATATGGGATATGCTGTAAACGTGAAAAAATAAGTAAGGGACGATGTTGACATTAATAATGCCATTAGCTTCTTAGTCGTAAGGTCTCTCAAGGTAGCAATTTAGGTCACTTAATATTTTATGCTTAGGAAAAGAAGACCGCGGGTTCTTGGAAATGTTATTTATATTTACTGAGCTTAAAGCTTAAAATAATTGAGTTGTAATATCAATGCAATTATTATAAGAGCCCTTTTCAAAATTATTAATAATATTTTCTTTACAAAATTGTAATCACTCTAGATCAGACTTCAAATGATATAATTATGAATGTTTGGAATACTAATAAAATTGTTGTTGCTGCTAGCAAACAATTTATAATTGACAATTGACGTGACTGGGTTATTGTTGTACTATAATTAACGATAAATTTTACATCATAACAACCGATATCAAAAATAAGTTAATCATAAATTATTCAGTATCTGTTAGTTTTACGTTCACTACTGTTGCGAACGTCTCGACGATTGCAATAAGCACTTAAGGCAATATGATTCCCATGTGATCTCTGAATAATGAGACATCAATTAGACGGCGGCTATCTGGCCGTATCAATCAGATTGCGGCCGGCCGGCTTGTTTGATTGCCGGCTGCAGATGTGCCCCTTCGGGGATTAGGGAAGTGTAGCCGGGCAACGGGATGATAACGGGCCTAGTTCGGACACGATCCGGATCAAACGATTAATCTTAATTCTGATACAATTGGTAATTCTGATACGATTCAGACATATAACTACTTTGAAGTTTTGATATGTAAAGTACGTGCTAACGCATTGTCTGTGATATCAAAAGTTAATTAGGCTTCTTAGCATTGTTTTAATAACTCTGAATCCCATTTGAGTGTATTAATACGACTAATAATTATAAGTCTCTTCGTTCTATATATAGTCGAATGTTTAACTAGAAATATGGCAAAGCTTTCCTCTCAATAAAATGTATACAAAAACCAGGATGAAATTGTCTGAAATTAAATGCCAACGCGAATACTGACATCAAATCTATTCTGAGTTTAATTTACTTTTTAAGCAACTCGAAATTTGATCTTCTCACCTACGTTCGTAATTTCTGCCAGAATCCTTCTCTTCCTGTTAACACAGATCTCATTAGTCCACAGTTTGAAAAATAAACACTACTCACGTAAATTATTTCATTGCAGGTGAACCACAGGATGAGGAGCATGAAGTGAAGTGGTCTGGGTAGGATGCCTTGAGCGCCTCGTAGACCATGTGAGCTGAGCCAGAGAGACATGACGATCAAGATGCTGCTGTCATTGCTGCTTCACTGCTTCTGCGTGGCCACCACCGCCTCGATATCGAGTGGAGGTAAGTTGTACTTTTTAATTTTCGGGAAATAACTAATATTGTAGATATTTTGGCTTAAAATCAATTATATTTATTCCATCATGATTTAATAACGAACGATTAGCTGTTATGTGGTTTGGAAAACATTATTATCTTATTTTAATTCATGGTTATAAATATCCTCAACTAAGATATTTGTCAAGACTTAAGGATGTATTTTTCGTATGTCGTTGTATTTTGTATCTTAAATACTGTCTAATGCGTATAGGTTGACATCATTTGATTATATTTGAAATATTATTTTTGTTTTATGCGACTAATTTGAGGGCATTAACATAGACTAGAAAACACTCTATGTTCACTAGTATAAAATTAAATACTATTGATTTAATCATCCGAAGAGTTCAGTGACATTCGTCGGTAGTCTGTTTCATAGATGGACGTAGATAAGCAATAATGTGTCAAGCCATATGAATATCAACTTGAGAAAATGGCGCCCATAGATTCTAAGGATAAATCAGTGATGAGGAATGGGCAGCAGCGTTCCCCTTATACCATCTAGCTATGTACCTACTGCGACTTTTGTGCCCGATAAATGGCAATAGGCTCGCCACCTATTACATGGGACCTAACATAACTGGCGAAACGTGGGTGCTAGTTCACCTCTGCCTACCCCTTCGGGGATATAGGCGTGATTTATGTATGTATGTATGTATGTAGATTCTAAACATGTAATTTGCTATTTTATTAAAAAAAAAATTTATCTTTTTGTTAGAGAAAGTGTTTCAAGTCAGTTAGAACACTTTTGAAAATTGTAGAATAAATGATGCTCTATCATTTTTACCTATGTCAAAATCTCGGAATATGGGTTTTTGTGGGTTGACACATTATTGCTTATCACCGTCCAGATATAACCTCATATCTGAGTATCTATATATTTCTGTAGGAAGTGTGTTGTTGTGTTTCTATGAACCTAGCAAATATCATAGGGTATCATACTTCAAATCTAAATTTGCTTGTTTAAATTACGGTCAATTTATTTAGGGAGCCACGACCGCACTGGCGGTGACGCTGCCCCGCTGATTATTAGGTTTGAAAAGACAGTTGGTGTTTTTGAGGCGACCTCTCTGGCTTGCGTTTGCACCAAAAGTTTTTAATTAATTCACTTGTACAAGTATATTCGGGTCTTGTTTGCGAGGGCCTGTTTGCCCTCAACCTGGGACCGACCACTTGACTCTGTACGCCAAACAAGGGTAGGTATCACTTAATTATATGTGGGAGCGCTTATATCTTCAGATCGATCCGTTTTACATAGTCCATTTCAGCAAAATTGTCATGTTTTCATCGGTCTGTGTTAAGTCAATATAGTATAATACGAGGAAAGTGTCATGGTGCGAATATAGTTTTGTGCGGAAATGTATTCAGGAGAGGTCTACGTAGGAATGTGTGGATTATTCATTTCCCTATCAGGAGTCACGACCCAGATGTTTAAGGATAACAAATGTTCCCTCTGGCTAACCAAATTTGATGAGAGCTAATAGTCAATGACTATACCGTTTCTGATGTCATAATTCTTGTTTTGAATAACACTGATTCGAATAAAGAATCAATAATTCTTGTTATGCCAATTATCAATACACTACTACCATACACGTATAATTTACTTATTTGTGGTTATGGTCATTGCGACTGTGACATTATTCAATGCCGTAAAAAGTTAAATGTTACTACTGCGCACTTTCCAGACTGGTGAAATCATTTAATTGCAATTTAACAACACACTTTTAATTAATCGAGTTTAATTTTAGTACTGTATAGCCATATACAATACTGGTGTGTTATTCCATGACATTACTATTTGTTCGAATAAATATGAAAATAAATTAAATTTTCATTACAAAGATTTTGGGGTTAGAAAAAGAATTTCGAAAAATTATGATCTTGAGGCGGGAATCGAACCCGCGTCCGCTGCTATCCGGGCAGGTGCCTGACCGCTCGGCCACCCAAGACACTAATTAACTTGCCGAAATTCTTCTAACCTTTACACTTCACGTTGTAAGCCAACGGGTACCCTCGCAATGTAGAAATAAATTTCAAACATTCCAAAGCAGATATTTTTACAAATACCGTGCGTTCGGTTAAGCTTGGGTTTGCTTTATAAACTATTCGATTTTAATTTTAACATTATATAAATGTTAGAAAAATTAGTACAAAGATTTTGGGTTTAGAAAAAGAATTTCGAAAAATTATGATCTTGAGGCGGGAATCGAACCCGCGTCCGCTGCTATCCGGTCAGGCACCTGCCCGGATAGCAGCGGACGCGGGTTCGATTCCCGCCTCAAGATCATAATTTTTCGAAATTCTTTTTCTAACCCCAAAATCTTTGTACTAATTTTTCTAACATTTATATAATGTTAAAATTAAAATCGAATAGTTTATAAAGCAAACCCAAGCTTAACCGAACGCACGGTATTTGTAAAAATATCTGCTTTGGAATGTTTGAAATTTATTTCTACATTGCGAGGGTACCCGTTGGCTTACAACGTGAAGTGTAAAGGTTAGAAGAATTTCGGCAAGTTAATTAGTGTCTTGGGTGGCCGAGCGGTCAGGCACCTGCCCGGATAGCAGCGGACGCGGGTTCGATTCCCGCCTCAAGATCATAATTTTTCGAAATTCTTTTTCTAACCCCAAAATCTTTGTACTAATTTTTCTAACATTTATATAATGTTAAAATTAAAATCGAATAGAAAATTTTCATTGTAACGTCGTAAAATTAGCTTAGATACATACTTATAATCGGTTGAAAAAATCAAACAAATTTGTGTGCTATTTTACATACTCATACAATATCAGAATTTAGTGCACACCACACACTACAATAAATTTATTAAAAATGAGTCATAAAAAATATTTTCTCATTTAAAAGGGTATTCAAAGAACATCTTCATGGTTCCATGAAACTGATCAAGTGCTTTAAAAATGTTTTGATTTGTATAATGATAATCTGAGAAGCGCAAATGAACATTTGACAACTTGTTATGATGAATATTGGTCACATACAACTTCAGATTTAACCTACAGTGTTTTATTTGCAAGATTTATTACCTGAATGAACAAGCTCTTACGTCACATCCGCGCTCGCAGCGAGTCAATGGATTTGATGTTTAGAATATTTTCTTAGGAGACTCCCTTTCAATCACGGGGAATCAATCTTTAAGCGTTTTTACTCAGCCAGTCGAGTTCGTTCACACATTCTTT